>QEPC01007066.1:1255875-1285600 GCA_003113815.1 Sphenodon punctatus
GCCGCCGCCACCACCTCCTCCTCCTGCGCCGCCACCGCCAACTCCTCCGCCATCAAACGTGGCCCCAGCCGGTAGATGCGGCCACCTTGATAAAATCTTTTTTATTATTTTTTTTCACAAAACCCACACACCACAGTCACCCACAACACACACCAACCCACCCAAACACACAGCACAGCCAAAACCAACACAATCACAACCAAAACACACGAACAAGCAGCCACCAACACAAATACGCACCCTCTCGCCTCACTCGCACACCATGCATACGAATTTCCTGTTTCCGGCGCGATTTATGGCTTCCCGCGATCTCGTGATATTTCTGGCCGAACGCTCACGCGTGATCCACCCGAACACCGAACAACCGGACACGAACGCACAACCCGATCGCAAACGAACCGAACATCTGAACACGAACGCGCGACCTGCCTGAACGACCGAACACGAACATGCGAACCGCACGCTACCGAACCGAACGGGTGAACACGAATGCGTGATACGGCCGAACGCAAACACATGAACCGAACGCAGCCCAACCGAATGGCCGAACACGACCCGTGATCTATTCGCCCATGCCTAACTTTTGCACTACCAGCCTAGATGGTCCTCCAGCTGACCAAGTCTCTGCTCTCCTCATAGTTCGGATCTCCAAAAGTCTTGGAACCCTGCCTGCCCCATCTGAGTGATCAGGTCCTAGCTTCTCCAGTGTCCAGTTTGTCCCTTGCCCCATAGCATCATTTCTCCTCTAGCCTTAGGGCCATCTGCTGGCCCTGGGTCCATGTTATGAGGCTCTTCTTGGTCTCTGGTTCTTAGAGACACATTAATAAGCAATCTATGGTGGTGAGGAGGTATGTGGCTAAGTTACTTTTATGTATATTTAAAATATGCAGTATTTATTTGTTTTGTATGGACTGACTGTTGTAAAAGTTCCCAAGATTAAGGGTCAGGGTTTGATGTTTTTAAATAGGCTCCTCTTTTTGCCCTGCGGTCTCCTTGCATGTTATACTATGACTGGAATAGAGAGGAAGGCATGCTCATTGAACTACAGCAAGAAAAAATGCTGTAAATTCTGTTTTGTCTCATTCCTGTGAGTTATCTGGAGTCAAACAGAAGGAGGAACACATCTGGTTGCTTTCTGCTGATATTTTTTAAAGGGGTAGGTTTGAAGCTTGCCTCTTGCAATTTGTCATAGAGTAAATGATTTGTCTGGACATTCAGATCCCCAAGGCTTCGAGAGGAGATAGACTTAACCTTCCAGTACACAGCAGTATGAATTTCTATTTGATTGAAGAATTTCCACAGTCACTTCTTTTTTCATTGCTATGAGAGACTGGTGATAGAAAAATGTATCTTTCTTGCACTTGTACCTGGGGATTTGGTTAATATACCTCACTTGCCCTCTAACATGCCACACAGCAGTGGTGCGGAGACTGACAGCAGGGACATGACAGCATCTTGTTTATCATCTCTCCAAGGTGTTTGACTAGGGTAATGTGCATGGATGACATCTCTTCCAGAAGCAAGAGAGTTTCATATAAAAATAAACTTTTGGGCATTTAAAAAGAAAATTGTCAAGATGCAAAAAACAAAAACCCCCACCAATTAATGCATGGTCACTACCCCAGTTTAAGGACTAGACTGATAGTCTGCATCTCTGAAAAATAAGAAAGATAAGGCCCCAAGATCACTATGAGAGCCAGACAGATAATCACATCTCTGCACATCAAACTGCACTGGTGTCCCAAGAACAGCTAAACCCTCTTCTGCGTGAACCCCTTTCTGTTTGCATCAGCCCATTTTCCTAGGAGAGAATTACACATTTGATCTCACACAAAAATGACTTAAAGTCTTCTCTTCTTTCAGAGCAATAGTTAACTCTCATGCTGTCAGGTAAGCATAAAAGCCACCGATGGGTTATGCATGGCCATGGGACTGTCCCACTTTTTGAGGTGGGGTGGAATGTGTTGTCCTGTTTCCCTCTGACCATCACCCTTTCAGGTAACAGAGGCTAGGCTACCAGAGAAGGCTGAGTAAATAGTTCAGGTGGTGTTTATGCCTGGTGCCAGACCAGGAAAGCTGGAGCACTGTGGGAAATGGTGGTGTGCGTCCATTCCAGAAGTTCCATTCGCCACCAAAATGGCGGCGACGGATCATTGTCGCGCCCCTCCTCCCCGTTCAGGTGAAGCAGATGCAGGAATTGTGGCCGTTGGCGAAGGGGCTAGTTAGAAAGCCCTTCGCCTGAACTGTGGTTGTTGGGCAACCGTCCTGAAAGTGAGGCCGCGCATGCGCGCCTCATTGGACATTGGGGACTCCACCCATGATAGAAGGGGCGGTCCTCTGTGAAGCCGCGTGGCGGCAGTTTGAATGGGCCTGTCGGAGAGTCAGCAGCGACGCAGTTTCGCTGCTGAATCTCGGGCCTAGGGAGTGTCTCCCCGCACAGATTCAGACCCGGCTTGGAGCGCCGGCAACATGGGGCGGGCAAAAAGGAAGGGCGGGGGGGCAAATAAAAGAGTTGTGGCTGCCCGGGATCGGGGAGCCACTGAAGAGGAGAACCTTGGAGAAGAAGGGGAAAAGGGCAGGAGTGGTGAGTCCCTCCCCCACCCCTCCAGGGCCGACATGTTAGAGCGGCTGAGGGCATATGAGGCTCTATTGGGGGCCCGCAGACACCCCACGGAGCTGGCAAATCCATCGGGAGCCAGCGCGGTACCGGGGCCTAGTGGGGGAATTCCCATGGTGGGGGCAGAGGTAATGGAGACCAGAGGGGAACCCCTGCAGGAGTGGGGTAGAAGGAAAAGGGTGGTGTCTCCACCAGCTTGGTACCGGGATGAGGCCCCACCAGTGCGATGGGCCGGGGAGCAGCCATGTGAGCAGGGGCAAACGGGGCTTTCAAGGCAGGAAACCCAAGGGGGTGGTGAGGGCACATGGTCCCAAGGGACATCAACGGCGGGAGGCCCACTTCCACAAGCCATGTATCCTGGGGTTTCTAGTGTGTGTGCACCTATCGGTGTACAGATGGGGAGAGTGGTTGATAACCACGGAGTGCCAGGGCTCGCCCAATTCCATGATCCGGGAGCCCAATGGCTGCCAACCTCACAAATGGTGGACCAGACCTCTCAGACAGGGGACATGGTGCCCCCTAGTGTGTCTATGTTTGCTCAGCAGGACCAATCACCCCCCGCCAGTCGAAGGAGGGTCGAAACAACAGAGGACGACGATGAGGCTGGGAACCAGGAGATTTGGAGAAGGATCCTAGCCATTGAACAAGAACTGAAGGGCGAGAACAGGAACTTACCAGCAAGCATTTCTCAGGGTGCGAGTGGTCAGACATGGACCCAAGAGCGTGGAGTGGCAGGTGAGTCGAGTTCTTTGGGTGTAGAAGGAGGAACCCGGATTGGGAACATGGGAATGGCAGGAAACAGGACAGGTGGAAGGGATGCAGGTAGCCTCCAAGAGCAAGGACCAGGAATGCCCCACAGGGGACAACTTGAGGAAATACCTGGGGCGCAAGGTAGTGCAGGGGCAATATCACCCCCAGCAAATGTGGCCCCACAATTGGTCTGTTGGAATGGGTCATGGGTCTGGATGACCCCGGCGATTGCACCACAGACAACTTCAGGGGGAGTTAACAACTTAGGGAGCTCCACCCTCCAATGCACGCCTCCCAAGGACCCCACAGGATCAACCCGAATGAGTGTGGACCTGACAGGTAATGAACAGGGTAAAGAATTAGAGAGAGCAGGGGAAGGAAAGCAGGCAGAAAGCCGCCCACCACCACCACCAGGGGGGCTATTCCTAGTGTAGCGGCCCCCTTCGGAGCACATTTATTGCCTGCCGTAAAGGAAAAGATACTAAAAGGGGAGTATGTAGACATTTACACTCTCTTATTTAGTGACCCCATCCTAGATCATTCTGAGCAAGAAGAAGGGAAGGAAAAGGAAAAATTTAAATGCCCGAAAGCCAATCGCAACTGGGCAAATTGGACATTGGCTTTCGCTGTCTACATGGGGGTTATACTTCAGGCTGACCCCAGCCAAGGCCTGGAGCTCCATAAGTATGCGGACATCGTCCGCAGGGCTTATGGAACGGGGCCCGTGGGTGCATGGCTGAGGTATGATGAGGCGTTTAGACATAGGGTGGCTACCACACCGGGACTACGTTGGGATGTGCATGCTCCAGACCTATGGTTGGAGTGTATGGTAGATGTCACTAAGGCGCCTAGGGCAGATAGTGGACACCCGTTGGTTTGGGGCGGTGTAGGTTGGGGGCAAGATTCCTTTCGGGGGGGACGGAAAAAGGGGCAGTCAGAGCCCAGGCTCCTGTTGGGAGTACAATAAGACTGGCCGGTGTAACAGACAGGTTTGCAAATTCCGGCATGCATGTGCAAATTGTTGGGGTGGCCACCCAGAGATCAACTGTTCCCGGCCGAGACAAAAGGATGGAAAAGGGGGGTATGGCCAAGGGCGAGGATCTGGAAAAGGTGCCCCCTCCTCGGCGGCTGGGACACGTAATGGAAAGGGGCCCGACTCCGGTCAAAACTGACTGGTTAGAACGGTTATTATGAGAGCACCCTAACAGGGCAGAAGTCAAGTTTATAGTAGAGGGTTTTAGACAGGGTTTTGTTATTCCTTCGGACATGGTTGGGCAGCACAGGGTAGTTAGGAACCTTAAATCAACAGAGGGTATGGATAAAGTGGTAAACACAAAGATAGCAAAGGAGGTCATCGAGGGTAGGGTGGCAGGCCCCTTCAATCACCCTCCCATCGATAATTTGGTCATATCCCTGTTAGGAATAATGCCTAAGAAAACAGAAGGTGAATTTCGTTTAATACACCACCTGTCTTACCCCCGGGGTGGTTCTGTCAATGATGCCATCCCGAAGGAACTTTCAACCATTAAGTATGCGTCATTCGACGAAACAGTGGACAAAGTGAGACTTATGGGGAAAGGTGCACTAATGGCAAAATGCGATGTGAAATCCGCATTCCGTTTGTTGCCAGTGCACCCCAGCAGTTTCCACTTGCTGGGATTCCAGTTCCAAGAATGGTATTATTATGACAGAGCCATGCCGATGGGATGTGCAATCTCTTGTTCTGTGTTTGAACGATTCAGTACCCTAATAGAGTGGGTGTTTGCCCAAAGGCTTATTGGAGCAGCCGTTTCAAAATACCTCGAGGATTTTCTGATAATTGGCCACCCACGGGTCGGTGAATGTGCTGCAGCCTTACGGGTATTTCAAGGGGTGGCTGCAGAGATTGGGGTCCCCCTGGCACCTGAAAAAACGGAATGGCCATCAACAAAGCTAACCTATTTGGGTATTGAACTAGACGCAGAGGCAATGTCATCGAGGTTGCCTGAAAACAAATTGGTTGTATTATGGGACAAAATTAACGAGTGTATGGCATCCCACAAGATTACAGCGCGGGTATTACAATCCTTGGTCAGGATATTGAATTTTGCCTGCTGAGTAGTAGCCCCCGGCAGGGCATTCCTTTCCAGGTTATACGCGAAACTGAGAGGTGAATTGCCCCCTCATTTCCGTATACGGGTCTGCTGAAATGCGCCAGGATCTCAAAGTGTGGCTGACATTCCTCCAAAACTTTAATGGGGTTAGTTTTTGGAGAGAATGGTTGCTCCTCCGAACTGATCTACAGGTTCACTCAGATGCAGCGGGAGGGGTAGGTTTCGGCATCTATTTTAGGTGCCATTGGTGTGCGACCCCATGGCCACAAGAATGGAGTGAGTCCTCAATTACCAGGGACCTTACGTTTTTAGAATTATTTCCCATTGTTGTGGCTGTAATCCTTTGGGCAAATTTATTTGCAAATCGAACCGTAGTCTTTTGGTGTGACAACTCTGCAGTGGTCCACATCATGAACTCACTCTTCCCGGTCCCAGAGGGTCATGAAGTTGGTCCCGACGTTGGTGTTAGCATGTTTGAAGGATAACATCCTCTTCACTGCGCGGCACGTTCCTGGAATCGATAACGGCATAGCTGATGCCCTGTCTCGATTCCAGATGGATTGTTTCCGCGAGCTGGCACCGGACGCCAGGTATGACCCGGACCCATTGCCACAGGGAATCTGGAACCTTGGGAACTAGAGATGCAGGCCACAGTCCAAGGGGCACTGGCCCCTCACACACAGACTGCTTATGGTAGGGCCTTCCGAGAATTTCAGGAATTTAGAACAAGGAAAGGGTGGGATTCAGGTTTTCCAATTGGAGAACCAGAAGTGATCCAATTTGCCTTATGCCTTCACAAACAAGGATTGGCGGTCAGTACAATATCAGGCAAACTAACTGCCATCACTTTTGTCAGTAGGCTAAAAGGCTACCCATCACCTGACAAAGGATTCTACTTGAAACACATGCTAGAGGCATGGGCACGAATTCAACCGTCGACCCGTAGACAGAGAGCCCCAATAACATCCCCCATGTTAGTTCGGATAGTTGATATTCTCCCCGAAGTATGCTATGACGTGTATGAAACACAACTGTTTCGTACCGTTTTTGTTATCATGTATTTTGGTGGGGTTAGGGTCAGTGAAGTGGTGTGTTATTCCTCCTGGGACACCACACGGGCTGCATTTGTTATTGATGATTTGGAGACGGGGCCGGACAAACTAAAACTGCACCTCCGGCAATCAAAGACAGACCAAAGGGAGCGAGGCCAAACAGTGGTACTTTACCAATGCGGTCCCGCGACAATCTGCTCAGTTAGGCACATGCAGCAATACATAGGAATTCGCCCAGGTATCCCTGGTTAATTATTCATACACAGGAAGGGCTCAGTGGTCACGACACACCAAGTAACATCCATACTCCGATTGGCACTACGCAAGTTAGTATTCTCACCACATGAGTTTGGCACCCACTCATTTAGGATTGGTGCAGCCACGACCGCTGCAGCAGCAGAATTACCTGAACCAGCAATTAAAGCCATGGGCAGATGGCGGTCTGGGGCATACAAGAAATATGTTCATCCATATCATTAATTGTCTTCTGTTTGTTCCTTAGGGGGCAGGGCAAGCAGGGTACCCCGAGCAGAGGTGTGGATCGTCGGCCACAGCCTTATACGATGGGCATGTGTTGCAGCAGCAAATTCCGCATGGGGAATCCACTTGGGCTTGGCAGAGAAAACACATATAACCTGGATGGGCCGGAGCGGGCTACTGTGGAAGCAGCTCCTCCCCATGTTGGGGGCGTTAGGGCACCTACCCCCACCAAAATTATTGGTTATACACTTAGGGGAGAATGATCTCCCTACAAGGAAAGGAGTTAGTTTAATAATAAACATTAAGGAGGATTTGGCAAAAATAAGTGAATTAATGAATGGGACCCATATAATTTGGACAGAATGGATCCCCAGAGTTAGATGGAGCAAAGCAGTAAAACCAGGAAGGGTGGATAAAACTAGAAAAAACGTGAACAGGGAGGTAAGCAAATGGGTAAGAGGAATAGGGGGATCAATCATCAGGCACACTGGCATCGTTCACACTAGACCTGAATTGTACAGGAATGATGGGGTACACCTCTCAGAGTTAGGGAATCATATGTATTTAGATGCATTGGCCAGTCAGTTGGAAAGTTTGTTGGATTTTTAGGCAGTGGGGAATGGGGCGGTTCTGGTAAGACCACCCCTTAGTGACAGGGGTTCAGTATGCCATGATAGGTTTTTAATAGGGAGGTTTAAAAAGTAGTATGAGTCATCTCCTTAAGAGATGGGGAGATGATACACAGTGTAATGCAGGGTACGGCATGCACTGGGATCAGGTTCCCTGGGAGTGGCGTCTTAACAGGCTCCGCAGGGACATGCACTGTCTTCGGACCTGGAGAGACGCTTCACTCCTTACTTGCGCCCGTAGTTGGGCTGTTCCCCCTCCTTCGGCCTTGCCCTGTCAAAGGAAGGGATGTTAATGGTTTAGGATACTGCTACTGGGGGGCACACCCGGGCAGTACCACAGTTAATATTTTAGGTTAGTCAACAAGCATACTGTACCCAAATTGCATTGAGCAATCCCCAGCTGCCTTTTTGTTGTGATTTGAATAAAGAGTGCGGCCTATTTAAAAACCAATGAAATGTGTCTGTGTCTAATTGGGGGGTGCGTCGACAAACCTGTGTTCACTACATTTTCCCCAACGAGGGGAACACAGATAGCACAGCTCCCTGGCCCTTTCCTAACAGGAATGTTTGACAGACACACCATGACTCGCCCATTAGATAAAGGAAATGATTATTGTAAATAATTTTTGATGTTCAGTTAAAAACATAACATCTCTTTCAGGGGCCAGAGTTCCTTGCATTACAATTTCTGATGATCCATGCGCTGTACAAACATTGGCTTTTTTAATTTGCTCCTGGGCCCCATATGTTTGGGGCTCCCTCTTGAATCACCACTGGTTGGAAACCGTAGGCCAGGTTTCTATGTGCTTGAGGCTTCATGAGCCCATATTGTACACTAGTGATTCTCACACTCATGTTGTCATTTTAAGTTTATTCATGGACTCTGCGAGCTCGAGGCCTCCTTGACTGCCTCACCAACACATGTGGGCCCTTGTGAAGTTGCACACTCTGGGCTTGGTTGGATCTATAATATTTCACACCTCTGAATCTCCCACTGATGCAAAAAAAGTTATCTCAAAGGGTGTTCTGAGAATTTAGGCCCTACCTCTCAAGGAAATAGCAACTGAGCAGAAATTACATGCAGTAGTGAAAGCTCAGAAGAGTTCCACTCTTAGGAGTGAGGTGAAAAATTGTTTTATTCCCCACATACTTCCCATTCAATTTAACTTATAGGTGGTGGCCAAGTGTTTCCCCCCCCCACCCCCGCCAAAAAATAAAAATAAAAATAAAAGTTACCTCATCCACTCTCTGAGCCGCTTGGTATCCCCCACCCTCTGTACCCAAACTTTTTACTCTCCTGTGAGCCTGAAGATGAGAGTGAATAAAGGAGAAAAAGAGAGCACGAGAAAATGAAAAGAGATGGGAACTGGAACAACTTCATAACTGTCTATGTGAGGAATTGGAAAAGTTCCCAAGAGTCACGTACCAAAATCTTCATAGGGCCAAGAGCCACAAGACACACGTGTGCGCCCATTTGAAGCACCTCCCAGGCTGAGCCTTTCTTGCTTCATTTATTTTTATTTATTTATTTATTTATTTTTATTTAAAACATTTTTACCCCGCCCTGCTTGCCACTGGCAGCCCAGGGTGGTTAACGAAATCATCCATAAAAATACAATAAAATATATAAAACATTAAATACTAAAAACAACAATAAAAATTAGACCAAAAAAACCCCCATACCACCCCACGCCCTCACCCAACGCCTGGCGGAACAGCCAGGTCTTACAATTCCTACAGAAACTTGGGAGGTCAGGGGACAGATGGGCCCCTACCAGGAGGGAGTTCCAAAGACTTGGTGCAGCCACTGAAAACACCCTGTCTTGCGTGGCCCCCAGGGAAACCTGAGGGACCTCTGACAGGGTGCCCCCAGATGACCGCAGGGGCTGGTCCAGAACCCGAGGAGCGGTGGTCTTGCAAATAGGCAGGGCTCAGACTGTGTAAGGCTTTATAGGTAAAAACCAACACTTTGAATCGGGTCCAGAAGACTATCGGCAGCCAGTGCAGAGCACGGAGCACTGGTGTAATGTGCTCTCGGCGGCCCAGCCCCAACAGAAGCTGGGTCACCGCATTCTGCACCAGCTGCAGCTTCCAAGCCGTCACCATAGGTAGCCCCACATAGATTGCATTACAGTAGCCTAACTGAGAGGTAATAAAAGCATGAATGATCGTGGTCAGATTTGAAACCGAAACCGAAACCAGCAGCCCAAGCCGCCACATCAGGTGTAACGGGAGAAAGGCACTCCTCACCACAGCCTCCACCTGGACATCCAGGCAGAGCTGTGCATTGAGGAGCATCCCCAGGTTCCGTACCTGGTAAGTTAGTGGAGGGTAAACCCCCTCAATTGAGGGGGTCGCCATCTCCACCGACTTACCCACTAACATCACCTCCATCTCATCAGGATTCAGTTGCAGTTGATTAGCCCTCGTCCAATCCCCCACAGCTGCCAGACACTGGGTAAGCACCGAGACAGCCGGGTCTGGGTCGGTTGAAAATGAGAGGTACAGTTGAGTGTCATCTGCATACTGATGACACCTTACCCCGTACCTCTTGACCACCTCGCCGAGCGGCTGCATGTACACGTTGAACAGGAGAGGGGACAGAAAAGAATCCTGGGGGACCTCACACAGGAGGTCTCGGTAAGATGAAAAATAATCACTGAGTACCACCCACTGAGTTCTCCCGGTCAGGAATGAGTGGAACCATTCAAGAATGATCCTGCCCACCCCCGCACTGTCCCACAGGTGCGTCACCACCATCTCATGGTCAACGGTATCAAACACAGCTGACTGAACTAACAGGACCAAAACGGTCTACTGACCCTTATCCTTTTCACGGCGCAGATTAACCAAAGCCACTAATGATGTCTCAGTGCCATGTCCTGGATGAAAGCCAGAGGGGTCCAGATAACCAGTGCAGTCGAGGTACCCTTGGAGTTGCTGAGCCACTACCCATTCAATAACCTTCCCTAAAGAGGGAAGGTTAGAGACAGGCCGATAGCTGGCAGGGGAGTCAACGTCGAGCGATGGTTTCTTGAGCAGAGGCCGTACCACCTCCTCTTTGAGGCAGGCCGGCACTCTGCCCTCCCACAGGGAGGTGTTGACCACCCCAGCCAGCAATGGCCCCACTGTCTCCCGACAGGTCTTAAATCAGCCAGAATGGGCACGGATCTAATTCACAAGAGATGGCTCGAACAGCCCCTAGCACCCCCACCATATCAGCGGGTGTCACCAACTGAAACTGATCCATGATTGGCTTGGCAGAACTGGTGTGATGCAGTGTGGTCCCAGCTGCTGAGATTCTGAGGAGCAGCTGCAATTCAGCTGCTGAAACTTGTTAGTAGTGAACTAAAAAAGTGCACCGATAAGACAGCACAGGGCCTGGGACTGGCCCTGGCCCTGGCCTAGAGCTGCACTTGAACTGCTCAACATCTGCATGTGGCTTCTGAAGCCCAATTTTTCTCACCCGTGAGCTATACTTTTTCTATGGGCATAGTCCTGCAAGCACATTCCTGCAAATGTTGAAAATTCAGTGCATTTTGGAGTTTTACTGTAGCCCTTTTATTTCTAAGCTCAAGAATAGGGCTGGTTCAAAATAGCCCTTCTGTTTTCATGGAACAGTTCACTGAAAATGGAACAGCTGTCAAAATTTCAATTGGAATTCATGGATCTAAATTTTTGATTGGAATTCCAACCAAACAGTTTGCACAAGCACAAAATGGTGGCTGCTGTACAACAAAATGGCCACTGAGTTTGTTGTATAGTGTCCACCATTTTGTGTATGCACAGTACTGCAGCCTCCATTTTGCACATGTGTGGTACTGTGGCAAAAATGGCAACGGGATTTTCAATTGATTTGGCAAAACAGCATTTCATTCTACATTTTGTCAGATTGACTGAAGTAACCAAATTGCATTGGATTCCACTGGAAATGGAATCTAGTCAAAGACAGAGCTTTAGCCGTTCTCAGGAACAACATAGGCCACTTTCAGACCTTTCCCCTCCGTGCACATTTTGGCTGCAGGAGGGAATGAACAACCAGGATATGAGCAGGCATCAGCCGGTCTGAAAGTGCCCCCACTTCCCCTGCGCAGCTTTGCCGGCAGATACGCGCAGGAAAGAATAGCAGGAAATCCAGCCCTACATCCCTGCGCGTGTCTGCCGGCAAAGCCACGTGGGTGTGTGGCTTTCTGACCGGCCATTCCCCGTGCATACCCTGGCTGCACATTCCCTCCCAGAATATGCGCGAGATGTGTGGAAGGTCTGAAAGCGGCCATAGTCATGAAAATTCCCCACAGAAGCAGGAGTCCAGAACATAGAATAAAGTGCTAAGTATGGGTTATCCTTAACTCTAAACTTACTCAAGTCCATTGTTGCAAGAGTAACATGTAAGCAAGAGAGAATAGGGATGGGTGAATGCGGTTCGGTAGTTCGGAGTTCGGTCCGAACTCGAACATACCGAACGGCGAAATGGCTGAACAGTTCGGTCAGTTCGGATCGCGTTCGGGTGGCAAAAAAAGGTTCACTGGAAGGTCAAACATGACAGGGAGGTGTCAGTCACTGAGGAGCAGACTTCCAGGCACCAGGGGTGAAGAGGCTTGCAAGAAACAAAACTAATTATCTGCCTCCCCCCTTCTCAACACCTTCAGAGCTAGTCACTGTTCCTGAACAGCAGGCATTGAGTAGGATTTTTAGATTGCTTTAAGTTTCATTTCAGTTTTGTACTGAAATGAAACTTAAACCATAAACTGAAACCTTGTGTTATGCAATGTACAGACTCATTGAGTATGTAATGTATGTATTTCACTACAGACTTCTCTTCTGTTTGTGATTCCCCCCATCCCATATATATGGATATGGATATGGATACGGATATGGATATGGAGGGGAGGGAGAGAGAGAGAGAGAGAGAGAGAGAGAGAGAGTGTGTAGAGTAGAGTAGAGTAGAGTGTTGTAGGAGTTACCTTAGTGATAGAGATAGCATTAGTGATTTAGTTTTATTGTTTGTAGGAGTAGATCTGTGTACTTATTAGATAATCCATTTAGTTCATAGCATTTAGAATAGTTAATAGCAGTTAGATTTAGTGTAGATAGATAGATATAATATTAGATAAAAAAATAAATAAACCCCATATAAAAACAAAAAACCAAATAAAACAAGAAAACCATATAAAACCCAATAAAAAAACCCCCAAAACATATAAAAAACCAAAAACCACCCATAACAACATTTCTGAACCGCCGAACCGAACATCCAAACAGCCTAACCGAACGGCCTGTACGGACGACCGAACCGAACAGCCGAACTCAGCGAACTCGGCGAACTAAACAGCCAAACCGAACGCAGTCGAACCGAATGGGCGAACCCAAACCGCGATCTGTTCGCCCATCCCTAAGAGAGAAGCTAATTCTTTTATCTAGATTGTAATTTATAACCCTTAAATGAGCGTTTCCCAAACGTTTGCCTGCGTGATTGCATTTTGACACTTAATTCTGGAACAGCAGCAAAAGGCATGCAAAGTGTGTTGAATATCAGTTGAGATTGCAGCCTCATGTGCAGATGGTGTGGGTCTTTACTCACAGTTTGGGAGCCTTTGACCTTTTCTGCAGTAAATATAACACTTGTAAGTTCTGCTATCATGATGGAACCATCCTCTCTCTCCTACTGTTAGTCCTGTTGCATAACTCACAGCCAATAACAGTATATAGCAACCTTTAACAATTGGTACATTTAATACATATTTATAAAGAGATCTGAGATCTTCAGATGAAAGTTGCTATACAAGTGTTATAACACTAAGCTTCCTGCTGCTTGGTCATGGAGAAATGCTTTCAGGAATGTGTTGCTTATCCATGTGCAGCTCATGCTTACAGTTCATCAAGCCCATCATTGTGAGATTAACATGAAAACTAGAGGCTGTGAGACACTCAGCCTGTGTATAGCGGAGATATATATACATATACATATACATATACACACACACATATACATACACACATATATATATATATACACACACACACACAAGTTTATGACTCTCTTTTCAGTACTTTTTCAAACTACTGACTACTTTAGTATATTCCCACCCTGCTTTCCTGCATTTTCTCTCTAATATCAGCCACTAGCTAACTCTGTAAAATGCTTTGAGGTGATTTCTATTCAAATCACTATGCAAAATAAAACTGTTAAACAAAAAAGCTGAAATTGAGGATTTGTGGAAAGCAATAAATCCTATTATTATTATTTTTCCTTTAAAAAACAAAAATAATAATAATGTAAAATCACTCTTGAATTGCAAGTGAGAACTTAAAATCCTATTCCTTTATATTCTTTAGGTAAATGCTACACAGGAAGTACCTGTTTTGTCAAGTTACGTTTCGAACCCAAGTTCCTACAAATACATATGCTAGGACAGATGGCGTATTTCAACAAGACCCACTGTCCGTAGGACTCTGCCAGGGATCAAAGGTCTGCTAGCACGTCTAGTGGCAGATTCAGGTCTGTAATTAGTATTCATTTTTAAAGTATGCATTATTTCAGTCTGACAGTTCATGACACTGAAGGATTAACAGCTTATTTAATCAATGGAAATCACTGGGTAAGAAACTATTTAAAATAATATTCTCTACATCCATTCTTGGTATTTATTGTAACGACATTTATCATGATGAACAAATCAGCTATTAATGTATGTGTCCTAAGTATTAGTATAAGATTTGCACTGTAATTCAGCATTGATTAACTGGTCCATCAATTTAAAGTGTTACAGGAATTACAAAAAGTAGCTGTCTATTATCATTCTTGCTTCTAGCTGTGTGTAAATTATGCTCATTGCAGCTTCCATTTTCAGGTACATATGCAAATACGTTACAATCATCTTAGTTAGTATCCAAGTAAACCTGTTTGCGATGAAAGATTCAGATGAAACACATTACATTCTCTTGCAGTCCATATAAAATACATCATCTAAATACAGCTACGCATGCATATTTATGTGTTTAGATTTTGACATATAGAAATATAAAAAACCCATACTTAACTCAAGCTGAAACAGAGGGTGTTTTTAAATGAGCAAGGCTTGAGAGTGGATCCGTGATTGGTGCGTGAGGTGGCAGATGGGCACCCATGCACAGGAAGTGCGTGGGGAGGACTTCAAATGGACGGTCCTATAGGTGAGCACTATGACCATGCATGTAGTACCCATGCACCCATGCCTCCACCCTCCAGCCGCTCAGACAGTTCAAACGGTTAGGCCGTTCCCTCCTCCACACCCACCAATATTGGTAGAGGGAGGCCCCACCCAGGTTCCCACCTCCTGCAATGATGTGCAGATATGGAAAGCAAGGAGAGAGCTAGCTGCTGCAGACATTAACCCCATCTTGCCTGTGACCAGCCATGTTGCCAGATCCGTTGACAGACACAGCCAGCAACGGAAACAGACAGAGCAATGGAAACAGGAGGGGCAGTTACAGAACCCCACCCCACACAAACAGAGGAGCAGGGCAAACCCAAACCTAAGCATACAGTGACAGCACCGGACAGTAAAGGAACAACATAACTAATAAATGCAGAACAGGAGCACTGGAACCACAGCAAAAAAGTAACAATGGGAACAGAAGTGCCACAGCACAGACCACAGATCACCCACACAAGCAGCCCAGCCAGCACAATGCCCAGGGAGGCAGACACCAGTGGGGTATCAGTAGGGGAACCCCACCCCCACCGTGGAAAAAACAGCACACCAGCAGGATGGAGGTCCAAGGGAAGCCCCCCACACTGTCAGCCGCCGCCGCCATCCACCCCCGAAGGTGCGGCTTCAGGAAAAGAAAAGCCCCATGACCAGTACCTTGCAGAACGGGGAAGTGCAGCCCGAATTCAGCACAACGCAGTCAGTTGCGGCCCAGCGTGACGCGGCAGAGCCACGCCCCCCCCTGCGCCACTCTGAGCGCATTCGGGGACAAGCAGGAGCACCGTCAGCACCTGACACAGACACAGCCCAATCAGCTGGCCCCATGCAAGATGTGGCAAGGCCACACCCACCCCTGCGCTGCTCCGGATGCCTCCGTGCGCATCCAGGGGGAGGAGCCTGCCTGTTATTAGCCAGATCCCCAGAGAGCTCTGTGCCGGTAAACAGATCAGACGCTTGGTGAGAGACTGGCCCCCAGCAGTTCTTTTTGAGTACCTGTACCTTCTGTTTGTTATTATTGCCTTGAGAACCTGCCTCCTCCTTCCCTCCCTTTCCTCCCAGAGTCTCGTGTGCTTCTCATTTGTGCGTGAATCCCTTTTGATTGCAGTGAGTGTGAGAACCTCCATTCCCCCCTTCCCATTTAGAAAGTGAGAACGGTAAAAGGGCCTTCGGGCCGGTGCGAACGCCCCTTCCTTCCCCAAACCTTGGGTTTCCTTCCCCCCCCCCCAGTGTGAGAGCCCTTGGACCTTGCCTTGAACCTGCCTGGATCCCCTCCGTGCATTCCATCACTCTCTGCCCCACTGTCATCCCTTCCCCTCCCTCAGTGGCGTGGAAGAATTGTTGCTTGGATCCCTTCCTACTTAAGTGCTCTGTGCCCTATGATGATAGGGGCCTATCATACTGAACGGCCCACATACTATCCTGATGGGCAACCGAGACCCTCGCTGGAGTTTACAGAGTAGTGTGTTTGAGCTGGGTGTGTGTGGGCTAACCCCTTTTCCCTGGCCCCCAGTGACAGATTTACCGGCACATCCCACACCCCTGGCCTCTAAGATGGATGATTCATGAGACATAAGGGAATTGGTGGAGGCTGTACAGACTTTAGCCATGCAAGTGAAGGAATTACAGGAGCAACACGCTGCTCGCAGTGGTGGTAGCTCAGCAGCAGCAGCCCCTGGTTGCCCCTGCGGGGGTGTTGCTAGCGGCCCCAGTTCCGCCTATGGTGGCAGCAGGAGCTCAGGCAGCTGCTCCCACTGCTCCTGCCATGCCCCCAGGTCCTATGGTACCTCGGGAGCCTCAGGGTCCCCGCATAGATAAATTTCAGGGTGAGAGTAGGGCCTGCCGGACATTTCTGGCACTTTGTGAGCTCACCTTTACTACCCAGGTGAATACCTATTCCACCGATGCCTTGAAGGTGGCCTTTGTGATCGGGAACCTGGGTGTGTGTGAGTGTGGCTCTGGAATGGGCTATCAATCTCTTGACCAGCAGGAGCCCTCTGTTGTCTGACTATTCGGGCTTCCTACAGGAATTTTGTTTTTTGTTTGATCACCCTCATCAAAGACGAGACACTGAGGCTGCTATCCTATCTCTTCATCAAGGAAGGATGCCTCTCATGGAATATATTACGCAATTTCAACAACTCGCTTTGGAACTGCAATGGTCTGAAGATGCCTTACGAGTACATTTTCGGAAGGGACTAGCAGACGACCTTAAGGACCAGCTGGCATATGTTCCCCTCCCAGATACCTGGACCAAAGTGGCCACTCTGGCACTGCAGATAGATGCTCGCCTCGCAGAACGCCGTAAAGAAAGATGGCAAGACAACTGGAGTGCATTGTTTCGCACACTACCATCCGGCCCAGAGGTGCCTAGACCAGCTCTGCCATAACCCGAGCCCATGCAGCTGGGGGCCTCCCGGGGGCCCCTTATCACCAAAGAACGGGATCAGCGATGGTGAGCGTGAGACTGTTTTTACTGTGGGGAGCCAGGGCATTTCATACGAGAGTGTCCCATCTTGCCTCCTGCCCGGCGGCAGGGGGGAAACACAAAGGGTCGAGAGGGAACGGGGGCCTCTAAACCCTAAAGACCGGTCCCTCTCATAGTACCATTGCCCCCCTCCATTTGCGGATACCAATAACCCTAAAGATCGCCCCGTGGCGGTCGTTGGTGGTGTGGGCCTTAGTGGATTCGGGAGACTCTGCTAATTTTCTCGATACGACCTTGGCACACACCGCTAACATATCCATTCAAACCAAAGAAATCCCCGAGGTGGTCCAAAACACTGATGGGTCCCCTCTGGTATCAGGGCCTGTCACTCAACAGACCCTCCCTCTCCCTTGTGCAATAGGGCCGCATGAAGAAACCATTACGTTCGATGTGGTATGTACACCTCTGTTCCTTGTGGTCCTTGGACTTCCATGGCTCGCATGTCATGAACCTCGCATCCACTGGGCCAAAAGACAACTACAATTTGACTCCCCTTAGTGCAAGCAACATTGTGTTCGACCAGTACCCTCTTCGTGGACCTAAGCTGTGACCAGCACCATCTCCCAAACAGGGGAAATAACCGTCCCCTCTGAGTATATGGACCTGATAGAGGTCTTTAGCAGGACTCAAGCCACACAGCTGCCCCCCCATC
Source organism: Sphenodon punctatus (assembly GCA_003113815.1). Lineage (NCBI taxonomy): Eukaryota > Metazoa > Chordata > Lepidosauria > Sphenodontia > Sphenodontidae > Sphenodon > Sphenodon punctatus. The sequence continues at coordinate 1,273,824 of QEPC01007066.1, forward strand.
GCCCTTATGACTGTCCTATTGAACTAATTCCGGGTACTGAACCCCCGTTTGGGCGCATTTACGTTCTTTCTTCCCCGGAGCTAGCTGAATTGCGTAAATACTTAGATGAAGCCCTCAAAAACGGCTTCATACGCCACTCCACCTCTCAAGCCGGGGCCCCCATCTTTTTTGTCCCAAAAAAGGAATGGGGTCTGAGGCCCTGTATAGATTACCGGGGTCTCAACCATGTGACCATTAAAAATTGTTACCCATTGCCCCTTATCCCCGAGCTATTAAATCGTCTGCAGGGCGCGAAGATCTTCACAAAACTAGATCTTCGAGGAGCATACAACTTATTACGAGTACGTGAAGGGGACGAATGGAAAACGGCTTTCCGGACTCGATACGGCCACTTTGAATATCTGGTTATGCCTTTCCTGGTTATGGAAACTGGCAGGTGCCAATCTCAACAATAGCAGAAAAATGGCATCAATGAATAGTGAGAAAATACTGACAAACACGAGCGTTCCCCAAAGTTAGGTATTTCCAGACAGTATGGGAACACTTGCTCTCCTCTTGGCACTAGCCGTAAATCAACATTCTATGATCAGAAGTTGACATTCTGGGACATCAGGTACCTGAATCAGGTCACAGTCGGGTACCAATTGGTACCCAATGTTGGGTTGACTCAGGTACCGGAAATACATTAGGTATATATGTTTTTGTGGGTACTCATTTCACTCTAGTTGGGGGGGCATGATGTATTCCAATACTTTAATATTTAGTTTGACATCACTGCATCCAGAGAGGACGATCCCATATCCCCTGCATGCAGATACATGCATGCACACACAATCATGTGGTTTACGTGAGTGGCACAGGCTCCATGCTGGGGTGCCCACTGTGCGCTCCATGTGCTACACAGGGCACTCCGCAGGGTGTGGGTTCACCCCACTGATCCCCTGTAATACTTTGCATGTGTATGTATAAATAAATCTACAACTTAATACAGATACCTAAACCTCAGCCTTCTTCAAACACATGACAAAGCAGATTAACTTCTTAGTAGAGTAGAGTCTAACATTTTCTGGTTATGGCTACTGTCCTAAAAACATTGTTTCCCGAACAGTCCAATTGTGTCTAAGAAGGGACACAACAGATAGTGTCTTGCTGACTGTTCACTTAAATTATACCAAGGGAGCTCTAGCTTTAGTTCCTCTGTTGATATCAGTTAGGGCAAAGGGAGAGAGAAAACCTTTTAGACAAGCAGGTCTTTTAGGGCTTTCAAAACCTTTAAACTTCTTTTGAAAACTTGCAAAAGTCTGATAAAGGCTACCTTATCATTATGTCAAGGTAAACTGTTTAATGTACAACTACTTCACATTTTGCTTCATCTTCCACTTCAGTTTTTGTATCATTTTCAGGTGATGACAGTAACAAAACATTTATTTGGGTGATGATAGTAGCAAAATGCCTGGGTGAGGCCTCTGACAGAGACCCTGGAGAGCTGGATTTGAAACCCTGCTGCCATGTCAGGTTGTGACAATACTGGACTAAGATTGATCATTGACCTGGCTCAATTAGGCAGGTCCTTATATATATATTTTTATATGTGTTATTCGTGAGCCAGCCTGAGCCTTTTTGAGGGAAGGATGGGATAAATGAATTAATGAATAAATGAATGACTGAATAAATAAATAAATAAAATGGTATCTTTCTACCATGTAGCTGTAGTTGTGTCTTCCTGACTTGGAAAAATCAATAAACAAACAGAAATGGACAGAAAAATAGTAAAATTGGTAATCAATATCATGGTGCAAAACGGAATAAGGTAACTTGTTAATGAAAAACAGGTACTGAAAGCAATACATTTTTGGTTGAAATTTCAAACATATACCCCAGCTAGGTTCCTTATCATCATAGGTTATGTCTATGCAGCCTCAAGGCTGTTGAGGATCTTGAATATTTTTTATGGATGTGTCCTTTGTATGCAGATACTAGGAAACAATAATATCTCACATCTTTAACTAATACATTGAGTTTTTGGGCACCTAGATAAAAGACAACTTGGCTTTTAAGCAGTAATTCACTTTCTATTTTATATGCTCTAGGAACCTTTTTGGTAACAAAGCAAAAGTAATAACTTACAGAATGAATTAATATTTATAAATGTTTATGCTGTACAATTCCAAAATATATAATTTTAACTATTTTATTATGTGTGATATTTTGGTATATTTTTGTATCTCTGTACTCATCTATGTGATACAACTTATGAAATTATATGGCATGTATGCCATAAATAAACTAAAAAAACATACAGGACAACTTGGGTATTTTCAGATGTGACGAGTTCACAGTGAGTCATGGTCAATACCCACATGGGGCCACAGTGCCCTGAACGTCTGTTAGGCGGCCACCAGATGTTCACCACAGTCGATTCCCACATGGGGTCAATTTCAACCACGATTCCGGGGCTCCCCTCCAGACAATCCCCGAAAGTATGGTCAAAGAGATCCCCGGCGGGAACCAACAAAACCAACAAAACGTCACGTCTGGCCGGTGACCACAGCCCAGAATCCCCGGCAGGATACCGGGCCATGGTCAAATTGGGCGGGCGCTGCGGCTGCATTGGCCGTGGCGTCCGCCCATCTCCCCAGAGGGCGGGCGGCAGGGGAGCTTGGGGACGTGCCAGAGTGATCCCGGTGGGGAATCATTTGGGTGGTTCCGGGACGGGGCGAATGCCGCCCTGTCTCGTCTGAAATCACCCTTGGATGCTACATGGGTACCATTTAGTAACTGATCCTCTCGGAATGATTCAGGTACTGCAGTGTTGACAAATATACTAGGAATGGGTGAACGCGGTTCGGAAGTTAGGACTAAACTCGACCAGTTCGCTTGACCGAACCGAACTTCTGAACTGAACTCAGTTTTCGAACCGAACTGAATTTCCGAACTCGTCTCTGTTCGCCCATCCCTAAAAGATAATATTCCATTTAGTTCAATGGGGTTTGAATTTCCGAACTTTGTTCGGAAGTTCGGAGTTCGGACCGAACACAAATATCTCGGTCGACAGAACCAAACTTCCGAACTCGGTTCTGTTCGTCCATCCCTAAAATATACGCTTTTTGTGGGTACCCATTTCATCTCTATTTGTAAATATATGACTCATTTATACTCATACAATATATTTTCCTCACATTGAAAGACAGCATTCATATAAGCTAGAGATAGGCCTGAAACAAACAATCACAGTAAATTCTGTTTCCATTGGAAACGGGTAATTCAAACTAGACCTGAAACAAAAATAAACTCTGCAAGTGCTACTTCCATCAGAAGCATGACATCCCCAAAGATTTATTAATTTATTTATATTTATTTCTACACATTTATATCCTGCACCCTTCTGTACACAATGGCAGCTCGGGGTGGTTTCTCACAATGTGTAAACTTACTAGCTTTTCTGCTGTTTTTGTCATTTTTCGTTAATGTTTTCAAGTTGAACAGGGCTTCCGCAGGCTCGTCCCAAGTCCTGTGTGTGAGCCACATGTACCCCTTAGGGGTGTGTATGTTGTTTTTGTTATTACAATAATGATAAAGAAAATTGTAATTTTTGTTATCTTTATTGAAATAATGAAAATGACAAATAATAATGAAAATAGAAACAAAAACAACATTTTGTTTTTGAAATAAAGGGAAAAAACTGAGATACATATTTTCATCTATAGATTTTTTGTTTCTTATTTTAGTCTAATGAAACTTGGGGAGGTTCTGCCCCCAATGGAGGGTACTGTGTGTACTAAGTTTCAAAATGATTCAAAAAAGGAAACTGATTTAAGAATCAATTTAATATTGTGATTTTAAAATTAACTCCATACACATTCATAGCTACTTCTTTTTTATCTTCCATTCAGTTTAAATGAAACTTGTGTATATTATGTCCCTCCAAAAGCTTACCAGGCCAACTAATTTTCATAAATATTGGATAAAGGGTCTTGATGGTATAAGACATTAACTTGAAAATGTATTTCCAGCTGTAACGTGTTTATAGTCTATCCTGTTTACCAGATATTTGGGATTAATATACCCTATACCTTCTTTGGCATCTCTGCCAACTTACAGGTCAATTTGATAAAGGGACCCAATTTTATAAGCAATTTATGTTGTCCCCTTGAAGATCATTATTCATATAAATATCAGCACATGCAGTACCAGTCAGAGGCAGACACCGGACATGGCAAGAGGAGGGAGGATGTGGAATAATCCAAAAGACTAGGGTTGGGAATATTGGTATCAGATAAATCCTCCGTCTGATAATCAGGTGTATCAGATTAATCCAATAATCACCAGTATCAGCATACCGGATTTTTAACATTGCCCACTTTACTGGGTTTTTTACATTGTGGCCATTGAATTTAATGGCCACAATGTAAAAACCCCATAAAGCGGCCAATGTCAAAAATCCGGTATGCCGATACCAGTAAATCCGATACCGGGGAGATCTGATACCGGTAAATCCAGTATCTGGTATTCTCTCTGGTGTCCCATCCCTACAAAAACTGACAGACACATTCATTGGCCAATTACTGCATGCTTCCACCTTTACAGGACCAATCGGTAGTGGCTTTGAGGGCGGCATAGGGGGAGGCCCTGAGGTGAGCATAGAAGGGACATAACTGGGACTTTGGGGATAGAATCCCCAAAATCAGGAGACGTAGTTTACACATCCAGACTGGCCAGTTATCATCACAATCACACTGTGACAGAGGACATAAGAGAATCTCTATTGGCTCTTTCCTAAACAGATGCTTCTGAGTTCCCAGTAAAAAGTGTGGGAGAGATGTTGGGATGGTCTCAGCACAGAATGAGGATATTTGGTTGACATTTCTACTGGCCAATTGACATCACAAACCGATCTTATACCACAGTGATACGTAAGAGAGTCCCTAGCATAGGCTCCTTCACTGCATATGCTTTGCAGGCATATAAAATTAGCACCCTTTACCACATCTTTATGATATTTGAAAGTGTGATATACAGCCCTGCCAAATTTCATGTACGCTGGTTGAACTACAAAGATGTTACAGTCAGATATACATTTATAAGTTAATTGTTTATATGACCAGGACCCTTTATCCAATGCTTCTGAAAGTTGGCAGAGATAGTAAATATAGGAAGGGGTATAAATGTGAGAAGTTTCATTTACATTAAATGTGAGACAAAAAATGTGTTGATATACCTTTAAGAGCTTCATGTACAAGAGGTTACATTTGCCTGGGATTTTGGAGGGAAGGAGTCAGAGGAAGCGGGGCAGACAGTGAGAAAGGAAAGGCAGAATGGAGAAAGGAATAAAAGGAAGTTTGTTGTGTGTGAGACAGTCTTCTTTGTCTTCTTGAGAATAGCACATGGTACCAGGAGTGGGGTGTGAAGAAAGAAAGAAGAATGGAGCATCTGAGAATTCCAGAGTAATTAAAGCTGTCAGGCAATGCAGCAGAAATCTGGAAGACATTCAAACAGAGCTTCGCCATATACATGCTGACTAACGGAGCCACAAAAAAGGAAGATTCACTCAAGGTAGTTATTTTTTTAAACATGGCAGGACCAGAAGCTCTGTCACTGTATAACAGCTTACAGCTTTTCAGAAGCAGAACAAAAATGCTATGAGACAGTACTTATAAAGTTTGAAGAATACTGCATCCCCAAGCAAAATGAAACATTTGAAAGGTATAACTTCCATACGAGAAAGCAGAATGAGAGTGAGACAGAAGAAGAGTTTGTCAAAGACCTCAGACAGCTGCTAAGCCAAACATGCAACTTCGGAGAACTAAAAGAATCCATAATCAGGGACCAAATTATACTGGGCATCAGGGATACAAGTGTGAGAAAAAGACTGCTTGGGGACCCTAAGCTCAGATTGGAAAAGGCAATTACAGTTTGCCAAGCAGCAGAAATTACAAACACTAGGATGCAGAAGCTCGAGAACAAAACAGAACATGCTGATCTAGACAGAATTACAAGAATGCAGAAACCCAATGCACCGTACAAGCAATACAAAGGGGAGAGCTACACATCGAAACAGGACAGTAGAGACCAAAAACAGCAGCTTGAAGAAACCAACATACACTGCAGGTGCTGTGGAGATTATCACAAATACATGCAATGCCCAGTGTTTGGAAAGTGATGCAACAAGTACAAGAGATTAAATCACTTAGCAACAGTTTGCAAAACAGAACAAAAGCCACAACACAGAAAACAACAGGTACATGCTCTATGCAGTGAGGAAGAGGAAGAATACTTCATTGGCATGATGCAGGAAGAAATCAACTCCCCTGAGGACTGGACAGTCACTTTGGAAACCAATGGATAATGGTAACTTTTAAATTAGATACGGGGGTGGGGGGTGGGAGATCTGCACATGCATCAGTGCAGCTAGTTGGGGGAAGCCCTAGCTCCACTCCTCCACCCTAATTATAAGCCCTTAATTAAAGATCAGCTTTGAGAAAGTCTCAAAAAAGTAGCAGTGTGATCAGGAGAAGTAAGCCCAAACAAAGGATTTAGCAAGCAAATGCTCTAGACCGCTTTTGCCCTAAGAAAAATACCGTGGGGCCCAGAGGTTCAGAAAATGAAGGAGCCAGTGGGAAAATGGCTGAGGAAGCACCAGAAACAGAAGCGGAGCAAGGGACTTCAGAATCTGAGGATGGAGAAGCAGAGGAAAGGTCAGTGCGGTCTCTCATCATACAAATGAAAAGGAGCTTAAAAAAGAAATGCACAAGATCAAAATATCAGTAGATGAGGGAAATAAAAAAATGGAAGGCATGGTCAAAAGAATTGAGGCAATGGAGGAAAGGATCTCCACTTTAGAAGACCAGTCTCTAAGTGTGAGCGAGGAGTTAAATTTTTTGAAGGGGGAGGCAGCTTTCTTACAAACAAAGTTTGAAGACTTGGAGAACAGATCACGCAGAGCTAATCTGCATTTCACCGGAGTGAAAGAGACAACGGAGGGCAGTGATGAGAGTGAGACTGTCCTGGCAATTATAAGAGAAAACTGCCCAGAGGAGCCTCGACTTCACAACGCAGGCATTGACAGGGCTCATAGAGTTGGGCGTCCAAGGCAGAGAGACTCGGATCCCCCCAGAAAAATTATCGCAAAATTCACAAACTTCCAAGCAAAAGAAGAGCTGCTTAAGAAGGCAAGAATCAAAAGGAAACTGACCTATCAGCAGCAGACAGTCAGGCTATATCCTGATTATGTAGCAGAGATGATCAAAAGTAGAATGAAGTGGAGCAAATTCTTCGGGGAGTTGAACGAGATAAACCTGAAACCTATGCTAATCTTCCCTGCACAAATTGCTGATTGAGTTTAAGAGCAAAAAGAAGCTTTTTAACTGCACTGAGGATCTGGAATCTTTTCTAGTGTCACAACCAGCAGTACCAGGCTCTGGGGCTGGCTAAAGAGGATTGAAGGTTCAGCCACTGCACCATACTTTACTATAAGGGGTCTACGGGGAAAAGGTTTAAAAGGTTTACAAGGACTTGTTCTAAATGTTTACTTGATTTATTTTAAGGGCAGTAGTGGAAAGTCTTGGGAAGGGCTAAAGAGGGTTTGATGATAAGTCACTGCATCAGTCTCTATTACAATGGGTTTATTGGGGAAAGTTTTATAAAGACTGGTAATGTATGACTACTGGATACTGCTTAACTATTTGAGATAGAGGTTTATGTTACATTCACTTTCATGCACATTGAGTATTGAATGTGTAAAGGGATTGAGTATGAGGGCTTGTACTATATATAAAGGTAAGAGGAATTTATTAAGGGCTGGAGGAGGGGACAGGTAGGCACTCGGGGTTACACTTGGTAGGTGTCTCTGAGTCCCAACAGATCTCCCGGAGGGGTTAAGGGAAGGGGAGACTAAGTGGAAAATGATTAGACAAAGGAGGGAGAAGGGTAAGAAGGGAGGAAAAAAATTGAGTGAAGAAAAGGGAAATAGGGATTATTAAGATTTTTGGCAAGTGTGTAAGCATGGCAATGCCCCATCGTGCTCACCGTGGCGGGGGTTTGGCGGTGCCCCTCCCTCCTAAGAACAAAGGAGGCGAGGAGGTCAGGGAGGCCACCGGGGGGAAGGAAGCCGTGGTTGCCTCGGCAACAAATAAGAAGGTGCCCGGGACTCTTGCGAGAGCCGCGATTCCCGGGCACCATTTTGAGATCCCCTGCTCTGCGCCTCATTCGACTGGGCATGAGCAGGGGATAAGACGTGCACCCACCCACCCCTAAAAATGGCAGCGCTTCGAGTCACTACTGGTCACGACTTAGGACCAGAAAGGAATTTTCCCTGAGCCAAATTGGCAAAGGCAAGGGGTTTTTCGCCTTTCCGGGAGCAATTTGCTGATTAGTAAATAGGGGTAAGGATGTGTCTTCGTGGGTGGTAGGTTGAATTGTCGCACTCTTGCGGTAGGCTGAGTTCAGGCCCATGGTTAAACGTTGTAGTTGATAGCATAGTATTGAATAGAAACATCTCATTAAGGGATGGGCATAAGCTGTTCAGTGCGGCCCACTGTACGGTCAGCCCAAGGGTGAGAGGCGAGCGGCCGGACCCGCTGGGAGGACCATGTACCAAACAGTAGGTTACGGTGCCTTCACCCTTGTTGTTGTTTAAACCCCGCCCTCAGGGGCAAAAAGGGGCAGATACGAACAACCCGCTCCGGCCCCAGGAAACCCGGTGGTAAGGGGTAAGTTGACAAAGTTGGGGAAGCTAGGGCACAGGAGGATTCCCTTGGGCTTAACCCGAAGATATTAAAGAAGGTCTACAGGTAGACCGGTTAGTTCTGGGTGGGGGAAGGGAACCTCCTGTGGAATGGGTAACAGAAATAGGAGATAGATAGGAACCCAGTTAAAAGGGGGAAGTGGGAGGGTTACCCCTTCCCCCTTTTTTGGTTCAATAAAGAGTGCAGCCATTTAAATCCATTCAAGGTGTCCTTGTCTTCTTTGGGGGGGGGGTGTGCGTCGACAAAGTCTGAGAAGTTTAAGTTGTCAGGAGAACTGAGAACAGCATGGCTGGATTCATTGGAGGGGAAGGAGGCTAATATGAAAAGTAGACACAAAAGGGCCTTTGAATTGAAATTGATGGAAAGCAAGGGATTGGCTCTAGATGTGGGATAATTTATTGAAGGACTGCAAACCCTATTATGAGTGAGTTTAAAACGATTACCTTAAATGTAAGAGGACTCAATACCCTGCAGAAAAGGAAAAGAGTTAGAAATTTAGTAGAGGACTTAGGTATTGATATTTTCTTTTTACATGAGACACATCTGTTGGTAAAGGATATTTATAGATTTGCCAACAATAATATAAGTGAGTTGTTCTGCTCCTGCTCCAACAAAAAAAAAGCTGGGGTAATGATCAGATTTAGCAAGCACAATTCTTTCACAGCAGAAAAGGTTCTGAAAGACAACAAAGGCAGATTTCTTTGTATTATAGGAAGGATGGGGGAGCAGCAGCTCACCCTTGCAAATGTATATGCCCCTAATGAAGGGAAGCTGGCCTTTTATAAGAAATACATACCAGAGATAGCAGAGAGCCCAAAAGGGTGGATAATTATTCAAGGTGATTTTAACATTACATTGTCTGATCTAGATCACTCTAGCAGAGGGGAAATAAAAGCTGAGCAAAAGAAAATACTACACAACTGCTGGAGTCATATGGGCTGATGGATGTATGGAGGCATATGAACAGTAATGGGAGAGAGTACACATTATTTTCTAATGTCCACAACAGTTACACATGTATAGACTATGTATTGACAGCTAAGATGGAATTGCATAGATGTCAGGCTTGCTACATATACCCTATAGTCTTCACAGACCATAATGCAGTAGTATCAACCTTCAAGAAACAGGGACAAGGGAGGAGATTCAATAGGAGTTGGCAGCTAAACCAGAGAATTTTAAAAAGTGATTTTAATAGGAAGCAGATCCTGGAGGATATAGAGGAATGTTATGCTTTAAATGAGCACTCTAACTTCAAATGCAACACTATGGGAGGCAGCAAAGGCTGTCATTAGAGGGAAATGTATAGCCTTACAAGCCCAACTTGTTAAAGTAAAAAGACAGCTAGTTAAAGATATATACGCAACCGTGCAAAGGCTGAAGGCTCAAAACAAGGATACCTCCTCAAAACTTTTAAGGCAAGAGATCAATAAAATGAGAGAGTATATAAATGTTTTGGAGCTGGAAAAAACTAAGAAACATCTTCAAAAAATTAGGCTCCACTCCTATAAACATAACAATAAGGCAGGCAGAACCCTAGCACGATTAGTTAAGGCTAAACAAAGGAAGAAAGCCCTAATTCAAGATGGAGAGGGGGTTAGATCAAATGATTTAGAACACATACAAAAGTCCTTTTAAAATTTTTATTAAAAATTTTATACCTCACAGAACCCAAAAAAACTCAAAATATTAGAATTCTTGAAGGCTGTAAAATTGCCTAGCCTGAATGAGGAACAGGCCATTTTTTTGAATACAGAGATTTCAGAGCTGGAGGTGCAAGAGGCAATAGATGCTGCAAAAAAATTAAATAAATAAAGCATGTGGCCCTGATGGTTTCCCTAATGAATTTTTCAAAACCTTTGCAAAAACATTGGTGCCTCAGCTTACTAAAACTTTTAACAATATATTAAAGGAGGAAGTTATGCCTCAGTCCTTTTATACTGCTACAGTAACCCTGATTTCCCAAGCCTGGAAGATCACCAGACCTATGTGATAACTATAGGCCAATATCCCTATTAAACGCTGATTTTAAATTATTTGAAAAAATTCTGGCCACCAGACTGAGGGCAGTTATAGGAGAGATCATACATAAAACCCAAACGGGTTTCATTCCTGGTAGACAGGGGAAGGAAAATATCTGTAAGGTGACTAATATTATCCATGCACTTAATATAGGTTGTGCTGATGCCGAGAAGGTTTTTGATTTTATTGAGACAAAATGTTTATTTTCAACGTTAGAAGAGATGGGGTTCAAGGGTAATTATGTACATTGGTTGGAATCAGTTTACCTGAGGCTGCTGTCTAGGCTCCTGGTTAATGGGATCCTTTCTGAGACATTTGAGCTGCAACGAGGTATGAGACAGGGCTGTCCCCTATCATCTCTATTATTTAATCTAGTTATAGAGGTGTTGGTGTGTGCTATTAGGCAAAATGAGAAGATAGAGGGGGTCAAAATAGGGTGGCAAACTCACAAATTGTCATTGTACGCAGATGATGATCTTCTGTTTATTACAAATCGAGTAAATCCATTCCTGAATTACTATTGAGGAGTTTGGAGCGATTTCTGGATTCTCTATAAATAGAGAAAAGTCCTTTGCTTTATGCTTCAACAAGGACAGGAAGCAAGTGGAGCAATTAAAAATATATATCTCCCTTTCCTTTGAGTGAGAAAGGTATAAAATACTAAGGAGTAGGGGTGGGAAACCGGTAGAATCCGGTATCCGATAATGTCGGTATCGGGCGTACCGGCATTATCGGATTCGACCCAGTAATCCGGACCCGGTACCGGATTTCGGGGTACCGGATTTTTTTTACATTGCAGCCATTTAAAAATGGCTGCAATGTAAAAAAACTTAAAGCCCCAGGAAAAAAGTTTTTTTTTAAAAAAACCTCCCCGAGTCCAGGCTGCGCGGGTGGAAGGGGGGACACCCCCCACCCACCCTGCCCAGCCTGGATTTTTGTTTTAAAAAAGAAAAGACTGAGTAAGACCCAGAGGCAAGGCGAGGCGAGCCCACCCCCCAGCACCAGCGGCCG
>QEPC01007066.1:1285700-1304396 GCA_003113815.1 Sphenodon punctatus
AAAAAATCATAATGATGGCTCCAGTCTTAAGATACTATGACCCAAAGAAACCCATGAAACTGTCCACCGATGCATCTAAAGAAGGTATTGGAGCAGCATTGCTTCAAAAACATGGGGATAGCTGGAGACCAGTAGCCTATGCCTCCAGAGCACTATCTAAATCAGAGCGTCTATATGCACAAATTGAAAAAGAAAGTCTAGCTTTAGTATATGGTTGTAAGAAATTTTCATCTATGAGAATACATCTGTGAATATTCATCTATGAGAACCAAATAATAGCTGAAATGGATCACAAACCTCTGGTAAGAATAGCAAAGAAAGGATTATCAGACATGCCACCCAGATTACAGAGGCTATTCTTTCAATTGCAAATGTATGAGTTAGAAATCCAATACACACCAGAAAAACATCTAGTAGTGGCAGATACCTTGTCCAGAGCCTATGACACTACAGAAGATGACACAATTCCAGACTCAGACATAGTACATGTAAACTTAATCAAAAGAACAATCCCAGTCACAGACAAAATGTGGACATTGCTTGCAGAAGCAACCGCTCAGGATGACACCATACAAAAAGTAATAGCAGCAATATGTGAGGGATGGCCTGGAAAGCACATACCCAGTCCTTACTATCAGTTCAAGGAAGAGCTGTCAGTACTGGATGGCATACTATTTAAAGGCTCACGACTGGCTGTACCCTCCATCCTAAAGAAAAACATGCTGAACAGAATACATGAGGGACGTTTAGGGATGGAAAAGTGCAAAAGGAGAGCGAGGGGTGCGCTATACTGGCCCAACATGAACAAGGACATAGAGGAGGCAATACAGGCTTGCACAACATGTCAAAAGTACAGATCAGCACAAAGAAAAGAGCCAATGATAAATACAGAGGGGGCCTTTGCACCATGGTGGCAAGTGGGAATTGACTTATTCGTGCATGAAGGAAAAAATTATGTATTAGTGATAGACTACTACTCTCACTATTGGGAAATCGCTTTGCTAGAAAACACTACAGCAAATAATGTTATCACACACATCAAGTCAATTTTTGCAAGACATGGGATTGCAAAAAGTGTACAAACAGACAATGGACCACAGTTCAGCTGTATGGAATTTTAAAAATTTGCAAACAAATATGGATTCCAGCACAGGACATCAAGTCCACAATATCCGCAATCCAATGGGTTGGTGGGAAATGGAGTACAAATAGTAAAAAAACTGCTGAAAAAGACCAAAGATTCACAAATGGATATTTATCTGTCACTTTTAAATTACAGGGCAACACCTACGAAACATGGATTGTCCCCAGCGGAAATTCTATTCAATAGAAAACTCAACACCAGACTCCCAACTCTAGTGCATGATGCTCATGAGAACAACAACAGTGCACTAAGAATATTAAAAGCACAGGACAAAATGAAGCAAACGTGGTACTATGACAGAGGCTCCAGGGACTTATCACAGCTACAAAACAAAGAAATGGTACTTGTTTCAGATGGCCAAACCTGGAAGCAAAAGGGCACAAATATCTCACCAGGTAGCCCCAAGGTCTTACAAAGTAGTCACACCTGATGGTCAAGTCCTCAGAAAAAACAGATGACACCTACAACCAGTCAAGGAGAGAGATGAAGCAGCATTAATAGACTAAACGAGAAACAGTCAATGTGTAAACAACAAAACACAGCTGAGAAGACTGGAAATAACAAAGGAACAGAGGTGTCTCAAGATTGCAACACAAACAGAACTGAATCAACTAATGTGGAGAATGCAGAGACACAATGAAGGTCAGAAAGACCCAGAAAGCCAACAAAAAGACTAATAGAAACATGTTAGAATTGAACATAAATTATAATGGAAGCAGCCTTTCAATGGTAGTAATAAATACGGAAATGTTACTTGTAAAAGGGGAAAGATGTGTTGATATACCTTTAAGAGCTTCATGTACAAGAGGTTACATTTGCCTGGGATTTTGGAGGGAAGGAGTCAGAGGAGGCAGGACAGACAATGAGAGAGGAAGGGCAGAATAGAGAGAGGAATAAAAGGAAGCTTGTTGTTTGTGACACGGTCTCCTTTGTCTTCTTGAGAATAACACAAAAAGTTACAGTTAATGATGTATATGAAGACTTTTGCAAAATACTATACTTCAGCTGCTTCTAAAATTGGATTCCTTTATCAAATATTTTTGTACTTTTGTACATCTATTGAATTCCATTGGAGGTATACTCCCTCCAAGGTTCAGCCAAATATAATGAAAGACAAAATGGTTACAGCTGAAAATGTGTTTTCCATTGAAACAAATGGGAAACAAAACAAAAACAAAAACGAAAATGACAATTTGATATTTATGAAAACAGAAATGACAGATTTAAACAACAAAAATGAAAAAACAAAACCAAAAGCAACATGGGCCACTGGTGCACACCTCTACTGGGGACTGTGGAAATGAAAATGTCCTTGCTAAGCAACAAGGAAGTGCTGGAAATTGCCATGAAGTGTTGTAAAACTGCAGTAAAACTAAAATAAAATTCCTGGAAAGTGAAAAGAAAACTCCCAGAAAGTGGCAATAACTTCTGGAAAGATACAAAAATGATGGGGTGAGGGGGGTGCAGAAACACAGAAAATTGATGAAATACCAACGGACACTCACCTGCACTACAGAAAGGTTGGTATTGCCCTTCAGAATGAGAATGATTGCTCTTGGCGTGTATGTAATTTTTGCTATTACAATAATGATAATCATGGTCATTTTCATTATGGTTATTGAAATAACGATAATGAGAAATAATAACAACAAAAATAGAGACATTTTGTTTTTTAAATAAAGGGGAAAAATTGAAAAATGTATTTCTGTCTATAACTCTTGTTTTTCTTATTCAATTCTAATGAAACTTGGGGGAATTGTACCCCAATTGAGGACACTATGTGAACCTAATCTAGAAACAATTAGATAAAGGAAACCAATAGTAGAAGCAATTGAATGTTTTGATTTTAAGAAAAACTCCATACACATTCATGGCTGCACCTTTTTCCATCCAATTTTCATGAAACCTACGAATAATATGTTCTTCCACAAGCGTAACACTCCTGCCAAATTTAAGAAAGAGTGGACAAAGGGTCCTGATGTTATAAGAAATTAACCTAAAAATATGTTTCCAGCTGTATCGTTTGTATATTCCATCCTGTTTATGAAATATTTGGTGGTAATGTATCACATACCTTCCCTGCCATCACTGCCAAATTACAGGACAATTAGATAAAGGGATCCGATTTTATAAACAATTGAAGTTGTCCCCTTGCAGACCATTATTCAGATAAAATAGCAGCATGTGCAGTGCTAGTCAGAGGCAGGCACCTGGCATGGCAGGGATAGAGAGGAGGGAGGATGTGGAGCAACTCAAAAGACTGACAGACATATTCACTGTCCAATTACTGTATGCTTCTAGCTTTACAGGACCAATTGGTAGTGGCTTCGAGGCGGGCATAGGGGGCAGCCCTGAGACGGGCATAGAAGGAACATAACTGGAACTTTGCGGATAGCATCCCAGAAATCAGGAGACATAGTTTACACATCCAGGCTGGCCAATTATCATCACAATCACATCCTGCAGCACTGTGACAGAGGACATAAGAGAATCTCTATTGACACTTTCCTAAACAGATGCTTCTGACTTCCCAGTAACAAGTGCGGGAGAGATTTTGTGATGGTCACAGCACAGAATGAGGGTATTTGGTATACATTTATGCTGGCTAATTGGCATCACAAACCGATCTTATAGCACAGTGAGTGTTTTTATACACACATTTCTCCTGGATCTTTGCTGTTACATCCTGAATTTTCTGTATGTCTAAATCACTCACCCAGATCTTAAACATACGGATCTTTGAACTTCTGCATAGAACTTCTCCCAGAACTTGTGTGGGTAAAAAGTTCTCCTGGTAAACCTCCTTTGTCATGTGAAAGGGGGAGCAAACACCATCTTCCCAACTAGGTCTGTACATTCAGCTTTCAATCAAACAGAAATAAATACAAAAACAAAACAAAACCTTTTGGGGTTCCAATTCAAAACACAAATGCCAGAACTGTGTAGCTCGGTTCAAAGTGAACCAAAATTTCTTGGAAATAATGTGGTATCCAAGGTCTCGAACTGGGTCCCCAACAACTGAAACACATATCCAGTTTGGAGCCAGCACAGGACAGCCAGGCTGCTCTCTGACTCTCAGTTTAGCTGCCCCCTTGGGAAGTTTATAGTGAGCCAGCCCCACGTGCAGGGGCTGCTGTTGTCTCAGGACATCAGTCTCCAAACTCAAGCCAGTCCCAGTTCAGTGGAGACCAGCTAAGCCAGGGAGACATGGTGAATCCCCAACCCAGTGACTCCCCCCCCCAGCAACAAGTGACACCCCTGAATCATCCACATGTCTTGTTACCCCTCCCTAAGCCAGCGATATCAATGGAACCTATTCCTGTGCCCCATGCCTCTTTCCCCAAATCAGAAACCCCTTTCCTCAGTAGGGGTGCACAATTTTCTCTCGTTTAATTAATTACAAAAATGAATGGAACGCCATTTGTTTTATTAACTAATGAAAAAGTGAACAACATTTATTTGATTTAATTCATTTTCATTTTTAATTTTGTTAAAAACAACAATCACTGTGCATGTACAAAATGGCCACCGGGGCCATTCGGCGCATGCCCAGCCCTTTTCTAAAGTGGAGTAGAGTAGTTTACGAAAATCCCTGGTGAAAAAAAACAGGTTTTTGAAAACTAAAACTAAGAGGAAAGTAAATTATGTGCCTTCTGCACATTCCTATCCCTAAGCCAGCACCCCTCGCTCCCCAAGCCAGATCCATGCTAGGTTTCTGCCACCACATGCTGACAACCTTCCCACCAAGCCAGTTGTATTCTCAATCCAATCCTAAACCAATGCTCCCCTTTTAAAATTGGAAGCAAACTTAGCAGAAGTTTTAACAAAATGTTTCTTTACTTCTAGACTTATCAAACTGGCACATCCTCACTGCTAGAGCTGAAAGTGGTCACCCACAAAATGAGTATAGCCACTGAATTTCTGGTACCCAAATTGACCCAACAACATTGAATACCTATCGGTACCTGATTGCGACCTGATGTACAGAATTTTGACTTCCAGTCCCAGAACGTTGATGTCTGGGACTGATTTTTTTCAACTTTTTTGTTGATTTACTGACTTCCAACATGTATTTATTGGTTTTCCATCCCAGAAAATTGACTTCTGGTACAGGAAAATCAAGTTGTGGTCTCAATGTTTCTGATTTCTTTCCCTATTTTTCAGTTTTCTGACTTGATATACCGATTGGTAACTGGAAAATCAGTAATGGCAATTAGTAAACATTTCTGATATTTTGAGTATCTGGGTACCCATTCAAGCTCTATTCACTACACTTCTGCATCAAAATAACCCCCACACAGGGACCCTTGCCTATTGTGTTTTCCCCATTGGCAACAATGGGGAAAATGCATTGAACACAGAAAAAGATACAAATACAAATAAACTTGAATACTAAAACTACAAATACTTGACCCTGTGAACAGCCCTACTCCCAATAGTGGAGATATATTAAAAACCTTCAGTTCCTAAATGCTCCTCCAGCAGCGATAGCCGCAGGCCTAGTGAAATGAATGAATCTGGTGCCAGTAGTAGAGCATGGTCATCACAAGAACATTTGAAGCACAGCGCCTAAGGTAGCAGCCTGACCTGCCTGACCTTACGGCTGGCTCTGCCTAGTCTTTCCTATAAGAAGATTAATTAAGCCTCAATGAGGTCTGCATTGAAGACACCAAGTTTCTCTCTCATATGTCTGATTTCATTCAGGGGAAATTGCACATATATGAGGCAGAGCAGAATTTGGTCTTGGGACTGTGTAAGGACTGAATTAAGTTGTCCCCAAGGTTCTTGTTCCAGCTAGCAAAAGAAAAATACAGTGAAGTATAAACTCTTGTTCCTTTTACCTCTATAGACAGAAAGTCTTCCAGACTTGTTAACATTCTGCTTGGCTGTAAAAGAAAGAAAGTATAGACTGAGCCACTAGATTGCAGTTCATTACTTTACTTTTGCGCCTCCAGGCAGAGAGGAAAAATTCAATTCCGTTCTCAGGATGTATTATTTTGATATCCAATATTCCACTGATAGTGAACGAGCACAAATAACAGTGGGGGGAGTAGTATGAATCTCATCATGGGGGAGAAAATTAGCAAAAATTGTACTGCAAGAGAGCAAGTCTATTAAATGCTCCATTTTATTGTTTGGATAAGGATGAGAGTGGTTATGTGATCCAGATTGCCTAAATAAGGAAATGACTTTTTATTTTTAATTGAAAATAAGCTCAACTCTTGTAGGCAAAAGCTGAGCCTATATCAAACCAACCTCAAGGCATTATCATGATTTGATTATGGTATTTTCATTTTGGCGTATTTTCTTGAAGGAACATTGTCTCATTATCTAATCATTCTGCCTTTGGGGTTGTCTGACTAGTCTTGTGCAATGTTAGCTCTCCTAAATTTGGAAACCTCTTTAAGCTATTTTATGTTGAACCGAAATAATGCTGACTGGCTTAAAAATCGCTGCCATATTATGGAAAGGAGCTTGCATTCATTCAAGAAAGCTCAGTGATTTAAATAGCAATGCATGAAAAATGACAAATTGGAAAATAAAATACAATTCTTAGACATAACAGAAAACAATAGAGGTCTATTGGAAATCATTTTAGGAAGAAAGCTTAAGAATTAATAGTCTCTCAGGACCATATGCAAAGTAAGATTAAATTTGAATAACATTCCCATAAGCAAGATTAACTGATTTCAGACTATGCAAACTCAACATTAAGCTATCCTGGATTTTTTCAATTAATTTCTGTATTTAGACATACAAAGTTTTATTAGATGTGTTTAGTCTATCACCAATGATTCCGCAAACATTTCAAAAGATCATCTAAACCAAAATATGTATTAAAAAAATTACAATTTGCAGAAACTGCAAAAAATGTATTTCTTTAAGAATATTATTATTACTGTTAGCAAGCATTTATATAGCACCAGCAATGTATCTGGAACTTTACAAAGTAATGGAATAGACATGGTCCCTGCCCTAGGGCTTACAATCTGAGAGATGGGGTGGGGTGTGGGAGGGAGAGATGAAGGAAGGGGAACAGAGGGAGAGACAAGGGGTGTAACATTCACAAAGATGAGAGGTCTCAGATGCAAGTGCTTGGCTTCATTACATCAATAATGATGGCTGACTGGTCCATGTGGTGAAGATATGAGTACACAGACCTCAGGTAACAGATTGTACTGGATGGTAGGTATCAGCAGGAGTTAGGAGAGGGAAGTGAGGAGTCGGGGAGGGTAGAGCAGAAGAGGTGGGTCTTGAGGAGGAATTTGAGGTACAAAGGGAAGGGGCGAGGTGGATGTAGGCAGGAAGGGAGTTCCAGGCATGGGGGGCAGCTAGGGAGAAGGGACAAAGGTCATTAGGGGAGCAGGGGAGGTGTGAGAGAGTGGACAGAGGAGGAGCAGAGTTCGGAGGGAAATTAGCAGAGAGAGGTAGGGGGAGCAAGGTTGTGAAGAGCTTTGTAGGTGAAATCTAGGAGCTCATGCAGGATATGTTTAGGAAGGGGGAGAGAGTGAAGAGAGGAGAGGAGGGGCAGCACATGGCTGAAGCGATGAGTAATGTTCAATTACAATTACTTTGTGAACATAATAAAAAGGCGGTATACAGGGCATTGTCTGGAAGCTTGTGCTGTCTTATTATCAGTTTTATGTGGGAGATGACAAGCTACACTAAAAGTGATATGTAATTATGTATAGCAGAAGTTATATATAACAAACAAGCAAACATACATATGCATAGGCATTTTTGGTCTCATGATTGTCAAAAACGTCTCGACTGTAAGAATCATGTTTGAAACATGCTCAAAACAGGGTTTGAAATATGTGGTCCATCGAAAATGTTGCCAAATCAGGTCCATAGCATCAAAGACAGACTCAGGACCAGCCCACAAACAAAGCAAATGGGGCAGACAAGCTGACATACTGGAGTCGTAGGAAGCAGATGATGGTCTGGGTGGATGGGGAAAAACTGGTCTGTTTTGGGGGAACATTCCACAAAAATGGAACAGTTCCTCCTTTCTTCAATTGGACTTCAGGTCAAAAAAGGATTTTTTTAAAAAATTGGCCATTTACATTTACGCATGCGATGGGTGCTGGTCTGATTTGCATTTGTGCAAAATGGTGCTGCCCATAATCAAAATGTCATCACTTGCACCACTGCCATTTTGAGTACAGGCAGCATCATTTTGTTCATGCACAAATCATCCCAGTGGCCAGCCATTTTATTAAGAACATAAGTAGTGCAATGCTGGGTCAGACAAATGGTCCATCTAACCCAGCATTCTGTCTCTGACAGTGACCAATCATGGTGGCTTGGGAGAAGCACACAACAGGTCACAATGGGAGATCCATTCCCTGTTGTTTTCCCCCAGCTCCTGTCATGTCCCCTGATCCTGTCTGGCTAATAGCTGCTATTTATATTATTATTTATATGTATTTATTTGTCACTTTTTTATGCTGCCCCCTCCTGCCTATGCATCTTGGGGCAGCTAACAACATTATAAAAACAAATACATGAGAAAAATATAAAACATTAAAATAACCCAAACAAGAAAAAAAACCCAACCCTAACCCAACCCTTCATCACCCGTCTCGTTCAGCAAAGGCCCAGAAGAACAGCCAGGTCTTACACTGTCTATGGAAAGAGGGGAGTCTAAGTCCAGGCAGACCTCTAATGGGAGGGATTGCCACAACCACACAGTGGTCACCGAGAACACCCTCCTCATGGTAGACACCAGGAAAAGCCGAGGGACCTCAAAGAGGGAGCCCCCGGCTGATCACAGAGGCCGATCCAGGATCCAGAGGCGGTCCTGAAGATAAGTGGGACCCAGGCTGTTCAGGGCTTTAAAGGTAAAAACCAACACCTTGAATTTGACCCGGAAGAATATCGGCAGCCAGTGCAGAGAGCGAAGCACCGGTGTAATACGCTCACAATGACTGATCCTGCTAAAGAGACAAGCTACTGCATTTTGCACCGGCTGCAGTCTCTGGACCATCACCAAGCATATCCCCATGTAGAGTGTGTTACAGTAGTCCAATCTCGAAGTAATAAAAGCATGGATGATTGCGGCAAGGTCCAAGTTGGAGACATATGACTTAAGCCGTCGACCAGATGCAATTGGAAAAATGTGCCCTTCGCCACAGCCGCCACCTGGACATCCAGGTGAAGCTGCAGGTCTAGGAGGACCACCAGACTATGGAACTGAGATACCAGGGGAGGACGAGCCCCATCAAGGATGGAGGCTATCACTCCACCGGCTTTTCCCATAACCATCACCTCTGTCTTGTCGGGATTCAACTTCAGGTGGCTCGCCCTAATCCAGTCCCCCACAGCTGACAGACACTGGGTAAGCACCAAGACTGATGGGCCTAGGTCTGATGAAAAGGAGAGATACAGTTGGGTGTCATCAGCATATTGAGGACACCTTACATCAAACCCTCTGATGACCTCCCACAAAGACTGCATATACACGTTGAACAAGAGAGGGGATAAGATGGAACCTTGTGGGACTCCATACATGAGGCCCCAGGGAGATGAACAAGCACCCACCACCTCACGTTGAGTTTCCCAGTCAGGAAGGAGCAGCACCATTCAAGGACAGTCCCACCCACTCCGGCTCAGTCCCGTAACCGAGTCACAAACAACTCATGATCAACGGTATCAAATGCAGCTGAGAGATCTAATAGGATCAGCAGGGGCGAATAATCCTGGTCCAGCTCTCGGGAGAGGACATCATCCAAGGTCACAAGCGCAGTCTCAGTGCCATAACCCAGATGAAAACCAGACTGCGAGGGATCTAGGAAAGTGATTCGATCCAGATTCTCCTGAAGCGGACAAGACACCAACCGCTCAATAACCTTCCCTAAAAAGGGAAGGTTAGAGACCAGCCAATAGCTGACCAGAATGCCAACATCCAATTATGGTTTTATGAGCAGAGGCCACACCACCGCCTCCATGAGGCAGTCCAGTGCTCTTCCCTCCCTAAGGGAGGCATTGACTATCCTGGCCAGCAATGGCCCCATCGTCTCCCGGGGCTTGACCAGCCAGGACGGGCATGGGTCCAGTTCACAATAAGTGACTCAAACAGTCCCCAGAATATCCACTGCATCAGAGGGTGATGCACCAAAATTGATCCCATAAAACAGGAGAAGATGGGGCTTCAACTGCCTCTGGTTCGCCCACTGTTAAAAATGCAGCGTCAAAACAGTTGGGGATTTGAGTGATTTTATCTGCAAAAAAGTCCACAAATAAGACACAGCAAGCATCTGATATCTCTAAATCCAGGCGGAGGGAAGCCAGATTGACTATTTATTTATTTATTTAATATATTTATACCCACCCTTCCTGCAAGCAGCTCGGGGCAGTTAACAAATTTCAAATAAACAACCTTAAAAAAATTTAAAACCATCGTAAAAAAATCTTACAAACAACAGGGGAAGGACAAAAATAATTTTAAAATGATAAAGAAGGGTAGGAGGATAAATCCCACTAACCCACCCTCCCACCCTCCCCAAANGCCAATAGCTGACCAGAATGCCAACATCCAATTATGGTTTTATGAGCAGAGGAAGGGTAGGGTGATAAAAACCCATTAACCCACCCTCCCACCCTCCCCAAAAGCCTGGGCAAACAGCCAGGTTTTACAAACTCGCCGGAATGTTGAAAGGCTTGGGGCCAGGCGAGCTTCCTTTGGGAGGGAATTCTAGCCCTATCACCATGCAGAAAAGCTTAGCTGGATGAGACTTAGCGGATGCAATGAGGGCAGCAAAGAAAACCTTCTTTGTTGCCCGCACTGTCATGGCATAGGTACGTAACTGGACTATGTCAGAATTGGTCAACTTCAGTACGAGAATGATGCCACCATTACTCTAACCACTGCCTTTCCTTCCTGCTGCATCCACAGCAGAACCTCTGTATACCATGGTGACCTGCGTTGTCGGTGATTCAGGAGTGGACATCTAAGAGCTGTTTTGCACATGTGTAAATGGTAGATTTATTTGGTCCAATTCAATTGGAAATCAAAATGAACAATTGAACTAATCATTAATTCCAATATCCAATCAGACTGGATGAAATACCTGGTTCCAAGGGAATTTGAACTTGATGAAAATGTCGCATTCAGCCCGAGACGATGGGAAGTTGTGCAGGGCAGAAGAACTGGCAAGAGACAAGTTGGAGCAGGAACACAGAAATACTGATCCACGCAGCTTCCTGTGGTGGCAGGCCTGCCTTATATAAGGCAGGCAGCCATCCAAGAAGCTGGGGCATGAAGCAATATTAGGGAAGAGAAAATATGTGCTTCCACCATATTTTCCATCTTTTTTTTTCCTTTCACTTTCTGGGACTTTTTATCACTTTCCGAGACTTTTACAACAGATTTAGACCACTTTTACAGCAGTTTTATGACAATCTCCAACACTTCTCCAGCACTTAGACAGCACTTTTGTGTCTCCACAGTCCCTGAGGACGTGAGCAGGATGCACATGGAGTTGGAATAGGCCCTATAGCTGCTCTGTTCAACTCACAAAAAATAATGACAAATGGCAAAAACAGCAGAAAAGCCAGTAAGTTTCCATATCGCGTGGATGAAGATGAATGACCTGATTCCAATGGAAACCGCCTTCAACACAATGTTGTTGTTTCAGGCCCAGCATTTTATTTAAAGATTTTGAACCTCTCTTTAAAGCTATGAATAACCCAACCTTGACTCGTACCTACATTTCTTCACATTTTATATCAAAGCTTCATTATAAATTATTTTTAAAAGGTTAACAAATGTTGAATAGAATTATATTACAAAAAGTTTGGAAACTGTGAGTACTGTGTGTTCTAAAAGGTCAAACCACATAATTTGAACCTCCTTAAGTCTGTTGATCCTGCCATTACCATGACTGCAGTTTTCCTCAATCCCATCCTTAAGAAAAATTAATAAAGTAATCCATCACCCCCCCAAAAATAACATGATGCCCACTAAGCTTGATTACTCCATTGTGTGATTTTTCATTCCAAACTATTCCTTTTACTTCATATGAGACAGGATTAGGACTTAAACAGGAAACATTTAGCTTCTCATGAGAAATACCAAATATCCAAGAATTGGGACCAAGATCTCAATGACATCCCAGTCCCAGTATGAATTCTCAATATTTCTTGGTGTAAAAAGAAAATAAAGTTTAAAAAAATCACATGCACAAATGGCCGCTGGGCCATTCTGTATACATGAAGCCCTTTGCCAAAATGGCAGTGGCAGCATACATGTACATACACAGATGTGCTACCCTTTCCCAAAACGACTGTGTTGCTGTTGACATCATTTTGGAAACGGTCTGTGGACGCTGCCGGTTCTCAGTTCATTGAGAACTAACATTCTCGATGAGACCGGGGTTGGGGTGGGGGGACAAACTTTCAGTCTTAAACAGAATATTACACTGAGAAGTGCCTTTTGGACAGTGCAATGCCTGGGCAGATGTGACTCACTGCAAGAATTTTCCTTGCATGGATAAGAACGCAGTTTCAATGCCTTAAGTTCAATCTTTCAAACTCATACAAATTTAAGCATGATGAGAGTATTTCTGCTAGGGTCAACCCCATGCCCTGCGGATCCCATGTGCATGTCCATTGGGAATGCATTGTGTTGCATGTAATCCACACAGATTCTACACAGAGGGGTTTGGGATTGTGGCCACGGCCACACTGGCTGTTTTAAAATAGGCATGGCTGGAAGGCAGGTTTGCGTGAACCGCCGACACATGCCCACTCTTGTCCCCGCATGAAGCATCCCGGATTCTTCTCTGATGTTCCACTCATGGGCATAAGTGGGCAGTGCATGAGTCATGGGAGCACGCACCAACCCACACCGCTTTCAGATGAGTGCTCAGGTGAGTGGGAGATGTGTGTATCTGCATGGGTATGCCTCAGAGCTGAAAACTTGGTTCTCAAAAAAATTGAGAATCCATTGGGGATTCCAGTACTTGGTTCCAAATTTCTGAACTCTAAAGTTCCAAGTATCAAGGCCAGTCCCTGGAAAACTTCAAAAGTCTCTATCAAGTGCTGGCACCATTGCACGCATGACTGGAGTGAGCCAGATGGTTGATCCCTGATCTTCTCTGAGTTAGGAAACAAAACTTAGTGCAATGTTTGGTAGAAGGGGGGAGAGGGGACAGTTCAGTGGTTGACAAACAAGATGGCAAGTTTTGATTGGTTGGCATGGGCAAAAGAAAAGTGGCTGTACAGCAATTTTCCATTCTCTACTGAAGTTGATCTGTTAGTAATTTGCTGGGGGTGGGGGGCATGGCCTGTCTATAGGGGCAATGCTGGGGGACAGGGGTTAGTTGTTTCCACCATGCCATGATTTATTTATTTATTTATTTAAAAAAAAAAGATATCTGGGTGCCACACTGCTGTTGCCTGCTGCTTGGCAACACGGAGGCCAGTGGGATCTCTGTCTTGCTACACTTCCCCTGGCCTAGGCTGTTCAAGTTACCAGTGCCACACCAATGCCATGCCTTTCGAAAAATTAAGTGGATGCCACTGCTGTCTACTGCTTACACTGCTTGACACTGTGGTAGCCAGAGAAATCTGCCTAGCTCCACTTCTCCTGGCCTGGGCTGTCCATAAACTAGGGGCAATGTCTGGGGTTGCCACCAATGACGAATATATATAAAGTCTGGGTGCTGTTTCTGCATACATTGCCTGTTGGCAAGTTGGCAGCACCCTAGAGGCCAGAGGGGGAGCCTTTTTCTGTGGTTTTTGTGGGCACAGTGGGTTCAACTTTGCCAAGATGTGACTGACCACTGGGACAGAGGGGAGATATACTTACTTTCTGATTAAAATAATGTGTGTTGGGAGGGGACTTGCCTTGCATAGGTGGGCACTGAGCAGGCACAATAGAGGCTTTTGTGTGTGCGTAAGGGGGAAATGTCTGGTTTCCTTCTTGTGGGTGTTATGTCTGCCAGGCTGGCTTTTTAAAATTTCTACCTGCAGTTGTACTTGTATGGGTTTGTCTTCTTGAGCAATTGTCCCACTCATGCTAGCCTGATTTTTTGGCACTGCTTGGTTGGCATAATGATTTTAAAGTGGGTGCACTGCTGACAGTGAACCATGCTGTGGGTACACTACTACTGGTTTTTGTTTTGGATTTCTCTGCAGTTTCACTCCTTGTCTTCTTGAAAGATTTGCCCACTTTTGCCAGCCTGATTTTCTGGGCACTTCTTGGTTGGCATAATCATTTTAAAGTGGGTGCACTGCTGATGGTGGGCCATGTTGTGGATACTGCTGGCTTTTTTTGACTCTCTCATGCAGTTACATTGTCTTCTAGAGTGATTGTCTCACTCTTGCTAGCCTGATTTTTGGGGCACTGCTTGACATAATGATTTTAAAGTGAGTGCACTTTTTAAAAAAAAAAAAAAAAAAAAAGAGAGAGAAAAAGTTCAAAATTTCCGAGCTCTGGGTATTTCCAAGGTCAGGAGTTCCGAATTCCAGATCCTCGGACAAACTTCCGAAGTTTGGTCAAGTACCCAGACCGAGTAGGTACTTGGAACTTCAGAACTCATTTCAAGTACTCAGTTGGCCTAGTCATTCACTTTCTAATAGAAAATATCATAGTCTATCACCAGGCTGAACATTATAACATATCAAACTTGTGGTCTGGAAAAGCATTCTGAGTTGGTTAGATCGATATGTGAATTAGCCTTTGGCATCCTCTCCTATGAAATATTCTAACCATCTCTTCCAATTTTCAGTCAAGAAAGAAATTTATTTTATATATATAACCCCTCTTCTATTAGTAAAAAAGAGGATGCCAAAGAGGTATGTTTGTTATAAGATAATCATCCTCCTGCAGGGAAAGAGTCACTTAATGTACCTGTAACTTCATGCCTTGTGATGCTTCAGGACTCTGACTGATGTATAATCAACCCTCTCTTGTAAAGCTTTGGATAAAATACACGTGAAAGTAATAAAATACCTGCAGAGATGAACTGCCTGGGGATATAGCAAATTTTATGCTTTTGGAAAAATTAGCTTCCCAGGATACCTTCAAAACATCTAAGATGAATTTTTTTTTAATCTGCTTAGAAATTAGTGCTTTTAAGTTGTCAATTTGTGCTCTATCACCTAAAGAGAAGCTGAAATTAGGACTACAGTTTTGAAAAATATAACAGCATAGTTATGAAATCTTGGGTGAAAACAGACATGATGCTAACCACCCTTTAACCACCCTTGGTGGTTATTTATGCATGTTGCAGGGTTGTGTTGGTGCCCTATGCAGCCCTGAAACATGCATAAATGACCACCAAGGGTGGTTAAAGGGTGGTTAGCGTCATGTCTGTTTTCACCCCTTGTTTAACTAACTTGGACAAGCAAGGGAGACAAACTCATATCCTCTAATAGATGAAGGCCGGATCCAAAACAGAATAAAATCAATAAGATCATTTTTATTCTTTTAGAGGTGACCAAAGTGTGAGTCAAGACCTCAACTGGGGTTGCACTATCGGCAGATGGGACCATGATCCTGGTTGATATTTGAAACACTTTCTAGGAACGGATTTTGTTGTTGCCTGAAACAGTTATTTGCTGCTGCTATTAGGTATCCGGGCAGATGCATGCTATCCAACCCACTGTGGAAAAGACCTGACCCCAAGTGATATCAGTTTATTGGTCAGCAGATTAACTGGTTAACTGTTTAGCAATTTGAATTTACCACATTATCGCATAATACCACAGTGCACCATTTACCGTACCATCATTTACTGTATTGCCATATTGCCATTTATGCCATTGCAATTTACCATTTGCCCATAATTACTTTTCTGTTTACACACTCCCTCACCTCTGGAGCTGGTTTCAGACTAGCAATGGTAAGATTTGGTTATATAGACAGTAATATGCTAATATACTAAAATGGTTAATTGTTGGGGTGTTATCCAGTTATTCGGTTTGTTCCTTATTGGTTAGCCATTGTGGTGATTGGTTTAAAGCTGGTAAACTAATTACCAAACTATCCGTAGTGGCATATATTAACCACAGATAATAAATTACTATTCAGTTCAGCTCTAGTTCATTGGACTGTATTTAAGTCATAAAATGGGGTTCGGATAGGCAAAACTTTTGGAACCTCAGTATTATTTTCAGTGTGCCCTGTATTGAGTCTTATACACAGAATAATAATTTGCCTGTGAGTTTATTCCCAGATTTCTCATAGACCCAATGTAAAAATTTTGGCAAATCATGTTTTTTGTGCTACAGTATGCTATTTCAGTCTGTAAAGTGCAAATAATGCGGACTGGCAGACAATTTTTTCCCCAAGCATTATTAACTATTTAAAAAGCACTTGGTTGAAAGATATTTTAGAAGTGCAAGTATTACTGAAAATGGGTTTAATATTTTCAATAAGTACGTTTTGTGAGGCATGAATTTTACTGTATGAACCTCTTTTAGAAAGGCTGTCAGGGTGTTTTCAGACGCAATGATAGCATGGAATTCCATGCTTTGCCAAGCGTGGAAATCCATGCTGTCGTCATGGCTGAATGCGGCTGCCAGATTTTGGCCTGAGATGGAACCCGGGTTTGTACAGGCCATGGCGGTGCTTAGCCCAGGCTGTTCCTCTGGGGCATCCCTGAGAAATAGCCTACCGCCATGGTCTGTGCAATTGACGCTGGACCGGGGTAAAGCGGCTCACTTATTCTTACCCTGGTCTGGGTTTTCCGTGCTTCCGGGCAGCCACGGCAGCCTCATAGGCTGCCATGGCTGACCATCAGGGAGGGGGGAAAGATGCTCTGAGCAGAGTGGTGGTGGGGCCATGTGGATGTACGTCTGCATGTTACCCCACCCTCTCCCCAGCCTGGGCTGCAGTCACTCTTGTTTGGGGCCCAGGCCGAATCGTGCCCTGAGTGAAGGCCTCTTTCCAAGCAGGATTAAAGTGTGATGGCGCTCAGTGCCCTCACCTCTGAACACACCCAGACTCTACTGAAGGCATTAAAAACTCCTCAGTAGGTGACTACCAGTTGATTCATTCGAAGTAAGTAAATATTTGAACTATTTTATTAGATGTGATTTAAGCCATTTCCACACATTTGTGCTGGAGTCTCTTCAAACTCCTCACCACTCTTCTTCAGTTACCTTCTTGAACTTTTTTTATTACTATAACACTTATAACAAAGGTGGTTTGGGGGGCAGTCTGAGACATCTAGAAGGAAAGGGAAAAATTCCCATTGGCATTATTTGGGTCAAAGCTAAAGCTGCAGGTACCTGCCAAGTTTGGCACCCTGTCAAATCTGGGGTGCCCAACTTTTCCTGGTTGCATTTGGGCCACCAATTGGTACCCAAAAGCAATCCTGACAGGCTACCCGACTCCCCAGGATGACTTGCCTCACCCACCGGGTTGCTGCTCCTCCAGTCCAGTTGCTGCTCACTGCTCCTCCCTGGCCTATGTGCTGGACTTTCCCAATCAGCTTTGTCTGGCCAGGGGGAAACAAGGAGACCTCTTCCTACCTGTGTGAACCCCCTAATGGGTCCCCTATTCCCAGGGGACCTAAAATTGGGGGGTGCACACAGGACCCAGGTGCACCCCTGATATGGGTCCCTCTGGGATAGGTGCATACAGATGGGAAGAGGTCTCATTGCTCCCCTGCCCCCTGCTCAGAAAAAGTTGAGTGGAGAAGTCCCCAGCTCATTTGAGCAACACGCAGGTCTGGGGGGAGCAGCAACCAGGATGGGAGGAGCATCAGCCTGTCAGTGAGGTGAGTCATCCTGGAGAGCCATGGATGCTGGGATCCCAGGGCATCCTGGGATGCCCCAGTAATACCTGCAATTTTGGGCAGTGGACACCTGGTGGGGGGCAGGTTACCCTATTGGCTACCCATTGGTGGTGTCCAAAAATGTTGATATTACCCACAGGTAGCAAATGTACTCCCTCCCTGCTGCATCTCTAGTCAGGGTCTATCACTGGTATATAGTGTTTGCTGGCTCTTATTTCCTTAATCTTTCCTTGTGCCCACCCTGTCTGTCATATCCAGTAGTTTTCTATTGTCTCATATTCAGACTACAAGGCCTTTGGCACTGGGAACTGATGTGTTTGTACCATGTTTATTGTTTATGGAGCCCTTGTGACTGGGTCTCCTAGGCTCTGTTCTAATAAAGTACACTACTGGCTGCTAATAGCAGTATTCACACTTCTCTATAGTGGTATGACATTTCAGAAGCATTTTCATAAATCTGAGTATCAGATGAGATGTGGCAACTGAGGGCGCTTTCCAATGTTAGAAAATGTGCCTCATTTGCCTCCGGGAAAATTTCTGGGAGGCAAATCAGGTGCGAGGTTTGTAATATGGAAATGTTAACCTATGCGTTTCTGGTGGCAACCCTGCAGGGCCCTTTTGGACAGGGGGCAGGGGAGCTAGTATGCCAGTGGGTCAATTATGTATTTTAGGGGGAGAGGGGGTGGGGTGGCATTGCCCCATGGTGAGAGTATGGGGGTTGCCTTGGGGGTTGGGGATGGGGGATAAGGGTGGGGGGAGGGGGTACTTGTCCCTGGCTCTGACCCATGGAGGCAGCGTGGG
>QEPC01007066.1:1306364-1330289 GCA_003113815.1 Sphenodon punctatus
GCAGGGACCCTGTCTATTTTATTACTTTGTAAAGTGCCAGGTACACTGTTGGCGCTATATAAATGTTTGTTAATAATAATAATAATAAATAATAAATGATATCTGATAAAGTAATAAGAATCTGTAGACAGCTGGGTAAAAGGATCATTCCGTTTTTGCAATAGAAAATTGCACTGATGCTTCAGTTTGAACAGAAATTTTGCCAGAACATTTAAACCTGTGGTCATATCTCTTCAAAACAATTCTAGGAGTGCCCACATAATACGTGTTCATTTGCCAGCTCATGTGATTCCCTTAAAATAGTCTACACATGTCAATTAGATTGCAATCAGCAGAGGAAAGTCAGACATCATCTGTAGGGGAACCACAATGACTACGTAGGGAATTTGTAACACACTTCTTTCTGCCACAGAAAATGAGCATTTTCAGAATTCATACAACGTATTTCTATCAATGCAATATTTCCCTTACATCTCCTATGCTTACATATGCAATTTTGCATAGCTGACAGCTAGTGGTGCCTGTGCAATCCTCTGGCTATCTTACACTGGTGCTAGATATTAATGCTGGCAGATCCGTTCATTTCAATGAAACTCATGCTGGCACTAAAGGTTAGTGACTTTGCTTAACAATTTAACAACTAGAATACTGCATCCTAAAAGTCTCTTGGTACTTATAAGAGGTACAGATCAAATGTTTGTCCAAGTTCTCTGCTTCATATGGTATTTTGTCAAGTTGTCAACCATTCTAAGACAGTGTGATGATTTATTTTTTATAGACAAGCAGGAATTACTACATAATACTTCCAAGAAAAGAAGTTCTCCAGTTATCTTTCTCATGACCTGATTAATGAACATGCCTATGGGGGTTGGTCCGAGGGACCTCAAACTGAGCGCCCCCATCATTTGATTTTTTCAGACATTACGATATCCTGCATTTCCACGCTTTGACTCATGTGAATATGTGGGCTATTGTAACAGCTGAATCCACAGCCAGATGTTAGCTCAGGCTGTTCCCCAGGTGGTGTTGGCACTTAGCTTGGATTGTGAGTTGGGAATTTCCCCAACTCACAGACCAGGCTTAATGCCAACGCCACCTGGGCACAGGTGCCTGACCAGGTATAAAGCATGCCATAAGGTCATCAGACCTTACTGGTCCTGCTAGACCTTTCGGCTGCATTCGACACAGTCGATCATGAGGTTTTGTTGACTCGCCTGTGGGGACCGGGCTGGGATTGGCAGGATGGTCTTGGACTGGTTTCGTTCATTTCTGGCTGGGAGAACTCACTGGGTGGTCTTGGGGGAGGGTACGTCTTCCGCCCAGGCCCTCTCATATGGAGGCCCGCATGGTGCCATTCTGTCCCCCCTCTTGTTTAACATCTATATGTAGCCATTAGGGTAGATCGTGAGAGGGTTTCAGGGCATGCAGTGTCATCATACGACACTTATCTCTACCTCTCTTTTTCCATCAACCCAGGCCATGCAGTCTCTTTACTTTTCCAGTGCCTGTCGGTTGTGGGGGCTTGGATGCGGTTGAGCCATCTGCATCTGAATCCCGACAAGATGGAGGTGATGTTAGTGAGTGAGGGCCTGGGGCGGGGGGGCTGGGAGTGGTTGAATCTCCTCGTGTGTGTGTGTGTGGGGGGGTGCCCTCCCATGGTCTTGCAGGTATGGAGTCTGGGTGTGCTCCTTGATTCACGGATGACCCTGGAATCGCAGGTTGTGGGCATGTTGGGCAGTGCGTTTCGGCAGTTACATCTTGTCCGGCGGCTTTGGCCGTATCTCTCAGACTGTGACCTTGTCACTGTCATCCATGCCTTCATCACCTCGAGACTGGATTACTGCAATGCACTCTACGTGGGGCTGCCTGAGAAGCTGGTCCGGAAGCTGCAGCTGGTGCAGAATGCTGCGGCCTGTCTCCTTACTGGGACAGGCCGCAGGGAGTACATTACACCTGTGCTCCGGGCTCTGCACTGGCTGCCTATAAAGCACCAGGCTAGGTTCAAGGTGCTGGTTTTGACCTTCAAAGCCCTTCACGGCCTGGGCTCTGCCTATCTGCGGGACCGCCTCACTCCTCATGTGCCCGTGTGACCCCTGAGATCATCCGTGGGGGCATTTTTGGAGGTTCCCCAGGCAAGACGGGTGGCCACTGATGTGAGATCTTTTTCGGTGGCTGTCCCTGCACTGTGGAATTCACTCCCGGAGGAGGCTTGGTTGGCCCCCACCCTTCTGTCATTTCAACGTTTGTGTAAGACCTGGCTGTTCCGCCAGGCTTTTGGTGAGGGGGTAGGAGAGTAGGGTGAGTTTTTATGATTTGTTTTAAAATTTGTTGCTTTATTTTAAAATGTTTTATTGTTAAAAATTTTTGTGTTGTTCGCTGCCCTGAACTGCCTTTGAGCAGGAGGGGTGGGATGTAAGTTTTAAATAAATAAATAGAAATAAAAAATAAATCAAGTGTTTTGGGCTGCTTTACATGCCACGATCTGGGGTGGTGGTGGGGACTGGGCACCATGGCCACCCGTCTTCCAGGGGGCAGGCCACTCCATACACCATGGGGGTGGGAACATGCAGACACATGTTCATGCATTTTCCCAACCCCTCCCCATTTTGGCCACCATAATATTTGTTCAGCGTCCAGGCTAAGTCCCAGTCAGAGTGGCAGCTCCTGCCACAGTCCAGAGCAGTCAGTGGGGCTGATCCCAAACCCCACAGATCCTGTGCACAGCCAGCAGGATAAAAGCATAAAGGCAAGCTGCGTGGATCTCTGTTGCAGGTACATTGTGTCATGCAGAAATTGAGTATGTGTGCATGTGCATGCAGGATATCCATGGGATTTGGGATCAGCCCCAGTGACCATGGTGGCAGCCATCACAACTGAAAACACCAAATGAAAAATTCTACTGCTGCTGTCATTCTGTAGGCACAGCTCAGTCAGAGCAGGCAGTGCCATCAGCATTCTATTAGCAGGTGGAGGATATGCGTGGAGTTAAAACTCAGTCCTCGGAAAACTTTGGAGTTCACCAGTGATTCCGGTACTTGGTTCTGAATTTCAGAAGTCCAAAGTTTCAACTACCGAGGCCAGTCCTTGGAAAACTTTGGAAGCCTCAATCGAGTGCTGGTGCCATTGCGCACATGAGCGGAGTGATCCAGACAGTTGACCCCCTATCTCAGGGATTCTCAGTCTGGTGCTCGGGAGCACCAAAGTGCTCGGGAACTTTGTGAAAGTTCTCTCCAAGCCAGCTGTCAGTAGTGCTTGGGAGCACTTTTGAAACAGTCCATCCATTAAAGTCAGTGTGAGCTGGGATTGATTAATTATCTCAATATCCATTGAATTAAATTAACGTCAATTTCAGAGGTGAGACTTAATCTATGCATATTTATGAAAATCATTCATGCAAATTATGCAGTGATCCCAAGTATTCACTTAGATCGCTACAGTGCTCGTGACTAGGAAAGGGTTGAGAACCCCTGGCCTAGCTTCTCTGAGCAAGGGAACAAAACTTAGTGCCATATTTGGTAGGAGGGGTGTACTTTGTCTGTGGGTTCAACTTTGCCAAGATGTGACTGACCACTGAGGCACAGGGGAGATATAATTTCTTTCTCATTAAAATAATATGATGTGTGGGTAGGAGGCTTAACTTGTGTAGGTGGGCACTGGGCAGGCACGATGGAGTTCCCTGTGAGTGGAGTGACAGCCCCAGAACCTGATGGTGGGTCCTGGAACTAGAGTGGCAGCTTCTCAATGATGTGGATGGACAGTCCTCCCTGCCTGGAATGTAGGCCCCAGAACCCTGAGGGCGGGTCCTGGGACTGGAGTTGCTGATTCTTGAAACAGTGGAATGACAGCTCCCAGAGAGTGGAATAATGGCCCCAGAACCATGACAGTGGAACCATGAGTTCCCTGTGAGTGGAGTGACAGCCCGAGAACCTGGTGGTGGGTCCTGAAACTAGAGTGGAAGATTCTCAGTGAGGTGGATGGACAGCCCTCCCTGTCTGGAATGTAGGCCCCAGAACCCTGAGGGCGGGTCCTGGGACTGGAGTTGCTGATTCTTGAAATGGTGGAATGACAGCTCCCCATGAGTGGAATGAAGGCCCCAGAACCCTGAGGGTGGGTCCTGGGACTAGAGTGGAAGCCTCTAGATGACATGGATGGACAGTCATCCCAGCCTGGAAAGTAGGCCCCAGAACCCTGATGGTGGGTCTTGGGACTGGAGTGACTGGCTGTTTCTTGATGCAGTGGAATGACAGCTCCCCGAGAATGGAATAATGGCCCCAGGACCATGACAGTGGGTCCTGGGACAGGAGTGGCAGCTTCTGGATGAAGTGGAATAACAGTCCTCCCTGCCTGGAATTTAGGCCCCAGAACCCTGATGGCTGGGGCTGGAGTGGCTGGCTGTTTCTTGATGCGCTGGAATGACAGCTCCCCATGAGCAGAATGATGGCCCCATAATCCTGATGGTGGGTCATGGGACAGGAGTAGCAGCTTCTGGATGAAGTGGAATGACAGCTAGGATGTGGAGGGTCCTTATTCGCTTACAGCATGGTCCAGGGACAACCGGCTCTGCTCCTGTTGCACATAGACAGCTATTTGGACTTAGAGGAGGTATCCAGCATCATCACTGAGGCAGGTGAGGAAATAGCCAAAAGGAACTTACAGGCTGGCTGGCATGGGTGGAGCAGCGTCAGAGGCCCGGCCAGGGCTTGGTGGCTGGCAGCATCCCCACTCGGACAGGTGTTTCAGACTTGGCTTGTACTCAATAGAACTCAAGAAGCTCTACTGCCAATTGGTCAAGCCTTGCCCGGTGGTCAATCACGTGGACACCCAGTAGCAGACATTGGATTGCCAGGGCACACTACTCGTGGCACAGCAGACAGCAGCAGCAGGATTTGCCTGTGCAAAGCATCCATGGTATCAGGGTTCGCCCCCGGGCCCTCTGACCCCTCTGGCGGCTGCAGCCTGGAGTCCATGTACAACACAGCCCCCCGCCAGAACCCATAACAGAGCCGGCCGCTTCCCCCAATAACGGTGACACAGACGTGGCAGTTGCGGAGAAATCACCAGGACACACAGCTCAGATGCCGCCCCCTGACGCCACGCAGAGCGCAGGGGGCGGGGCCGACAGCACTTTGACGGTCTGCGCGTTTGCAGGTGCGCGGAAGGGGCGTGGTCTCTCCTTCAAATGCTGGCGCTGTGAAGCACACAGCACCAGTGATCTGTTTAGACTGGCCCCCCTGCTACAGAAAGAGAGAGAAGGACTGTTGAGCTCTGGAGAGTGGCAAGCCTGCTTATCTTCCCTTTCTCTTCCCTGGGTGGCTGGGTGGCGTGTATCAGTGGACTGTCTGTGTGTGAGAGTGAACCCTCCCTGCTTTTCCTTGTTCCCGTGTGGTAAGTGTGACCTTGTTATTTGTTTGGGGCGAGTGGGGGTGTGAGTCAATCTTCCCCCTCCTGGGGAGCCCTGCCCCCATTTCCTTCAGCCTTGTACAAGTGGATTCCCTGTCCTTTTTGTGTTCCTTGGACCTTTCCCTGTATTCCCACACCTTGCGCACTAATCTACCATCCCTGTGGTGTAACTGGGGATTGAGTGTGTGGTGGGAGAGCAGGAGTACACCAGCATGGTTGACCCGGCGCCCTATGAGGATATAGACCTAATCCTTTGGGGATTTCAAGGGCCGCACTACTAGCCTGATGGGCGTATTCCACCTCTGGATCCAGTCCAGAAACTGTGCCGAGTTTGTGTCTCCTGGGAAGGGGGTTTGAGTGTAAAGGGGCATATTGCCCTGACCTTAGGTTTCTTGGCCCTGAATGACCCCATCCCCCTGACACATGAAGCCAGGATGGAAGGATTTGCCAGGGAAGAGCTTCCATACAGCAGCAGATGGCAGCAGCAGGATTGCTTGGGCACATTTGAATTTGCCAGGGCAGAGCACCTATGGACCTGCAGACAGCAGCAGCGGGATTACCAGGCCAGTGGGGCACATCACTCTCAGTTGCCAGGGCAAGCAGACAGACACCTTGGTATGAGAGGCAAGCAGGCTGGGGCAGGGTTCAAGCTTTACCCACAGGGTGGGCAGACAGGCAGCGTGGCATGAGCAGAAGACAGACTGAGGCAGGCTTTGAGCTTTGCTACCTGGGCAGGAGGACAGGCAGCGTGGCATGAGAGACGGTAGGGAAGGCAGGCTGGGACCTTGGTACTCAGATAGGCTGGCATAGGCTGTGCAATGTTGTTTTCATTATTGTCGATATTGATACCGATACCAATTTCAAAGATTGTATTTTTGTTATCGGTATCAATATCATTTGGTCCCGTGATTGCGACAAAAACCAGAAACCAGAAATGGTATTTCGATTGCGTGTCTTCTCGTGGTGTCTGGGTTGTGTGAAGAATTGGTTGTGAGCTTGTGTGTGTGTGTGGTTTGGTTGAGGTGATGAAATGGAGGGAGAGAAAAGAAGAAAAATTAAGATGAGGGAGGTGGAAAAGGCTCAGCCTGGACCATCTGAGGTGGTGTAGGTGGACTCCTCATCAGAGGAGGAAGAGGGCAGAGGAGGTGCCACTGCTGCCAGGTTTGTAAAATTTATTTTTTGTATATTGTTCCATATAAATTTGAGGACAAGTAGAATACTATCCTTTTTTCTTTTTTTTAAGGTAAAAAATAAACATTTATTTGCGTGGTCAAAGCCATAGCATATACATACAAAAACATACAACACACACACACATAACCTTTATCACATGTAACTAAGGTAATTTCAAAATCATAAAATGTAATAAAATTGGACCCTCCTTAGGGCTCTTGGTTCCCAATAAATTAAATAAAATTCTATCAACGCCTCCAAGCCCTAGCATGTACTATTACTGCTCATCCGTCCCATCACTTTCTAAAATTAATGATCCATTATCCAAATTGCTACAACCCCGTATTGGGAATTTCTCATCAACACCTCACCTTCTATACCTTCCTGCTATTTACATTTACGTACCATGTCAATATCCATTTTCAATCAGATACTTCACCCTCCTCCAATGCCCTAGACTGCATAAATCGTGATCTTATATTGATAGCTTTTATCAAATATTTAGCTAAAACAGGGATAAATTCCTTAGTATTTATTGCATACCACATTAAAGTTTGCGCAGTTCTTCCTGGGAGCTTTTACAACAATACATTGAAATATTTCCTCCTGATTTCCTTATACATTTGGCATTCAAAAAGAACATGTTGGACCGTCTCAACATTTTCTTGATCAAATGGGCATAACCTATCATAAAAACCCATTCCCTGAGTCCTCCCCTGTAGAACTCTAGTAGGAAGTGCATTTAATCTAGCACATAATATGAGGTATTTACCTCTCGCCGACATTTCCCCTTGCAAATAGAAGGCGATCTCGCCCATACTAGGGATATAATTCAGATATTCTTTGAGATGAAGGGTCTGATTCACTGTTGCTATATCAACCTGGCAAGCTAAATCCTTTAATCTAGTTATAATCATATTCTTCGTAGTCCCTATCACCTTCCCATCCAAAAATTCTCTGGAAAAACCCATCTTTCTCAAATAGGAGGAAATCGCCACTTCCCAAGAATTTTGGAACTCGTCGGCTACATAGAATGGCATGAGGCCCTTTAGGTGACTGCTATGAATTTTCAGCCACATCCCAAGCACCTTGATCCACCCCTCCCGCTTCCACCCTACTTGGCCCAATTCCAATCTAACTGCTGCTGCAGGAGTACCTGGGGGTATCCTCAATAACTTTTGCAAGAATTGATACTGGACACCCCCCCCAGTTAACTTTTGTCAAGGGAGCCCATAATTCTACTCCATATAGGAGCTTGGCTCTAGCCAATGCATTGCCCACTTGAATTGCGGATTTTACCTCAAGCCTATCAGAATTATAGAAGTACTTGGCTATTGCTCTGGTCATTGGTCTAACAGCCTCTATTGCCCTTTACACATGCACCTTCCATCTTCCAGTCTGCTGAAACTGCAATCCTAGATACTTAAATATGGGTACTTGCTTGAACATATTCCCCTGTATCTCCCATCTATATTTTTTCCTAGCTGTTGTGAAAACCATTACTTTTGATTTTTCATAGTTAATCTTTAGTGCATTATGCTTACAATACATCACAAATTCATTTAGCTGCCTCTTTAATCCTACCCTAATTTGAGAAAGCAAAGCCAAATCGTCAGCGAATAATAAGCATTCCAGGACTCTTGCAGCTAACTTCGTTGGGTGGAATCTAGCCTCAGCCATTATAGGTATCAGGTCATTGATAAAAAAATTAAACAATGGGGGAGCCAGCACACATCCTTGCCTGACTCCCACATTGGATTTCACCTGTTTTGATAAATGACCCCAACTGTCAATCCTTATTTTAAATGCTGTATTTTGATGTACTGCCTGCAAAAGGCCAAGCCGCCTAAGGTCTATAGAGGTATCTCTCAATTTCCCCCACAGTAAATGCCGCCCTACTGAATCAAAAGCAGTACATAGATCCAAGAAGGCTACAAAAAACTGCTTATTCTTAGTCCTATACTTTTCTATCAAATGAAACAGGATAATACAGCGTTCGATTGTGGACCATTGGCGTTGGAATCCTGCCTGTTCTGGATATAGGATTTGATTATCCTCAATCCAACTATTAAGTCTCATCAGCAAAACTTTAGCATAAAGTTTGCTAACAACACTAATCAAACTAATTGGCCTATAGTTGGCCGGGTCCGAGCGTTCACCTTTTTTGAATATGGATATAACCACTGCTGTTCCCCAGGTAGCTGGCATTTTCCCTGTTGCATTTATGGTGTTAAATAGAGCCACTAGCATAGGAACCCACCAATCTAGATTGGCTCTAATGCATTCAACCTGAATGCAGTCCACACCCGGGACTTTTTTACTTTTCATGGAGTTTATATGCTTCACTATTTCTTCATGTGTCAAATTAGGCCATTCTGGAATCCCCTTTAACTCTATCTCTTGATTCCATTCCTGTAACTCTACGATGTTGAAAATATTCAGGAAATGGTTCTCCCAAGATTCTACAGGGACTGCATAAACTGCCTGGGTAGGTCTCTTTCCTAAAGTCCCGTTTACACACTTCCAAAAGGTTCCATAATCTTTGCGTACAGCTGCTACCTGCATCCTGTTCCATTTATCCCTCCAATACTCTCATTTCTTTCCCTTAATCAATTCAGCATAAATCTTCTTATACTCATAGAAGGCCTGCAAATGCTCCTTGTCATGATCTCTACGATATAAAGCATATATTTGAGCTGTCTTAGCTTTTGCCGCCCGACACTCTTGATCAAACCATGGCTTTCCTACAAGTCTTGAGAGGTTCTTCCTATTATCCTTACTGCCACTAAATACTTGGTCATATATCAAGCTCATAATCTTATCATAATTGTCCACTCTAGACTCTTTTCCATCAAGGCTCACTATTATCATCATAGAGACTCACAAGGTCCTGTCTTCTCAATACTTCCCCAAACTCTTTGATCAAGGAGGGTCCCCACTTACACTGGGGAAACACTTCCAAGTGGGAATTTTCACTATCCTTGATTGCAATTATCTTATTCACCTTCTGATCAAATTTAAGGATTAAGGGTTGGTGATCACTTAGCGCATTGATCCCTACCTGAAAGTTCTTTACCTTAGGCATGAAATTATGGGATACAGCTACATAATCTATCACAGAGGCCCCTTGAGGCCCAATATGGGTAAATTCACCCTCCTGATCTAAGAATCCTGAGCCATTTAGGACTATCAAGTCCAGATCTCTCATCAGCACAGCATACTTTAGTCCTAGATTATTCACTATTTGGTCTCTCGATGAATGATACATCAGCCCTACACCCCTCGGTGATAGGAAGGCTGTACCATGATCCCTCAAGCTCCAATTATCAGGTCCTATTCGGGCGTTATAATCCCCTACTAACATTATATTTATCTTAGGGAATCAGTCTTGCAGGTTCTCCATAGCTACTAGTAATTTCTCCCAGGCATTCTCACTATAATATCCTGAGTTATACGGGGGGATATACCCATTTATAATCATATATTCCTCCTGGTCTATCTTTAATTTTATCCTGTGAGCTATTGGCGGTAAAGAAAGAATACTATGCACTTGCAAGGCCAAACTATTTGATACCAAACAGGCCAAGCCTCCTCTTGGTCTACCCCCCTTCGCGGAGGGGAGTGCCTCAATAGAAAAGACCTTGTAATTAGGTAAGCTCAATGGCTGGACTTCCCAGGTTTCTTGCAGGCACACAATATGAAACTGGTTTAAATAAGGCAAAAAGTCTTTGTCATGCAAATGTCTAGACCAACCTGCAGAGTTCCAAGTACACATATTAATGGTATTGTCATGGCACGCCTCAGATCATTTAGCAGTATCTACTTTATCCGATTTATCGAGGTTGCGCTGCAGACTTTGGGGGACAGGGACTATTTCCGTATGTGGGGCTCGCAGCAGAATCAAAAGTTTCCCTAATGGGGACAGGACTACAGGAGCAATGTCCATCATGTCAAATTCCTCCAAGTGCTCCTTGGAGCTAGTGTCTTCCCTCCCCTCACTAGCCTTCTCCTCAAGATTCCTACAATTCAGTCCCTTCTGCTGGCCAGTCGTAGCTATTCCCATGAGCCTTTCCTGTATGGGTATCTTGCTCTCTTCAAGGCCAGCCTTCCTTGCTAGGTTATTCTCCTCTATCCTTTTACTAACGTTCAGCAGCCTACTCAGGGCTTGGCCTTTCTGCTGCTGCGTATGTATAAGTGGAGCTATTTCTCCCACTTCTCTGCAAACATCCCCCAGGATAATACCCCAGGAGAAAAAAAATCTGAGTTTGCACCTTAATAAGGTCGACCAACTGACAGGATTTAAAATGTATAACCACTCTCTTCAGATTTCTGGGTGCAGGCAATATCTGATAGGACCCTGTGTGTCCCCAAGGAATCCTAACCTGAAGTATTTCTGATAAGTGAGTAAGAATGTTATATTTAGAATTCCACTGGGGAAAAGATCCATTTGGCAAAGGGTGTATTCTAAATGCTAATGCTAGGTTATTGCTAGGTTTCTTTATTTGGAAACTCAGCTCGGGGCTACAGCAGTGCTACTCTAGTCTTCTCCCCTCTCTGGGAACTTATACTCTGATTTACCATCATTTTCTGTACTTTGCGTCCTAGATAATATGCCTTTAATTCCGCCAAGGCCACCACTATCTGGTCTAAAGCCACTTGCTGAGTCACCAAGTGGCTAATAATCCCCTCCACTCTGGCCAGCAGTTTCTTAACTAAATCTGCCACCATAAAGCATTGATTTCCCAAGAGATTTGCCAGGGGCAAATCCGCCTGCTTACTTCCTTGGTGTCCATCCTTGGGGGAAGAATGTCCCTGGCTACCCGCCAAGGTCAAACGAGAACTAGCCTGCGTGGCCTCCTGACTTGAGTTTGGGGATTCAAGTGGCGGCATCTCCTCAAACTCCTGTGACTTATGGGAGGGCAGCATAAAATTATCCATCTTCATTTGCTTGGCTTGTGAGAGTTGAGGGGGGTGTTCAGCTAGGGGAGGGGTAGGGGGGCTCCGGCAACGCCACTTCCTACTACCTAGTCATTACAGCGGCCCTATTTTGTACTAATACTTAGATCTAATATACCCCCTGCCCTCTCCCTGCCCCAATATCTCTCAACACAATCATCTTATAACCACATCCTTATACAAGCCTTATTACTCCCAAATACCTAACCCAATGTCTAACAACCCAGCAAGGTTAAATGGATCCTCTACCGTACCCCACCCACGCCAATATCTCGAAAGGATTCCCCACTCAAGGTATTATGTCTTAATCATAACAGAGTTCAGACTCCTGCTCCGGTCCGTGCCAAAGGACGCGCAAAAGGGGGCGCCCTTGGGCACTCAGCCCTTCGGCGTGCTGCCCCGGTGTGCGCCCTCGGTGCTGCCGTGGGCTGACTCGCAACTTTATTGCCTTTGCAGGACTCAGGCTCCGCCCTCTGGTCAGGTCCCCAGCTCAGCTGTCTGGTAAGTGATGTGGGCTGGAAATGAATGAGCATCCCAAACTCCCTGCTACATCCAAAGACTCCACAGGGGCTCCAGTGACATGTGGCATCCTCCAGACCCTATGAACTACTTTAAACGTGGCTGGTCCAGAGTTGCCATCGGGGAACAGGAGGGTCTGCTCCTCTTTTCCCCATCCGACGCAGAGAAGCTCCTCTCTTTTTCTTTGCAGGTCCGGTTCACCACCCGACACTCCACTGCAGCCCAGGTGGAGGTAGGTAACAGCAGGAGAGAGGGAAAAACTTCCTCCAAAGGTTTCAGCTAGCTGTATACTGTGATTCCCCGCAGATAGCATCAGGGGGAGGGTGCCCATGCCCACTCTTGGCCCCACCAATGGGCCCATCAATGGGCAACACCCTTTGGTGTCGCCCAAGGGCTGATGCCCAAAGGGTGTCCCAGCCCTTGGGTTAGTACCTGTAAGAGGGACAGACAGCCAATGGGCTCCAGGCTCCAGCAAACACTGGGAGTGTATCTCAGCCTCCTCCCTTCCTTCCCCCCAGCTGCAAACACTCCTCACCTACTATTCTTTAGAGTGAGCACACTGGCATTCAGGTGGGTGTGGGTGGGGGGCGGGCAGTCAGGCACAAACAGTGGGCATCAGCGGGTGGAAGTGGATGGGCAAGATTTTCATGTGTCTTTTTTCTGGGTCTGCCAGAGAGAGAAAGGGTTGGGGGCTCTTCCATCAGTCAGGAATGAGCCACAGCACCCACCCAGACACGTGCCAGCTAGGGTCTCAACTTTCCAACCCTAGCAGCCCAAGAAGGGCAGGATTTGCTCGTGTCTTATTTATGGATCTGCCAGAGAGGGGGGTGCTCTTCCAGAAGTCATGCATGAGCTGCAGCACCCACCCAGACACGTGCCCGCCAGGGTCTCAACTTGCCAACCCTAGCACCCCAAGAAGGGCAGGATTTTCACGTCTCTTATTTATGGGTCTGCCAGACAGAGGGGGGGGGGGCTCTTGCAGCAGCAGCTGCCGCCAGAGTCTCAACTTGCAGACACTACAGCACCCCAGGTGGTGGTGGTGTATGTGGGAGAAAGGGAAAGAGGCTAGGAAAGAGGCAGCAGCAGCACCATCCATTCACTTGGTGTGAGGAAATGGGTATAGCTCTTGGAAGGACTAGAGGCATCATCATAAATGCATGGTATTATGTAGGTGTTGTTTCTGTGTTCCTGTTTCAGAAAGGCGATGAAGAGGACGCCGCTGGTGCCGCCAGAAGCCCATCACAGTGTTGGTCACAGCCGCAGTAGCCACCCGAAACCAGGCCCACAAGGTCTGCTGTGTGGAAATATTTCTACACCCTCAAGGGTGGATTTGCAGAATGCAAGGTAAGGCACTGGGGCCGGATCAACAGGGAATGGATTGCCCTATGACCTGTTAGGAAGTCCCCGCAGGGAGAGAGATTGGCCAGCCACCCACTTGCGGAGACGGAATGCAGGCAGGACTTGATAGACCATTGGTCTGAGACAGTATGGCATTTCTTATGTTCCTATCTTTTTATGTTCTTTACATCTGCAACCAAAAAATAAAGAGTGGGACGCAGGGGACAACATCAGGGCTGATAGCCCACGTAGAGAACGTCCACCTCATAGAGGTGACGTGGCAGGATGTCTCTCGGCCAGGGCGCAGTGACACCGAGGACGACTATCGCCCAGAGCAAAGGGGGGAAGGCAAGGCAGAAGTGCCGCCACCACAACCCTTCCCACTCCAGCACCTCTGAGGAGTCT
The DNA here is from genome assembly GCA_003113815.1 of Sphenodon punctatus. Lineage (NCBI taxonomy): Eukaryota > Metazoa > Chordata > Lepidosauria > Sphenodontia > Sphenodontidae > Sphenodon > Sphenodon punctatus. The sequence goes on from QEPC01007066.1 coordinate 1,320,156, forward strand.
CCAACCCCCCAGGAGGAGACAAAAGAGACAAGGACTTTTGGGGACGAACTCAAGAGGCCCACCAAAAAAATTTATGGACCTGCTAAGGGTCCATGCCCGCAACATGGAGGACTGGCTGGTGGAATGGTTCGAGGAGCTCCAAGTAAGGGAGGACCAGGCAGAGACGTACAGGGAGTACCTCCACACTGAGAAGGATGCCCTCGAACTGTTCCGCCAGTCGGTCACCAAATGGAAGGCATCCCTGGAGTGGGCCCTGGACTTTGCCCGGCTACATGTGTACAAGGTAGAGAAGGTGCCCGCCCCTTGGTTCCGTGCACCGCTTTCTCCTTTCCCCCACATTCCAGGGGACAGGCCCAAAGACCCCTACGTTAGTTAAGTTTCCTTTCTTTTTGTGTGTGTGTGTGTGTGTGTGTGTGTGTGTGTGTGTATATATATATATTAATGTTTGTTATATAAGTTGTAATGTATGGTGTTTACAAAGTTTTTATATAAAAGTTATATTTGTTACCAGCTGAGTTTGACAGGTCCAATCTTTTATCCCTCTGTGCTGCTTCTGGCAGGTGGCAGAATCTCATTGTATATACAGCTTGTCACATTCCTACATGACAGCAGCAGCACATGGAGCATATTATTTATTTATTTTATTTTATTTAACAAAATCTGTACCCTGCTCTTCCCGCCACAGGCAGCCCAGAGTGACTAACAACAATAGAAAAAAACATAAACATGATATAAAATAATTTTAAAACACTAAAACATAATAATCAAAAACAAGGAGGGAAACCCCACTCCACCCACCCCCATCCCCACCAAACCGTACCCATCTCCCTCACCAAATGCCTGACAGAACAGCCAGGTCTTACAGTTCCTATGAAAGGCCAGGAGGTTCAGGGCCAGACGAGCCCCCACCTGGAGGAAACTCCACAGGTGTAGCGTGGTCACCGAGAACGCCATATTCTGCATGGCCCCCTCAGGAAACCCAGGGGACCTCCAACATGACACCCCCAGATAACCACAGGGGCCAATCTAGAACCCAGGGAGTGAGGCGGTCTCACAAATAAGCAGGGCCCAGGCAGTGTAAGGCTTTGTAGGTTAAAACCAACACTTTGAATTGGGCCTGGAAGACTATTGGCCACCAGTGCAGAGATTGAAGCACTGGTGTAATATGCTCCTGGTGACCCAGCCCCACCAAGAGCTGGGCCACCGCATTCTGCACCAGCTGCAGCTTCCGAGCTGTCACCATAGGTTGCCCCATGTAGAGTGCGTTACAGTAGTCTAACCAAGAGGTAATAAAAGAATGGATGATCATGGCCAGGTTGGGAACCAAAACCAGCAGCCAAACCTGCCGCACCAGATGTAACTGGCAGAAGGCACTCCTCATCACAACCTCCACCTGGAGATCCATGCAGAGCTGCACATTGAGGAGCACCCCCAGGTTCCATACCTGGGAAGTCAATGGAGGGCAGACCCCATCAATTGACGGGGCTATCAACTCTGCCGACTTACCCACTAACATCACTTCTGTATGTCAGGATTCAGTCACAGTCGGTTAGCCCTCATCCAGTCCCCCACAACTGCCAAACACCAGGTAAGCACTGAGACAGCTGGGCCTGGGTCAGTCAAAAATGAGATATACAGTTGGGTGTCATCTGCATACTGATGACACCTTACCCCGAACTCTCTAATCACCTCACTGAGCGGCTGCATATACACGTTGAACAGGAGAGGGGGCAAAACCAAACGTGCTCAACGGTATAAAATGCTGCTGACAGATCTAAAAGGACCAAATGCTGTCTCAGTGCCATGACCCGGGTAGAAGCCAGACTGGGAAGGATCAAGATAACCGATGCGGTTGAGATGCTCCTGGAGCTCCTGAGCCACTACCCAGACAATAACCTTCCCTAAAATGGGAAGGGTAGGGACAGGTCGATTGGTGGCAGGGGAGTCAGTGTCAAGTGATGGTTTTTTGAGCAGAGGCTGCACAACTGCCTCCTTGAGACAGCCCAGCACTCTGCCCTCCTGCAGGGAGATGTTGACCACCCCAGCCAGAAACGGCCCTATTGGGTCACGGCAGCTCTTAACCAGCCAGGACGGGTACAGATCTAATTCACAAGAGGTGGCTCGAACAGCTCCAAGCACCCCCACCATGTCAGTGGGTGTCACCGACTGAAAGTGATCCCACAAAATTGGACAAGTCAGGGCTTCTACAACCTCTATGGCATCGAGGTCATGGTGAATACGAGCTATTTTCTCCATAAAAAAATTCCCAAAAAGGTCACAGCAGGTGGAAGATGACTCAACCCCCAGGTTGAGGGAGGCCGGACTGACTAGCCCCCATACAACCCGGAACAGCTCTGCCAGATCGGATTTCACAGATGCTAGGAGGGCAGAAAAGAACGCACTGTTTGCTGTCCGCATAGCCATGAAATAGGCTCGTAAACTAGCTCTATGTCGCAATCTGTCAGCTTCAGTTTGAGATCGATGCCACCATCACTCCAAGCGTCACCTCTCTTGCTTCAGGACCCGCAGTTCCTCAGAGAACCAAGGGGGCCTGGGGAGCCACCGCCTGGGAGTCATTTGATCGATGACCTCTGTCAGCAAGATGTTCCATAGCTTGATGAGGTCATTGAGGTATTAGTCCCAAGATGTGCTAGCAGGGTCTCAACTTGCAGACAGCCCCCCAGGAGGGGCAAGGCTTGTGTCTATGTGGGTGTGCCAGAGAGAAAGAGAAAGAGAAAGAGACTCTTTGGCAGCAGGCGGCAAGCGCTGGTGGTCAGAGGGGCTCTTTCAGCAACTTCAGCTGGCATCCGCGGGTGGGTGCGGAATAGGCTGGTGAGGGGGAAGGCTTGCGGGCGGGCACCGGTGGCCACTGGCCAGTCAGGCACGAGCAGCAGCAACAGCAGCACCCAGATGGTGGTTCTTGGGACTTATTGACTGCTTCTGCATGCAGTGGAATGGAACGACAGCCCCCTGTGACTGGAATGATGGTTCCGGGATCTTGATGATGGTTCATGGGACTGGCGTGGATGCTTCAGGTGCAGTGGAATGACAGCCCATGGGAGTTGAATGATGTCCCAAGAATTAGTGCTTGGCTGGGCACACTTCATTCAGTCTTTCCAATAGGTGGTCCAGGGAGGTCCAGGTGATACTATTATTATTATTATTATTAATGATAATAATCATAATAATAATACTTAGCCATAGGCCGTTGTAAATTATTTCACAACACATCAAAAGAAACAAAAAGTAATTTTAAAAGTATACAGATACAATTTTTGCAAATCAAACTTTTAGTTGCCTTGATTACAATGATCCAATACAATACAATAAAGCAATGAGATTACTAAGGTTTCTTAAATTTTAATACTCGAAATAAAAACTTTGCAGTGCTGGTTGAGATATCTGGATCTCTGTCTCCAAGGAGGTATAATTCCTTCTGTCTATCTGACTGATCTATTCCTTGGAGAGGAGGGGCAATATACAACTGCCTCCAAGAGTCGTATATTGGGCAGACAAAAAGGATATGGGCGAGATTTTTAATCTGTGCCTGGGATTTTTCATCTTCACAGCCCTGTTTGCAAATCCTCTCATTATACGGTATTCCCTCCCATCTTCCTTCAGTAAAAGCTGATGGGAAAACATTGAATCTGGCCAAAGTTAGAGCCACCCTGGTTCTAATCATTTTTGGATTAACCAAATATAAAGCTCCCTTAAGGGGAGTTATGAATTCTGTAAATAATTGCGATACCTTTTGGGTGGAAATCAGTTCATGTGTTTTTTTGAATTTCCAGATCTCTTGTGATACAAGGAGGCACACAGGCATGGGCACAATTTCGTTGTGTGTGATTATTTCCATCTTATTCTTGTAGGTTTGCTGGTGGATGTGGGCATTGAGCAGGAGAACAGATAAGATCTCTCGCTGGTTCTAGTAGGTGGCAGCTTGAGCTGGATACATCTCTCCCCCTCCACCCCCATCTCTCTTGTTCTAGTGGGGAGTCTCCCTCTCTCCCCCCTTCTGGCCATATACTGCAGGTAACAACATGGGTGGGATCGTGTCGGTCTCTCCTGCTAGCAGTGGGGAGATTTTTTTCTCTCTCTCTTGGCACAAGCAGCAGGTTGCTACCTCATAAAGAAAAGGTGGAATGACATTTCCCTGTGAGCGGAATGATGGCTCAAGAACCCTGATGGTGGGTCCTGGGACAGGAGTGGCAGCTTCTGATTGCAGCGGTATGACAACCCTCCCTTCATGTAATGTAGGCCCCAGAACCCCGATGGTGGGTTCTGTGGCTGGAGTGGCTGCTTCTTGATGCAGTGGAATGACAGCTCCCTGTGAGAAGAATGACGGCCCCAGAACCCTGATGGTGTGTCCTGGGGCTAGAGTGGCAGCTTCTGGATGCAGTGGATGGACTGTCCTCCTGGCCTGTAATATAGGTCCCAGAATCCTGATGCTGGGTCCTGGGGCTGGAGTGGCTGGCTGTTCCTTGATGCAGTGGAATGATAGCTCACTGTGAGTGGAATGAGGGCCCCAGAGCCCTTTCAGAGGGTCCTGGTTATGGAGGGACAGCTTCTGGATGAAGTGGAATGACAGCCCTCCCTGCCTGGAACGTAGACTCCAGAACCGTGATGGTGGGACCTGGGGCTGGAGTAGTTGGCCTATTTCTTGATGCGGTGAAATGACAACTCCCCATGAGCGGAATGACAGCCCCAAAACCCTGAGTGTGGGTCCTGAGACTAGAGTGGAAGTTTCTGGATGCAGTGGTACGACAGCCCTCCCTGCCTGTAATGTAGGCCCCAGAACCCTGACGGTGCATTCTGGGGATGGAGTGGCTGATTCTTGAAGTGGTGGAATGACAGCTCCCCATGAGTGGAATGATGGCCCCAGAACCCTGAGGGTGGGTCCTGGGGCTAGAGTGGCAGATTCTAGATGACGTGGATGTACAGCCCTCTCTGGCTGGCATTGGTGGAGCAGCGGCTGAAGCCCGGCCAGGGTTTGGTGCCTGGCACCCCTGCTTGGCATGGCGTTGCAGGCTTGGGTCGTAATCAACAGAAATCAAGAAGCTCTATTGCAAATTGGGAAATCCTTGCCTGGTGGTGAATCTCGTGTTCATCCAGTCCCTGGAGCTCTCATCCGAGCTATGGCGTCTACAAGATTGATGATCAAATGGCTGACATGCAGTACCAGCAGCAGCAGCACACATTGGATTACCTGGGCACAGAACCCATGGCACAGACAGCAGAGGCAGCATTGGCAGCAGCAGAAGAAATTGGATTGACTGGGCACAGAACCCGTGGCACAGACAGCAGAGGTGGCATTGGAATCAGCAGCAGCAGACATTGGATTGCTGGGGCACAGAACCTATGNCAGCAGCACCCAGATGGTGGTTCTTGGGACTTATTGACTGCTTCTGCATGCAGTGGAATGGAACGACAGCCCCCTGTGACTGGAATGATGGTTCCGGGATCTTGATGATGGTTCATGGGACTGGCGTGGATGCTTCAGGTGCAGTGGAATGACAGCCCATGGGAGTTGAATGATGTCCCAAGAATTAGTGCTTGGCTGGGCACACTTCATTCAGTCTTTCCAATAGGTGGTCCAGGGAGGTCCAGGTGATACTATTATTATTATTATTATTAATGATAATAATCATAATAATAATACTTAGCCATAGGCCGTTGTAAATTATTTCACAACACATCAAAAGAAACAAAAAGTAATTTTAAAAGTATACAGATACAATTTTTGCAAATCAAACTTTTAGTTGCCTTGATTACAATGATCCAATACAATACAATAAAGCAATGAGATTACTAAGGTTTCTTAAATTTTAATACTCGAAATAAAAACTTTGCAGTGCTGGTTGAGATATCTGGATCTCTGTCTCCAAGGAGGTATAATTCCTTCTGTCTATCTGACTGATCTATTCCTTGGAGAGGAGGGGCAATATACAACTGCCTCCAAGAGTCGTATATTGGGCAGACAAAAAGGATATGGGCGAGATTTTTAATCTGTGCCTGGGATTTTTCATCTTCACAGCCCTGTTTGCAAATCCTCTCATTATACGGTATTCCCTCCCATCTTCCTTCAGTAAAAGCTGATGGGAAAACATTGAATCTGGCCAAAGTTAGAGCCACCCTGGTTCTAATCATTTTTGGATTAACCAAATATAAAGCTCCCTTAAGGGGAGTTATGAATTCTGTAAATAATTGCGATACCTTTTGGGTGGAAATCAGTTCATGTGTTTTTTTGAATTTCCAGATCTCTTGTGATACAAGGAGGCACACAGGCATGGGCACAATTTCGTTGTGTGTGATTATTTCCATCTTATTCTTGTAGGTTTGCTGGTGGATGTGGGCATTGAGCAGGAGAACAGATAAGATCTCTCGCTGGTTCTAGTAGGTGGCAGCTTGAGCTGGATACATCTCTCCCCCTCCACCCCCATCTCTCTTGTTCTAGTGGGGAGTCTCCCTCTCTCCCCCCTTCTGGCCATATACTGCAGGTAACAACATGGGTGGGATCGTGTCGGTCTCTCCTGCTAGCAGTGGGGAGATTTTTTTCTCTCTCTCTTGGCACAAGCAGCAGGTTGCTACCTCATAAAGAAAAGGTGGAATGACATTTCCCTGTGAGCGGAATGATGGCTCAAGAACCCTGATGGTGGGTCCTGGGACAGGAGTGGCAGCTTCTGATTGCAGCGGTATGACAACCCTCCCTTCATGTAATGTAGGCCCCAGAACCCCGATGGTGGGTTCTGTGGCTGGAGTGGCTGCTTCTTGATGCAGTGGAATGACAGCTCCCTGTGAGAAGAATGACGGCCCCAGAACCCTGATGGTGTGTCCTGGGGCTAGAGTGGCAGCTTCTGGATGCAGTGGATGGACTGTCCTCCTGGCCTGTAATATAGGTCCCAGAATCCTGATGCTGGGTCCTGGGGCTGGAGTGGCTGGCTGTTCCTTGATGCAGTGGAATGATAGCTCACTGTGAGTGGAATGAGGGCCCCAGAGCCCTTTCAGAGGGTCCTGGTTATGGAGGGACAGCTTCTGGATGAAGTGGAATGACAGCCCTCCCTGCCTGGAACGTAGACTCCAGAACCGTGATGGTGGGACCTGGGGCTGGAGTAGTTGGCCTATTTCTTGATGCGGTGAAATGACAACTCCCCATGAGCGGAATGACAGCCCCAAAACCCTGAGTGTGGGTCCTGAGACTAGAGTGGAAGTTTCTGGATGCAGTGGTACGACAGCCCTCCCTGCCTGTAATGTAGGCCCCAGAACCCTGACGGTGCATTCTGGGGATGGAGTGGCTGATTCTTGAAGTGGTGGAATGACAGCTCCCCATGAGTGGAATGATGGCCCCAGAACCCTGAGGGTGGGTCCTGGGGCTAGAGTGGCAGATTCTAGATGACGTGGATGTACAGCCCTCTCTGGCTGGCATTGGTGGAGCAGCGGCTGAAGCCCGGCCAGGGTTTGGTGCCTGGCACCCCTGCTTGGCATGGCGTTGCAGGCTTGGGTCGTAATCAACAGAAATCAAGAAGCTCTATTGCAAATTGGGAAATCCTTGCCTGGTGGTGAATCTCGTGTTCATCCAGTCCCTGGAGCTCTCATCCGAGCTATGGCGTCTACAAGATTGATGATCAAATGGCTGACATGCAGTACCAGCAGCAGCAGCACACATTGGATTACCTGGGCACAGAACCCATGGCACAGACAGCAGAGGCAGCATTGGCAGCAGCAGAAGAAATTGGATTGACTGGGCACAGAACCCGTGGCACAGACAGCAGAGGTGGCATTGGAATCAGCAGCAGCAGACATTGGATTGCTGGGGCACAGAACCTATGGAACAGCAGAGACGGCAGCAGCAGAGTTTATCTTGGCCACCGCGGTGAGTGGGCATATAGACAGCATGGCATGAACAGAATGCAGACTGAGGCAGGGTTCGAGATTGGCCACCTGGACGCACGGGAAGACAGGCAGCATGGCATGAGAGGCAGGCAGACTGAGGTTCGAGCTTTGCAACCTGGGTGGGCAGACAGGCAGTGTGGCATGAGCAGAAGGCAGGCAGACTGGGGCAGGCTTTGATCGAGGCCACCTAGGTGGGTGGGCTGGCAGACAGGTAGCGTCACTAGCGTGGCATGAGCATGGGCAGGCAGACTGAGGTAGGTTTTGATCTAGGCCACCTGGGCGAGTGGACAGATAGGCAGTGTGGCATGAGCATGATCAGGCAGACTGAGGCAGTTTGATCTAGGCCACCTGGGCGGGCAGACAGGTAGCATGGCATAAGCATGGGTGGGCAAGCAGACTGAAGCAGACTTAGATCTACACCACCGGGACAGGTGGGCGGGCAGACAGGCAGTATGGCATGAGCATAGGCAGGCAGATTGAGGCAGGCTTTGATCTAGGCCACCTGGGCGGGCGGGCAGACAGGCAGTGTGGCATGAACATGGGCAGGCAGATTGAGGCAGGCTTTGATCTAGACCACCTGGGCGGGCAGGCAGACAGGCAGTGTGGCATGAGCATGGGTAGTAGGGGTGGTACACCGGGGAGAATACCGGATACTGGATTTATAAGTATCAGATCTTCCCGATATTGGATTTACCGGTATTGGCATACCAGTTTTTTAACATTGGCTGCTTTACGGGTTTTTTTACATTGTGGCCATTTATTTCAATGGCCGCGATGTAAAAGAACGGTAAAGCGGCCAACATTAAAAAAACGGTATGGTGATACCAGTGATTATCAAATTAATCCGATATACCCGATTATCGAGTGTATCGGATTAAACCAATATTCCCACCCCTAAATTGGGGAGGCAGACTGAGGCAGGGTTCGAGCTTTGCAAGCTGGGTCAGCAGACAGGCAGAGTGGCATGAGAGGCAGTAGGGAAGGCAGGCTTGGACCTTGGCAGGGCACTCAGAGAGGCTGGCAAAGACTGTGCAGTGCAAGCGCGAGAGAGAGCCAGTCACATAGGCGGGCTGAGATCGTCTAGCTAGAGGCCAGCTGGCAGGCTTACAGTTTCCCAATGCCACCCTGTGTCATGAGGTCAGTCAGATAAGTCAGCCAAGGCCATCCAGTATGAGAGAGAGAGAGAGGGCGGGTGCTGGGCATTGGGAGGGACAGAACCTCAGCACAGCAACAGCCCAGATTGAGGATGACCCCCATCCCAAAACTGCCCGTGGTATGGAATGGCATGTGCCACTGCACCATCAATCCATGTCCAGGGGCAGCTCAGGGAATCCCAGCAGCAGAAGGTTCACCTTCAGGAACAGCAACGCCTCCACCAACTTGGTCCCCAGTCTCAAGCGGTGTGGAGAGCAGATGTCTCCCACCATGGAGAGCACCCACTCGCTGGGGGCACTGGTTGGTGGGCAGGACAAGGGACCTTTGGTCCCTTTGGACAGGGCCGGTCACATGTTGGCCTTGCCGGCCCAGTAGGCCAAGGAATCGCTGTTGGGATCTATGCATGGCTCCTCCTCTAGGTAGGTCTCCACTGCTGCTGAGGTGCCATCGTACTCCCTCTGGTAACTCTGCATGAGCACCACCTCCACCACTGCCCTCAGCCATGATGCTTGACTTATTGCGCACGCCCCCATGCTTGCCAGATTTCCCTGCACATGGGAGCTGCTGCTGCTGGCAATAGGGGTGCTCCTGTTGCTCAGACTGCTGTTGTTGCTGCTACCACTAGGGCTGGGGGCAGAGATAGACCCTGCCAGCTGAAAGGGGTCACTTCTTCCACTCCCACCATCCCCAGGGGCATCTTGCTGCTGTTGCCGCTGTGCACGATCCAGAGTCTGCTCTGCCTGCCGGACCCTCTCCACCAGCTCACCCTTCCAGTGGCCATAGAGGGGTGTCTGACGTGCCATGCTGCCTTTGACCCTGGGGTCCAGCATGGTTGCCAGAACATATTCCGTCTGCCCCAGGAGCTTGTCAAAACGTGCCTCATCGGCAGCTGGTGGGTTTTGAGTTTGGAGGAGCAGTAAGGCCGGCGAGCCGGTGGGCAGAGCCAGGGGGATGGTAGGCAGAGCCAGGGGGACGGTAGGCCAGTGGCATGGCATAACGCAGCAGCAAGGAGTTCCCATGGTTAACATCGGATGGAAGAAAACACAATCTACATGCACATCAAGCTTAAAATAAATAATGTATAAACCC
>QEPC01007066.1:1330389-1379154 GCA_003113815.1 Sphenodon punctatus
AAAAAAACAAAACTCGCTGCTGCTTCCCAGTGCCTCAGCAGCCTCTGCCTTGCCTTTGCTTCAGAGCAGAGGCTGCAGCAGCGCTGTGGTCAGTTTCATGTCAGTTTCACTGAAACTGACCACAGCGCTGCTGCAGCCTCTGCTCTGAAGCAAAGGCAAGGCAGAGGCTGCTGAGGCACTGGGAAGCAGCAGCGAGTTTTGTTTTTTTTCCCTTTCTTACGAGCTGCAGCGGCGGCGCCTGGCGGTGTGCTTGGGCGGTCAGCGCCCCCAATGCCCTGAGAGGCGAGCCATGCCTGCCAGCTCCCCTGCCCTGATGGCCACAATCCTGTCCCTGGAGAATCTCCTCCAGCTGCCTGAGGAGACACTGCACCAGAGGGGTGACCTGGCTGATGGTGGCTGTGGATGAGCTAACGGTCTCTGTCACAGCCAGGAACGGTTTCAAAACAAAGACGATGTGCACCAGAATCTCCTATTCCACCCCAATGTACCCTGGAGGTGCCCTCCTGTCTTTCACCAGTTGCACCTGATGCAATGTGGGTGTCTTCTCGAGAAGCCGCTTGAGCATCAGAAAGGTTGAATTCCACCAGGTGGACACATCGTGCACCAATTGGTGCACTGGGGAGCCTTGCTTGGCCTGCTTTGCCCAGAGGAGGTCTCTGCCCTTCACGTTCCAGTTAAAGAAACTGACCTGCTTCATCCCCCGGTCGATCAGGGAGCTAAGGGTGCCAGCCCCAATCCCCTTCTCCTCCAAGCCCAGAGCATCCCTAACCACCAGGTAAAGGGTGTGTGCGGCGCTAGTGAAGCCCCCCTCATGGACTGCTCTCAAGATGTTGGCCACATTATTGGTGACCACACACCCCTTGGTGAAGGGCATGCCTGGCGTGACCCACTCCCTCATCATGGTGGGCAGGGCTGCCTTGATGCTCTGGGATGTGTGGGGGCCGTCCATTACTTCCGCTTGAAGCAAGGCCACATATACCCTGCTTCGGAACCCCTCCTGCCACTGCCAAATGCTGCCTCCAGGTCTTGCCACGAGTATGCCGTCACCACCAGGTAGGTGTCCTGAGCATTCCTGCTCAACCACAGGTCTATGGTGAAGTGGACGGTGGCACCCCCAGCCCCTGACAGCTGCTCCCTCACCCGCTCCTTTAAAGCTCAGTACAGGGCTGGCACCACCTGCCGACTCAGGGTGGTTCACGATGGCAGGTTAAACTGGGGGGCCAGGAAGGCAATCAGGTGCCTAAACCCCATGTCCCTGATCACCGAGGGGGGCTACCCATCCAGAGTCAATATTTCCCCCAATATTTCCTGCATGTCCTTCAGCTGCCGACGGACTTGGAAACTGCCCCCACGCCAGCTCCTCCATGGTAGACTAACATGGTTTCTGCTGCTGCTGCTCCCCCCTAGCATCGATACCGCTCATGCTACTAGAGGCAGCTCTTGGAGCAGGACGCTTGCCCACTGATGGAGGCGGACGACTGGCCACTGCATTCAGGAACCCATTGGTGTCCACTGGTCCTGCCTGCCCACTTAGCAGCACAGCGCTGTGGCATCCCTTCAGGAGTCTTGCCATGGCAGTTGTGCCAGGGTTGGTGAGCACCTGCCCATGCTTCAACACCTTCTGGCACAAACTGCACTGCACCTCCCTGGGATCATGCGTCCCCACCAACTTAAAATGCACCCATACAGAAGATTTTTTGCCCCCTCCTGCCTTCTGACCCACATCGGGTGATGCACCACTGACAGCGCTGCTGGGAGGGGCAGAACATGATAGTGACACCGTTCTCAGAGGGACAGTCATTGTCTCAGCTCCAGATATCTCATCCGCCAGACTAGTCTTGACCTCACTGTCCCCAATCACAGTGATGTCCTGCAAAGGGGAGTACTGGGACTCTGAGGCTGATGGACTGCCCACCATGTTGCTGTCACTCTCCGTGTGCCCCCTATAGCTGTTGCTGCTGCTCTCCCTGCTGTCAATGCCTGGGGATCGGGCTCTACCTCTAGCAGACAGGGTGGGATCCACCAGCCCTGGACTGCTGGGGATCGCCTCAACAGTGGATGATGATGGTTGCCCATCATGAACAACATCAGACCCTGCCCCTGAAGCACCTACTCCTGCAGCCGTAGCCTTCTGGACTGCAAACCTTCCAGTGCCCTGCGTGGCAGTGGAGGACGCTGGCAGGAGGCACGCCGACACCCCCACCACTACCCCGCCCCTGGCTAGTGCCATTGTGGGGAGCCTCAGAAACCTGTTGCCCAAAATCAGGCCTGTGGAGTTTGGGACGTGGTGATGGGCTCTGGCTGGGGCCTGCTGCCACTCAGCTGGCATGGCCCCTACCACCGTTGCCACGTGCCCCATTGCCCACCTTACAGGCAGCAGACCAGCCTCTCCTGCTTCCCTTCTCCATGTCTTCCAACCGAAGGAATATGCTTGTAAATTGTGTGTGTGTGTGTGTGTGTGTGTGATATATATATATATATATATATATACATACACACACATATACACACACACACATATATACACACACACACATATATATACATACATACATACACATACACACATACACAAACTAACTACTATTAACTATTCTAAATTCTATGCAACTAAATGGACTATTGGCCTAGTCCTACAAACACACACTCAAATATTTTATTTATTTATTTTTATTAGCTGCCCCACTTTAAAATACAAAAACTGAATAACTACTACCCACTAATACTATCTCTATAACTAAGCTAACTCCTACAACTATGTATTTATCTATAGTATCTAATATATATATACACACACACACATATATATACACACACACACACACACACACACACACACACACACACACACTACAGGAAGAAACAGAAAATTCTGGGTGAAGGAGACTTCTGAAAATGCCTGCTGTAAGGAACAGTGGATAGCTCAGAAGGTGTTGGAAGGGGGGAGGGCAATGACTTTTGTTACTTGCTGCACCTGCCTTACCACAAGCCGCATAGGCTCTGTGCAGCCTAGCCCCATGTCCAATTGCAGACTGCGAAGCCAGTGGCCTGAGGAAAAAAGGGATGGTGATTGGGCAGGCTGGCTGCTACTCCAAGCCTCTCCACTCCTGGTGCCAAGAAGTCTGCTCCTCAGCTGCCCCCCCTCCCAGTCACGTTTTTGCCACCTGAACTCACCCGAATTATTCCAAACTCTTTGGTCATTTCCAAGTTCGAATTGAGTTCAGTTCGGATGGTTCAGGTTTGGCCATTCGGTTGGGTTGTCTGAACGGACCGAGTTCGGTCCGAACTCCAAACTCCTGAACCGCGTTCACACATCCCTACTGATTGTTTTTATATGCTCTTATATTTGTACTGTATGCTATGTTTATACTTTATTTGTAAGTTGCCATAAGCCTTTTTCAGGGAATGGGCAGAATAAAAATTTTAAATAAAGAAATAAATAAATATTTATGGCTGTGTGTTATTTTTCATCCTGAGTATCAGGAAAAGGAAAAGGAGTAGAAAAAAAATAATGTATGGAAATATGCATTTTGTTCCTTTTCACACAGGCCGCTGTGGGTGGGGGCATGGGTGTGTGCCCATGGTGGGTGGAGGTGGGTGTGCGGTTGTCCCCATGGGTGCACACCCATCTCCACTCATGGAGCAACTCGCATTGGAGCCCATTGTTACATACATGGGTAATGGACGGAGGTGGGTGGTGCACGGGACGGGAGTGCACATGCACCGCACCCACCACAGGCGCTGTTCCTACGGACACACACACACAGAGCTGGGCAGTGTTCACATGGGTCCCACCACCCCCACACGTGTGCGGTGGGAGCAGGGGTGCCCATATGAAAAGGGTCTTCGAATGTTCCATTGGTTTCAGTGGAACGAGGTGTCCATAGGTCTATACAGGATTATCTACATAAGGATGTGCAAGGCGGTTAAATATTATAGTTGATTGAGAAGCAAGTGAGAGGGGGCAGCCTCTGAGTGTGTAAGGGTGTGTGTCTCTACTCAAAGAGTAGATTTATTGTCCAAACAATAAATAGCAAAAGAAACGCCAGTATCAGTGACTTCCAGAGCACCAACAAAGGGAATCTCCTGCCTTCGCTCCATTCATCTAATTCCCCTGGCACAGGTCTGCCTCCAGCTGCCTGTGGAAAAAGACCAAACCACAAAGCACTCAAATATCAGTTAGCCTAAATCAAAACAGTCCACACCAGCACAATGTACTGTGAAACTTGAAAGATGCGCAAACTGCTAGACAATTAAATTTATTTTATTTATTTAATTCTACATATTTATATCCAGCACCTTCCTTCACACAATGGCAGCTCGGGGTGATTTACAACAGTAGTAAAATTAACTATTTTTAAAATAACACTTGTTAAAAACTCATAAAATCCATTTTAAAATGGTAGAACTAACCCCCCCCAACCCAATCCCCCTACCTGTCTCCCTCCCCCAAAGGCCTGGTGGAACAATTAAAAATATCAGCTTAGAAGTGGAAATTGAGAGGCAGAAAGAACACTAACACATACCCAAAAATTCTGGAGCAATTTCCAAGCTTTGCAGGTGAAAGCAAAAAAGGTGTTTTGTGTTTATTATTATTATTATTAACAAACATTTATATAGCGCCAGCAGTGTACCTGGCACTTTACAAAGTAATAAAATAGACAGGGTCCCTGCCCCTAGGGCTTACAATCTGAGAGACAGGAGCTGGGGGAGAGACTTAGGAAGGGGAACAGAGGGAGAGACAAGGGGTCTAACATTCATGAAGATGCGAGGTCTCAAGTGCACGTACTTGGCTTGGTTACGATGAGAATGACAGCAGGCAGGTCCATGTTGCAAGGATAAGGGTAAACCGATCGTAGGTATAGGAATAGTGGCTCAGCAGGATAAAGAGTCAGACAGAGCAGAGCGAAAGAGGTGAGTTTTAAGGAGAGATTTGAAGGTATGAAGGGAGGGGGCAAGGCGGATGTGGACAGGGAGGGAGTTCCAGGCATGGGGGGCAGCAAGTGAGAAGGGACGAAGGCGCTTAGGGGAGCAGGGAAGGCGTGGAAGGGTGAGAGAAGGGACAGAGGAGGAGCGAAGTGCACGGGCTGGAGTATGGAGGGCGATAAGTGCAGAGAGGTAGGGGGGAGCAAGGTTGTGAAGAGCTTTATAGGTGAAGAAGTGTTTATTTGTGTTGTATTTCAAACCCAGATTCACAGTCCTAATTTACATGTTCATTTTGCCCATCAGCAAGATGGATACCTTCTCTTTGAAACTGCTCATACGATCAGCTCATTCACCCAACAAACTTCACAGTTTTCAGGTGGCAGAAAATATCCATAATTTCTTTTTAAAGAGGCTACATATCTTCCAATACAAATTTCTGGAAAGAAAGTAAGGTTTACTCCGGTGCTTTTTTTCATCCGACTTGCTTTCCTGCTGTAGTCTAAAATACACAGTTGGGTCTGCCTGCTATTCTTTTTGGGGCATCTGTGACAGCAGAGCTAGCAGCAGCAGCAACAGAAGCAACAGCAGGTTTTCCATGTACAGCATTGCAGGCAGTAGGGATGATCTTTGGCAAGGAGCAGGCTCAAGTAGTGCTGTTGACACAGATCGACTATGCAAGTAACTTTATTTTGTTTCCAGTTGGCTTTTGTCGGCAACTGGCAAAGTTCCATCCAGAGGAAAAAATGCTCTGGGTAAAAAGTAAAGTACTGAGAGAAAATTAGAGAGGGACCATTGCCAGCATATGTCTGGATTTTGAGGAGTGAGGGAGCTATTGTGCTGGCACATTGCAGCACAGCATCAGACTAGAAACATTTAGTGTGGAAACAAAGACAAGACAACAAAAGAAAGGCTGTTTGCCAGAAAGTATGACTTCTTGAGAAAAATGCTCGTATATATTCATACCTCTGTGAATGCTTCCCCACTCCTTCTCAGGGAAACTGAGCTTTTGAAGCCCATTAGGAAAAGTAGGGGTTGTTGGGAGTATAAGAATGCTGCCTCCTGTCACTGAATATTCAGAGCAGGATACCTAAGCATCTTTGTTCCCTTTTGCTTATAGGTAGCTGTAAGCATGACAAAACAGAGAACTTCATCCTGATCTGAATAGTCTGGTCAGGATGAGGCCAGGTGCTCAATGTGCCTAATCCCTTCAGCTCCCTATATGCAGGAGCCCCCATCCCCCGGTTGTGTCAATGTCCTGGCATGCTGATAGTGGCAGAGCCACAGGGGGAAAGGGGTGGAAGGCTCTGTGGTCATACCCCTTTGCAGCCATGACGCCATGCTCAGGTGTTATGATGTCCTGCGGGGCCCAAGGCACCCAGTCAAAATGGGTAAAGGTTGGGAAGAGCCTGGTTGTATTAGGCCTGGGTTTGGATTGGGTCCAAAAGCAGTCAATCTTTGGCCTGGACTGAACTTGTGCCCTAATTGCATAGGGTTGTAAGGCAACTTCCAATTCATATTTGGGGCCACTTTGAACAGGCCCCCGGAAACCAACACATGCACCTAGAATGGCTGGACTGGGCCCTGCAGGCCAAGGGTCTCAGAGGACTAGGGTCGAGGTTAGTCTTGGGAGAGTTGCCACCACTAGGAACCCTTAGAATAAGGGTTTCCCTGTCATGACACCCCCACCTGCCCCTGGCCATTCCGACATGGATATCCATGCGGATACCTGTTTCAGCTCTGCTCAAGTCTTTTTCAGCATCATGTTGACAATATTGCCCCATATTTGCATACATTTTTTTTTAAAAAAAATTGCAATTACACAGTAAATTGGATTGCTAATTCCCATAATAACATCATGTATATACACATAAATCTCATAACTAGGGCATCAGTTTGGGGACATGTTCAATGAATGGACAGAATACATCCCAAGGAAAAAAAAGTAGTCAATGGTGATTTGCATAAAATCAATTGAGTGGTAATTGGGTGAAGGGTTGTTTTAGTATGCATTTAATATTTTTGCTTTATTAGTGGGGAATGTGCCATCATTACCAATCCATGAGAAAGTGTGTGGGAGAACTAGGCTGGGGAGGGATCATGTGTAGTAAGGGGGGGGGGGTATTGTAAATGGTAATTGTTTTCATATTGAAATGTTTGACATAGGGCGTGGTTGTGAGGAGGGTTTGGCTGGATAACAATTTGGGGAGCTTGAATTTGTAAGAGGCAAGGATGGGGGGGTAAGTTGTTTGGGATTGGGTATGAATCATTGGGGTTTTGTATTTAGTTAATACTTATTAGGGATGGGTGAACGTGGTTAGGATGTTCAGAGTGCGGAGCGAACTCTGTCTGTTCGGACGTCCAAACTGAATGTCCGAACTGAACTCTCGAATGACCGAACAGTTCGGTTGTGTTCGGATGAGTTTGGGGGCAGGAAAAACGTCTTTTGAGGGGAAAAAGATTGGTTTCGGTTTCTGTTTCATTTCAGTTTCGGTTTCGATAGCACTATTTTTGACTGTTCGGACAAGTTTGACCAACCCAAACTCGGCTTAACCAAACCATCGAACCCGAACTCGGGTTTCGAACCTAACGACTGAACATCCGAACTGCATTCTGTTCTCCCATCCCTAAGAGTTATTTATCATCACTGTAAGCTGCTCTGGGCCTCTGAGCTGGGCCTCTTTTGCATCGAGTAGCATAAAAAATTAAAAAACTAATAAATGACCAGCTAATTTATGCAAATTTTAAATAGACCTTTACCTAGCATTGGATGCGATCCCAAACTTCCTGCACACAGGATCTGCACGGGTCTCCCACAGCTTGCACATGGCACAATGTCCCCACAATGAGAGCATGCAGTTTGTGTGCATGCACACCTACCACATAGCAAACGGAGGCCATGAGATTGGCCCCACTAAGGTTGGACTACAAAACAGCAACAACAGTAATCAAGAGAGGTGGTCTCAGAGCACCATCTAATCTAGAGGTGGGCAGATGGCACATGGAGAGCCACACGTGGCTCTTGGGCACCTGTACTGTGACTTTTGCCAGAAGTCTCTTTCTGGGGATGTGTCCACCTGGGGTAGTGTCAATGTGGCTCCCTCAGTCAAGAGCAAATGGAGCGAAGCTGCCATTTTGGCCACTTGAGTCTCATGGGAGCAGGGGAAATAGGTGTGTCACTATTGCTGATGCCTAAACCCACCAGACTGCATGGGAGTCAGAGCTTTGATGTGAGGTGGGGTGGATCAAAGGGGGGAGGGGTGGATCATGCTACCCTGTCTCCAGATTTAGGGGAAACAATGATCAATGTAATGCGTCTTGTGGCTCACGGTGATATGAACATTTTGGTATCTCTATCTTGGGCTCAGGAACTCTGTCCACCCCTGATCTTGTCTAATCCACTGCTGTTTTATTTCACAAGTCTATAAAAAGCTAACCAGGCTGGTCTGAAGCTGGAAAGTGAAACTGAAACTAATTCAAATGGAAATAATTTGATTTACACATCTCTTGATTCATTTGATACTTCTGTGTTGCTAATTAGAGGGTAAACCGTGAAGAGTCAGACCTTGAACAAGTATTTACTCAAGTTTCATTGGCAAAAATCCATACCCAAACGTTTTATTACTCTACTGCAAGATAATTTCAGAAGTAGTGCCGCAACTCGGACTTCGAATTTATTCGTAATGTAACGAGAATCACAACACTCAGTTTGGAACCTCCGAATTCCGAGGTACTGAGGAATAGGTCTAGTACTTGGTGTGCTCAGTTCTTCTCGAGTGTTTCTCTCTGCAGCTGTGTGTTTGGCCAGGTGTCGGGAGGTCTCAGGACCTGAGTGACCACCTCTGACATTACCTTCACTGAGCTGGGAAACAAAACTTACTGCCTTATTTGTTAGCCCAGGGGTAATGGGAGGGGTGGACAAGCACAGGACCATTTTTGATTGGCTGCCAATGGAAAACTAAAAGTTGGCATTTGGGCATTATTCACTCTCCTTCTTGAGTCTGGTAAACTCACCCTGGCTGTGTGCTATACAGTTCTTTTATGCAAATATGATGTTATGATGTAACAGCTTTACAGTGATGCGTGGTGAGTGTAGGTAGGATCAGTCCCTCAAAATATCAAGTCATTAAGGGAATTAGCATTTAAATATTTTATTTGTACACAGTCTTCCACCTCAGGGCTAGTCATGCCAGGCTTGCAACCCCTCCAACTCCCTTGCCCTATGTAACTCAATCCTAGTCAACTTTCAGTCCACTGACTGGCAACAATCATTTCGTCTTTACAAACTTCTTGCCAGCCTCAAAAACCTCCTCTGAGTGAGTAATAATTGTTGAGCATTCCTCAGTATCCAGGCAGGTTTCTTCCTTACAAAGCTCCAACTCCGCCTCCTCCTTCCCCCTCTCAGTTGGTGTTCCTCAAGGCTCTGTTCTTGTCCCTCTCCTCTTCTCGATCTATACCTCATCCTTAGGCAAACTCATTGCCTCCCATGACTTCCAATACCACCTCTATGCTGATGACACTCAACTCTCTCTCCTTCCCCTCTCTCCCCCTCTGTTCAAGTTAGTCCCATCAACCGTCTCTCTGACATCTCTATCTGGATGTCTCAACGTCAACTCAAACTCAACATGGCTAAAACTGAACTCCTTATCTTACCCCCTCATCCTTCCTCAATGTCAATAATTATTGATGGAGTCACCATCCTGCCTGTCCCCCAAGCCTGTAGCCTAGGCTTCATCTTTGACTCACTCCATTCTTTTAAACCCTACATTACTCGGTTGCTAAATCCTGTCATTTCTCCCTCCATAACATTGCTAAGATTCGCCTTTTTCTCTCTGTCTCGTCTGCCAAAACTCTTGTTCATGCTCTGGTCATCTCTCGCCTCGATTACTGTAACCTTCTTCTTTCTGGCCTTCCCCGGTCTCCCCTTTCTCCCCTCATCTCTGTCCAAAACTCTGCTGCCAGGGTCATCTACCTCGCCAGTCGCTTCGACCATGTGCAGCCCCTCCTCTCTTCGCTTCACTGGCTTCCCCTTCCTGAACGAATCCTGCACAAGCTCCTAGTCTTCACCTATAAAGCTCTTCACAACCTTGCTCCCCCCTACCTCTCTGCACTTATCGCCCTCCATACTCCAGCCCGTGCACTTCGCTCCTCCTCTGTCCCTTCTCTCACCCTTCCACGCCTTCCCTGCTCCCCTAAGCGCCTTCGTCCCTTCTCACTTGCTGCCCCCCATGCCTGGAACTCCCTCCCTGTCCACATCCGCCTTGCCCCCTCCCTTCATACCTTCAAATCTCTCCTTAAAACTCACCTCTTTCGCTCTGCTCTGTCTGACTCTTTATCCTGCTGAGCCACTATTCCTATACCTACGATCGGTTTACCCTTATCCTTGCAACATGGACCTGCCTGCTGTCATTCTCATCGTAACCAAGCCAAGTACGTGCACTTGAGACCTCGCATCTTCATGAATGTTAGACCCCTTGTCTCTCCCTCTGTTCCCCTTCCTAAGTCTCTCCCCCAGCTCCTGTCTCTCAGATTGTAAGCCCTAGGGGCAGGGACCGTGTCTATTTTATTACTTTGTAAAGTGCCAGGTACACTGTTTGTGCTATATAAATGTTTGTTAATAATAATAATAATAATAATAATAATGAACAGGTTGCCACAGCAAAGAGCTCCTTCCCCTGCAGGAGCCCAGACTAAATGGAGGGCTAGGCTAGTTACCTCAGCTTAATTATATAACTGGGTGGCCCTGCCCAGCTTACAATTACTTCTGCTTCTTCTGTTTGGGCCCAGTCAGCCTCTCTTAAAGGGCCAGCAGCCCTTGTCAGCTGCATTCTGTTACATAGGACTCCTCATATGTATTTCATTTCATTTTTAATTTTATATCCCGCACTCTCTCATTCAAGAATGACTCGAGGCAGCTCACATAGTTATAATACATAAAAATACAAAATAAGCATAATACAGCGGCATAAAATAATTACAATTTCAACATGACTACCCTACAAAACATCAACCCTATATAACTGTAAAATAAAATACAAGCTTCCCAAAACAGCTAATATATCATCCTTCAATCCAGCAGTCCTCTGATAAATATACCAGGCAATATCAGAGGCCCTGCCATACCACTTCACACCTTCACCCTGCTGCCACCAGGGGGAGGTCCCTTCTCCACCTCAACCCCTCCACTCTCCCCGGGGGTGGGCGGGGAGAGTTCTCTCCAAAACAAAAACACATATCCCTCCCCTTCTGTCCAAATACTAATTACTCCAGTGCCAGGTCCTTAACAGCGCATTGAGCCCCATACCCCCCTCTACATCATCTACAAAAAAGGGGGGGTATTTAAGCACAACGAACCCCCAAGTCCATCACCAATTTCCTCCCCTGACTCAGCACACTTCTCCAGGGCCCACTATCATTTGTAGGAACCATTTGCTCTCTGGGGCACCAGTAACACCCACCCATTCACCTTGAGGCTGGACTACTGCAATGCGCTCTACGTGGGGTTGTCCTTGTTCCTGGTTCGGAGGCTGCAGCTAGTGCATAATGCGGCAGCCCAGCTCCTTTCGGGGACAGGCCGTCGGGAGCACATAACACCAGTGCTCCGGACTCTGCACTGGTTGCCAGTAGTGTGTCGAGCCCGGTTCAGGGTTTTAGTATTGATATATAAGGCCCTTCACGGTCTGGGCCCCTCATATCTCAGGGAACACCTCACCCTCCACGCCCCAGAGCGGCTCCTTCGGTCTGCTGGGGGTGCCTTCTTGGAGGTCCCCCGTGTTAATTGGGGGGGACACAATGGAAAGGGCATTCTCGGTGGCTGGGTCATCACAGACATTCCAGACGATACAGGCAATGGGGCTCAGGCCAACCCCGAAGTGGTGGGAGACAGACTGGCAGGAGTTGGGTGTTTCTATGACCCAGACCTCAATGGTCACCCCCTGGACCATGGGGATCCGCATGGGGGTGTGCTGCCGGTCCAGTCAGGGCGTGAGAAGCTCAGCAAGCTGAAGCAAGGTGAGCTTGTCCATCCCAAAGTGGGTCCTCCAGGCTGCCTCATCCCACCGAGCCAGCACCCTGGACCACCAGCCCTGTGCCCACTCTGTGAACCATATCCGCTTGTCAATGGGCATAGCAAGCAGGGCGGTCAGGTGCAAGGTCTTCCTCCCCCATTGGAGCCGTCCGGTCACCTTGCGGATTGCCGCTGGCCTGCTCCAGCCCTGGCTATTAGCCTGCTGGTCAGCCCCGGACACCCGCTGGGCCCTGAGCTGGGCCAGGGCGCACCTGAAGCCATGGTGGGCCCGGTGGGACCATGCAGCACTCCAGGCCTCGGTAACCCACAGGCAGGTGCCCGGGTGCACCTCTGTGGTAAGGATGCACAGCTGATCGGTGGGGGTGCAATACCACTCATCTGAGAGTGTGAGGTGCATCCAGTAGGCAGCCGCCCTGTCCTGCTCCATGGTGTTGGGAGCCCCAGGGGTTGGGGGTGGGTTCTTCCAGACCAGTCATGGCCTGGGTCGACTGGTGCCCCGCCCCCGGCTGGCCGGGCCTCCCACTGCAAGGCGGCTGGCCCTGAGTGCGCTGTTGAGTGCACCTGCTGTCCTTGCATGGGGCCTAGTGCACGGACAGGCATGTGTGGCCATGCGTTCCTGCTACAGCTGCATGCCTTCAGCCATCACCCCCCACCTCTCCCTGTTTGCAACACTGTGTCCTTGCCGGCCTGATTAGTGTGTTGGCTGTCCTGTCTGGGCGCTTGATTCCTGCAACTGTGCTGGGTCTGCACCGCATGCCTTGCTCTGTTGCTATACATTGTTGCGGCCCATGGCCACCTAGCTTGTTCTTGGGACCCTTCAGTGCCCCACCCCCGGCCCTGTGGGGAATGTGTGCCCTCCTGTCTGTAGTGTTATTCTCCCTGTCTGGTTGAACCATGGCTGACTGTGCTTCCACCGGGCTCCCGCTTCCCGGCCCCCATGGGACCCCCCATAGCTGGACCTTCTGTGAGACCATGGCCCTTTGTGACCTGTGGCATACCCCAGCCGTACAGTTGCTCCTGGGCTGCCCGGACAGCTAGTCGGGTGCTTATGAGAGCCTGAGCTCAGGGCTTCATTATTTCAAGTATGAGGCAAGCGCCCAGTATTGCCGGCTGCATGCGGAGATGCTGGGGCTGCTTTCCTTCCCCAATGGGCGCATCCCGGAGACAAGGTGCTGTCATGTGGCCTGGTCTGTGGCTGAGACCATGTCTGCCCTGTCTGTGTGCAGCCTGGCTGCCTACATGGTCTGCCTTGCGGAGGGGGGCCCTGCCTTGGTCATGTCCTACTTTGGCTGTGTTCACAGGGCGCGTGGGTACCAATGCTCTCATGGGGTGGTTTATCACTGGCTATTGGAGCTGGGTCAGCTTCCGTGGCCCCCTGCTGCTGACTACTGCATGTTTGAACCCACCGTGGCGGAGCTGTCGGGTGTGCGGTCCCATTCGGATGTGTACTTGGGGCTGTCCAAGCAGGATCCTTTCGAGGCCTACTACCTGATCACCCACCATATGTCCTTGTTGGGGTACCGCCGGGGCATGATCCAATGGCTTCACCTGGTTCACTGGGCAAGGCACCCGGCCCCATGGCCCATCATGGCCCCCAGCAGCTGGCTATGCATCCCGGTGTGCCTCCCGGCCCCCGGTTGCCTGCTCCCATGTGGGCTCCTGCCCCCATCCGGGGACCGTGTTCCATTGCCAGCTCCCTCCCTGATGTCCCTGCCATGCTGCTGTGCTGTCTGCTTCCCGGAGTGCTGCTGCCCCTGCCTGTGGCTCTGGGACCCCTCCGCCCCCCCATCTGCCTCTGCACCTGGTGGTCTGGTGGTCCCCTCCATGGCTGCCTTCCCTGGTGCCTGGGTCCAGCTCTCTGCACAGGCTCCCCGACTCGCCTGGGTCCAGGTGACTGTCCTCACCCATCAGTGCTCGCTCCTGCACCCCCCCTTGGGTGCCTTTATGACCTAGGGCTTCTGGGGCCCCAGACTGCGCCTACCGCTTTCCTCCCGGGGGGGGGTCTGTGTCTTTGGACCTGCTGCGCTGCATCGACTCTCCTGCCTGCCCTCCATCACCCCATTGCCAGAGTGTGGGGTCCAAGTGTGCCTCCTGGACCTTTCCCGGCCTGCTCGCTGTTCCATGTGGGCTCCCGCTGTGCCTTCAGCCCAAGATCCTGGGGCCTCCCATTCCGGAACTGTCTGTTGCTGTGGTGGTGCCTGTGTGGACTGTCCTGCTGTAGGGGTTGTGGTTGCCATTGCCTGTGTCCTGCCCTTCCCCTGTGCCATTCCCCCCCTCCCAGTTCCAGGTGTGCCTTGTATGTGGTCCGGCTGCCTGTGTCCCCCCCTTCACATCCTTTCTCTTCTGGGTGTGTGCGTGCACCCGGGAGTGTGTGTGCGCTGTGTGTTCCACTGTGCCCCCATTGTCTGTGTGCCTGTTGTGTGTGGTGCCTCAGCGGCTCTTCTCCCTCTCCCCCCTCCCTTCCTGTTTCCCTTGTGTGGGAATTCCCTTTTGTGCCTTCATTTGCCCTCAGGCGGCCATGTATGTGTCCCGCCCCTGCCTGGTGCCTTGTGGGTGGTTTGGCCATGGCCGGGAATCAGTGGCACGTCTGTTGCGCTGCCCTGATCCATGATCTGTCGGCCCGATTCCCTGCCATGGTCCCAGTCCACTAATGTCTGTGTGGGGCTTATTTTGACCACGGGGGAGTGGCTGTTCGGTTCATCACCACATGGAATCCACTGTGGTGAATCAGGACCATGTAACATCTGAAATCACCCATAGATATAGATATAGATATACTTGAAAAGCAACTTAACAGCACAACTCTCAAGGAAGCTCTGGATCTCAGGATGATGCGGTCAATCACTAATTTAATAATTATTTTTTGTAGATGTAGGTTGGTAAACAGAGGTAGATGGAAAGATAAAAAGCTAATGATGAAGCTGGAGCTAAACATTTCGGCTTCTGCCTTCGTCAGTAGCAAACTGGGTATATATGGTGCATCCCTATGCAGACATTCCTATTCTTCCGTGGATTTTGACTAAATGTTTATAAAACCATACTGCTTGGTTGAAGTCACTGACCCTTTACATGATGTTGTTCTAAAATCCTGTACCTGTAATCATGTCTGTACCCAGGGAATAGCAGGCTAGATTTTTTCATGCAGCTTTTCCACAAATAAAGCTCTACATTTCACTGTAACAAAACTACAGGGAGCCGGGGAGCTGTGAATACAACCTCTTGTCATCCTTCATGTTCATTCTCAACATTGCCTTGCCAGATTTGCTCTGTCGGAATTCAGCATTAGAGGACTCTGTTGTTATAATTTTGTTTGAAGATTAATCTTCCAGACATGAGACATACATACATGTATCCACATATATGTGTTGATTATATGTATGTGGATGTATATTAGTACTTATAGCAGCATGAAATATGCATATAAAGTTAGACTAACAAGGCTGTCTGTTGTATTTTCAAAAGCTTGCAGGGAACAGATGACTTCTATTCTCTTTCTTCAGAAGCAGAAGAAAACATAGGGTGAAAACAGATATGATGCTAACCACCCTTGGTGGTTATTTATGCATGTTGCAGGGCTGTATTGGTGCCCTATGCAGCCCTGAAACATGCATGAATGACCACCAAGGGTGGTTAGCTTCATGTCTGTTTTCACCCAGAGATGAAATCTGGGACACAGTCACCCTCTCAAAGCAAAGATAATAAAAGAAGCAACCTTGATTGATTGAGTGAAGCAAGGCCTTACACTTGGCATTTTTCTGCTTTTAACGTGATATGTTTTGAATGCTGGATTGAATCAATTCCAATATTTCCAGAAAGGCTCTGGGCATCACTAGTGAGAACTCTACGGGTTTTTAGGGGTAGGACTCAAGGCAAATTATCGGTTACAATTTTTATCGGTATCAGATTAATCCAATATCAGATTAATCCATTTTTTTAAATTGCTGATTTCTTGGTTCTTTAACATTGTGGCTATTGTTAAATGGCATTGATGTTAAAAATCCAAGAGAAACTGGCAATGTTAAAAAAATGATATACCAATACCAACAAATTATCAGTATTATCAGATTAATCCAATATCAATGATTATCTGTATTATTGGATTAATATGGTACCAATAGTCCCACCCCTACATGGTTTTGGTAAAAATCAGAAAATTGAACATGTCTTCAGGAAGATTGATTTATTTATTCATTTATTTTTATTTATAAATATTTTTTAACTGCCCCATCATGCCAACGGCATCTCGGGGCAGCTTACAACAATAACAAAAATTCCATAAAAACAATATTTAAACACAACTTCATCAATATACTTTTAAAAAACAATTCCATCTCCTCCCCCAAAAAAACAACTAGCCAACCCTCCCCTCCGAAGGCCTGGGCGAACAGCCAGGTCTTGCAGGCTCAACGAAATGCCAGCAGACCTGGGGCCAGGTGGGCTTCCTCCGAGAGGGAGTTCCAGAGTCATGGCCCGCCCATCGAGAATGCCCTCTCCATTGTAGTCCCCGTCTCACCTGGGGGACTTCCAAGAAGGTGCCCCCAGTGAACCGAACGGATCGCTCTGAGGCCCTGAGGGTGAGGCAGGCCCTGAGGTATGAGCGGCCCAGACCATGCAGGGCTTTATAGATCAATACCAAGATCTTGAATCTGGCTTGGTATGCTATAGGCAGCTAGTGCAGAGCACAGAGCACTGATGTTATGTGCTCCCATCGCCCAGTCCCCATAAGGAGACGGGCTGCCGCATTCTGCACCAGCTGCAGCCTCCAAACCAGAAACAAGGGAAGCCCGGCGTAGAGTGCATTGCAGTAGTTCAGCGTCTAGGTGATGAAGGCATGGATAAGGGTGGCCAGGTCAGGTCTGGAAATGTATGGGCATAGCCTCTGTACCAGATACAGCTGGCGGAAGGTAGTCTTAGCCACCACCTCCAAATGCCGATCCAGACGGAGACCCGAGTCCAACACCATCCCCAGACTCCGAACCTGCTGGGCAATAGGAGGACAGGAACCCCCCCCCACACACAAGGGGGGCAAGAACCTCCCCTGCCCTCCCCACCACCATCTTATCGGGATTTAGTTTTAGTCTGCTCTGCCTCATTCAATCCGCCATGGCCTCCAAACATTGGGAAAGCAATGAGACAGCAGGACCTGGGTCAGTTGAAAATGAAAGGTACAGCTGAGTATCATCAGCATATTGGTGACATCACACCCCGAACCCTCTCACGATCTCTCCCAGGGGCTGCATATACACATTAAACAATAATGGAGACAGGATTGAACCTTGCAGAACATCGCAGGATAAGGTCCTGGGGTTTGATGTTTTAGCCCCCAGCACCATCTGCTGGCTTCTCCCCAATAGGAATGAATGGAACCACCCAAGGACAGTCCCATCCAGATCCCCAGGTCTCACGACCGTCTCTACAGCAGCCCATGGCCCACAGTGTCAAAAGCGACCGAGAGATCTAGCAGGATCAGAAATGTCGAACATCCTGAGCCCTGCCCGTTCATAGCAGTGACTTGTTACTACCCAGACTTGTGGCAGGCATTCCTCCCAACATCCAAAGAGGGACACGTTCTTCCCCCTTCGTCATAAAGCTCCATCCATCACACACTCAGGCCGCTTCTATAGAAGTGGCTGGATGCAGCATGTTCTGCAACACGCTTCTTGAAAAGCCCCATGGGGTGAGTTCAAATGCACCAAAAGTAGCTAACTGCCATAGGAATCACTGCTCGCATGGTCTTTTTGAAAGCGCATTTTGGAAACCCCTATATCGAGTCTTCCAAAACACTCCTTTAAAAAGACCATGCGAGCAGCAATTCCTATGGTGGTCAGCTACTTCTGGTGCATCTAAATGCACCCCGTGGGGCTTTTCAGGAACCCCATTGAAGAATGTGCTGCATCCAGCCACTCATGTACAAGTAGCCTTATATGTATACGTACGGCTCCCAACATTCCAAGTGCAGATTTCCTGTATCATCTCCAGCTTAGGGCTGCCACTTATTTTAACATGTCCTGCTTATAACAACAAATTACCTGGTGCTAGAAGACCAAGAAAATTTTCCCAAAAGAGGGGTGTGCATGTCATTACAATAATAATTAAAATTATCATTTTCATTATTGTTATTGCAAAAATGAAAACAAATAATAATAATAATGAAAATAGAAATGAAAACAACATTTTGCTTTTGAAATAAAGGGAAAAACAGAAAAATGTATTTATGACTATAACCTTTTTGTTTCTTATTCAATTGTGATGATATTTGGAGTGCTTGTACTCCTAATGGAGGGCATTTTGTGTACCAATTTCTGAAATGATTTGATAAAGGAAACAGATTTAGAAGCAATTGGATGTTGTGATTTTAAGAAAAGTTTGATACACATTCATGGCTACACCACCTTTGTATTCCATCCAATTTGCATGTATCCTAGAAATGTAATGTCACTCAACAAGCTTAACATTCTTTCCAATTTTCAGAAAGATTGGATGAAAGGTCCTGAAACTATAAGACATTAACTTGAAAAGACATTTCCAGCTGTAACATTTGTATATTCCATCCTGTGTACAAGATATTTGGTAGAAATGTATCACATACCTTCCCACTGGCACCCACTCAACCACTCCCCCCCTTCCCTCCCCCCAGACACGGAAAACGGCCTGGGCGGGCGAGCCCCAGGATGAGCCCGGCCCCGCGTGCCTGGAGGTGCACCCAGAGGATGAGGAGGAGGAGCAGGAGGTGCAGGACCAGGAGGAGGAACAGCGGGGGAGCGCCGGAGGAAGGCCTACCACAGAGGGGGCCAGTGGGGCCTGCAGGAGACCCGGGACTTCATCCGGATCTGGGGGACCCTAGAGTACCAGCTGGAGCTCACCATCAACCAGCGGAACGAACATGTCTACCGGGACATTGTGCGCGACATGGAGGTGGCAGGGCATGAGCGCACAGCCGCCCAGTTTTGCTCCAAGGCCAAGGAACTCAAGAGGGGGTACAAGGCCATCCACGACACCAGGCGCTCTGGACACGGGGCCCGCACCGCCCCCTACTATGATGCCCTGGACCGCATCCTTCACATGAAGGGCTCCATAGTCGGCTCGTGGGCACCGCTGTGGTCCAGGGCAGGGAGAGGGCCGAGGTACCCCCTCCCCTCGCTGCCCACCCGGTAGACACGAGCTCCAGGGTCCCCCTAGCCCAGGAGGACCGCCCGGGAATGGCAGAAACCCCCAGCCCCCNAGCTGCAGCCTCCAAACCAGAAACAAGGGAAGCCCGGCGTAGAGTGCATTGCAGTAGTTCAGCGTCTAGGTGATGAAGGCATGGATAAGGGTGGCCAGGTCAGGTCTGGAAATGTATGGGCATAGCCTCTGTACCAGATACAGCTGGCGGAAGGTAGTCTTAGCCACCACCTCCAAATGCCGATCCAGACGGAGACCCGAGTCCAACACCATCCCCAGACTCCGAACCTGCTGGGCAATAGGAGGACAGGAACCCCCCCCCACACACAAGGGGGGCAAGAACCTCCCCTGCCCTCCCCACCACCATCTTATCGGGATTTAGTTTTAGTCTGCTCTGCCTCATTCAATCCGCCATGGCCTCCAAACATTGGGAAAGCAATGAGACAGCAGGACCTGGGTCAGTTGAAAATGAAAGGTACAGCTGAGTATCATCAGCATATTGGTGACATCACACCCCGAACCCTCTCACGATCTCTCCCAGGGG
The DNA here is from genome assembly GCA_003113815.1 of Sphenodon punctatus. Classification (NCBI taxonomy): domain Eukaryota; kingdom Metazoa; phylum Chordata; class Lepidosauria; order Sphenodontia; family Sphenodontidae; genus Sphenodon; species Sphenodon punctatus. Next base: position 1,350,045 of record QEPC01007066.1, read on the forward strand.
CTGCATATACACATTAAACAATAATGGAGACAGGATTGAACCTTGCAGAACATCGCAGGATAAGGTCCTGGGGTTTGATGTTTTAGCCCCCAGCACCATCTGCTGGCTTCTCCCCAATAGGAATGAATGGAACCACCCAAGGACAGTCCCATCCAGATCCCCAGGTCTCACGACCGTCTCTACAGCAGCCCATGGCCCACAGTGTCAAAAGCGACCGAGAGATCTAGCAGGATCAGAAATGTCGAACATCCTGAGCCCTGCCCGTTCATAGCAGTGACTTGTTACTACCCAGACTTGTGGCAGGCATTCCTCCCAACATCCAAAGAGGGACACGTTCTTCCCCCTTCGTCATAAAGCTCCATCCATCACACACTCAGGCCGCTTCTATAGAAGTGGCTGGATGCAGCATGTTCTGCAACACGCTTCTTGAAAAGCCCCATGGGGTGAGTTCAAATGCACCAAAAGTAGCTAACTGCCATAGGAATCACTGCTCGCATGGTCTTTTTGAAAGCGCATTTTGGAAACCCCTATATCGAGTCTTCCAAAACACTCCTTTAAAAAGACCATGCGAGCAGCAATTCCTATGGTGGTCAGCTACTTCTGGTGCATCTAAATGCACCCCGTGGGGCTTTTCAGGAACCCCATTGAAGAATGTGCTGCATCCAGCCACTCATGTACAAGTAGCCTTATATGTATACGTACGGCTCCCAACATTCCAAGTGCAGATTTCCTGTATCATCTCCAGCTTAGGGCTGCCACTTATTTTAACATGTCCTGCTTATAACAACAAATTACCTGGTGCTAGAAGACCAAGAAAATTTTCCCAAAAGAGGGGTGTGCATGTCATTACAATAATAATTAAAATTATCATTTTCATTATTGTTATTGCAAAAATGAAAACAAATAATAATAATAATGAAAATAGAAATGAAAACAACATTTTGCTTTTGAAATAAAGGGAAAAACAGAAAAATGTATTTATGACTATAACCTTTTTGTTTCTTATTCAATTGTGATGATATTTGGAGTGCTTGTACTCCTAATGGAGGGCATTTTGTGTACCAATTTCTGAAATGATTTGATAAAGGAAACAGATTTAGAAGCAATTGGATGTTGTGATTTTAAGAAAAGTTTGATACACATTCATGGCTACACCACCTTTGTATTCCATCCAATTTGCATGTATCCTAGAAATGTAATGTCACTCAACAAGCTTAACATTCTTTCCAATTTTCAGAAAGATTGGATGAAAGGTCCTGAAACTATAAGACATTAACTTGAAAAGACATTTCCAGCTGTAACATTTGTATATTCCATCCTGTGTACAAGATATTTGGTAGAAATGTATCACATACCTTCCCACTGGCACCCACTCAACCACTCCCCCCCTTCCCTCCCCCCAGACACGGAAAACGGCCTGGGCGGGCGAGCCCCAGGATGAGCCCGGCCCCGCGTGCCTGGAGGTGCACCCAGAGGATGAGGAGGAGGAGCAGGAGGTGCAGGACCAGGAGGAGGAACAGCGGGGGAGCGCCGGAGGAAGGCCTACCACAGAGGGGGCCAGTGGGGCCTGCAGGAGACCCGGGACTTCATCCGGATCTGGGGGACCCTAGAGTACCAGCTGGAGCTCACCATCAACCAGCGGAACGAACATGTCTACCGGGACATTGTGCGCGACATGGAGGTGGCAGGGCATGAGCGCACAGCCGCCCAGTTTTGCTCCAAGGCCAAGGAACTCAAGAGGGGGTACAAGGCCATCCACGACACCAGGCGCTCTGGACACGGGGCCCGCACCGCCCCCTACTATGATGCCCTGGACCGCATCCTTCACATGAAGGGCTCCATAGTCGGCTCGTGGGCACCGCTGTGGTCCAGGGCAGGGAGNAATATATTATATATAAATATATTAAATATTTATATAATATATTAAATATAAATATATTAAATAAATAAATAAAAATACATTTTTCACACACACACACACACACACACACACACACACACACACTGCCCTGAGGCAGTTCCTGGATGCATTCTTCACACAAACACTGCCCTGAGACAGCCTAAAGTAGCTGCAGCTGTAAACGTGACAGGCTGCCATGGAAACCAAGTGACCACAGCTGCCTGGACCAAAGCAGTTTACCAGGAGAACCATTTGTACACAAGGGTTCTGGGAGAAGTTTCATGCAGAAGTTCAAAGATCCAGATGTTTAAGATCTGGATGAGTGATTTAGACACACAAAATTCTGGATGTTACAGCAAACATCCAGGAGAAATGTGTTTCTAAAAACACCCAATGTTTACACATCCGGGATGGCCAATTATCATCACAATCACATCCTACAGCACTGTGACAGAGGACATAGGAGAATCTCTATTGGCTCTTTCCTAAACAGATGTTTCTGACTTCCCAGTAACGAATGAGGGAGAGATGTTGGGATAGTTATGAGGATATTTGGTTGATATTTCTGCGGGCCAATTGGCATCACAAACCGATCTTATACCACAGTGCCCCATAAGAGAAACCCTGGCATAGGCTTCTTCTCCGCATATGCTGTGCAGGCATATAAAATTGGGACCCTTTATCATATCTTTCTGCTATTTGGAAGAGATGATTGTGAAAGTGTTGTATAGATCCCTGTCAAATTTCATATACACTGGTTGGACTACAAAGATGTTACAGTCAGACATACATTTATAAGTTAATTGCTTATACCACCAGGATTCTTTATTAAATACTTCTGACAGTTTGCAGCAATAGTAAATATGGGATGGAGTATAAACTTGCCAAGTTCCATTTACATTACAGGTGAGGCAAAGAAGTTACACCTAAGAATGTATATGAAGATTTCTGCATAAATTAATTCAAACTGCTTATAAAATTGGATTACTTTATCCAATCTTTTGGGAATTTGGTACACGTACTGCCTTCCATTGGAGGTATAGGCACTTCATGTTTCAGCTAAATATAGTGAGAAACAAAAAGATTACATCCATAAATGTGGTTTCCATTGAAACCAATGGAAACAGAAAACGAAAGCAAAAACGAAAACGACAATTTGATATTTAGGAAAAAAAAATGACATTTAAATAACAAGAATGAAAAAACAAAAGTGACACACCTCTACAGATGTGAAGAAATCCGTAGTGCAGAAATCCCTGGTGCACACCTCTACGGATGTGAAGAAATAAAAAGCATACAAACCTCAAGCTATACAGCTTGATGGGAGGAGAGTAGCTTACCATCCCATGCAGTGAGCAGCCCTTTTCTCTTTCTGTGCTGTTAATGAGGGGATTCGAAGCAAGCACATCTTTAGTTTCACTTCAAAACCAGGTTGCTTGATACAAAGGCTCCTCTGGTGGACAGTTTGAATTTATGTAAAAAATGAGCAATGCTGACAATTGGAAATTAATCGTGCCTACAAAATGGAGAGGGATGTAGTGGGGATATTGATAAATGACTGTCAAATCAAAGCACTTGCTCTCTCCCCAGATTTGCACATAAATATAGACATGCTTTCTTCATCGGTAAACTGGCCCATAAATCTGAGTAATTCCCTAGAATTACTCAAAGTATTTTTGTAGCCAGAGAAATCTGAAGTTTGAAAACGTTTTTAGAAAATTCACTTCTAAGGGAAATATAAAACGGTGTATTGTTTTAGGGTTTTTGTGGTTTGTTGTTTTTTCAACTATGACATGACCATTTTTTTGGTTTTCTTTTAGTTTTAATAGACAAATTATATCCGATTGTTCGCTTTTATGTTGAAAACACAATATCATATTTTGGTCCATCCAGGACATATAAATGTAAGATTGTGGTACTTCTTACCTTACTAGCCCATGGACAGCATAGTAGGCATGCAAAAGTCAGAATAATGACCAGTGTTCTGGAGAAATCCCATAGAAATCTTAAATCAGCCATATGATTTATCTTCTGTAGACTGGGTACTCAGCCAAACTTCATATCTTTGGAACTCAGAACTCCAGACCTCAGAAATCCTCGAAACTCAGAGTTGAGGAAATGGGAACTACTCAGCGCAACACACAAGAAACCAGACATGCCTACCACCAAAAACAGCCTCTGTTGTGCCCAACCCTCTGGCCTCATGATGCCAAGCAGCAGGCAACAGCAGTGTGGCACCCAATTACTTTTTTAAAAAGTCATAGCATGGTGGAAAATGTAACCCCCAGCATTTCCCCTATTAACAGGTCAGGCCAGGCCCCCCTTCCCCCCAACAAAGCAGATTACTTACAGATCAGTAGTGTAGCACACAGCCAAATTCACCAAAGAGAATGGAAAATGGCTGTACAACTACTTTTATTTTTCCCATCAGACAATAAAAACCTATCCTGTGGCTTATTCCTCACTCAACTTTCCCCTCCAATACCCCCCTCCTACCAACTATGGCATTAAGTTTTGTTTTAGGTCAGAGAAGTTAGTGTCAATTGTCTGGGTCACTCCAGCCACGAGTGCAATGTCACCAGTATTTGATTGAAGTTTCCGAAGATTTCGGAGGTTTTCCAGTGACCACTTTTGGTACTTGGAACTTCAAAATTCAGAAATTTGGAAATGGGTAACAGAATCCCCGGTGAAATCTGAAGTTTTTGAGGGCCAAATTTCAATAATAGTTTGGATCTTAAGTGAAGTGAAATTAATATCCAAAGTGAATTACCAAATTTAGACCCTGATCCAGGTTCCATGCATATGCATGAACCAAAGCTACACTTGAGTGCACAAACAGTGCATACATCCTCTAATCCAAGACTATACTGCCACCTGGGAGAGGTGTGACTGTAGTGACTGATGAAGGTGGCGGCATGGAGGTCTTGGCTGAGGGCACCTTCCATGTACAAAATGTGTGCGCACATGCAAATGCAAATGCAGTGTGCGCACATGCAAATGCAGTGCATGCATGCACACCTTGTATCAGAGCCTTATTTTATTTAATTTATTTATTTATTTATTTATTTATTTTTAAAAAGATTTAATTTACTTCCCCTCCTGCCACAGGCAAATCAGGGCAGCTCACAACACCACAAGTCCAGCATAAAAAAGTATAAACACATAACACTCCCCCCATCCCTCTCCTCCCCCACCCCTACCCATCTCCCCCGCCAAATGCCTGACGGAACAGTCAAGTCTTACAGCTTTTACAAAAGGATGGAAGGGCCAGGGCAAGCCACATCCACACCAGGAGGGAGTTCCCACAGCCTCGATGCAGCCACTGAGAACGCCATCCCCTGTGTGTCCCTCCCGGAAGAATCGGGGAACCATGAGAAGGGCATCCCCTGATGACCGCAGTGAGGCAGTCCTGCAGATAGGCCGGGCCCAGACCGTTTAGAGCTTTATAGGTTAAAACCAAAAACTTTAATTGGGTTCGGAAGACTATTGGCAGCCAATGCAGAGAACGGAGCACTGGTGTAATGTGCTCCTGGTGTCCCAGTTCCACCGAAAGATGGGCTGCCACATTCTGCACCAGCTGCAGCTTCCTGGGCCATCACCATGGGTAGCCCCACATAGAGTGCATTACCATAGTACAGTCTTGAGGTGCTGAAATCATGGATGATGGTGGTCAGGTCGGAGTCCGACATATACGGCCTAAGTCGACGTACCAGATGTAATTGGCAAAAGGCATCCCTTGCCACAGCCTCCACCTGAACATGCAGGTGGAGCTGCACATCGAGGAGTAAACCCACACTCCGCACCTAGGGAACCAATGGAGGACAGACCCCATCTACGATGGGGGATATTACCTCCATCGCTTTACCCACCAGCATCACCACCGTCTTGTTGGGATTTAGCCTCAGTTGATTAGCACTCATTCAATCACCCAAAGCCATCAGACACTGAATAAGCACGGAGAGTGAAGGGTCTGGATCTGTTGAAAAGGAGAGGTATAGCTGGATGTCGTCAGCATATTGATGCTACCGTACATGAAACCCCCTGATCACCTCGCCAAGATGCTGCATATATACGTTGAAAAGGAGGGGGGACAACACCGAACCCTGCGGGACACCACATGCGAGGTGTCTCGGTATGATGAAAAACACTCCCCGAGTACCATTCGCTGGGTTCTCCTGGTCAGGGATGAGCAGAACCATTCAAGAACAGTACCACCCACCCCTACACAATCCCGCAGGCATACCATAAACATCTCGTGATCAACCGTATCGAAAGCAGCTGACAGATCTAATAGAACCAACAGGGTCAAGATCGAGCGACCCCAGTCCATTTCCTGTCGCAGACCATCCACCATAGCCACAAGTACAGTCTCGGTGCCCTACCCCGGATGAAATCCTGACTAAAAGGGGTCCAGATAACCGATGTGGTCAAGATTTCCCTGCAGCTGCTGGGCCACTACACATTCAATAACCTTCCCTAAAAAGGGAAGGTTATTGAATGTGTAGTGGGCTCAGCAGCTGCAGGGACATCTTGACGTAAAAAGGGAAGGTTACAGACAGGCCGATAGCTAGCAAGGGAGTCAACGTCAAGTGATGGTTTCTTGAGCAGAGGCCAAAACACTGCCTCTTTGAGACAGCCCAGCACTCTGCCCTCCCGAAGGGAGGCACTGACACCCCCCCCCAGCCAGCAATGGCCCCATTGTCTCCTGGCAAGATTTAATCAACCAGGACGGGCAAGGATCTAATTCACAAAATGTGGCCCTAACAGCCCCCAAAACACCAACCGCATGGGCAGGTGTCACTGACTGAAATTGATCCAACAAAACCAGACAAGAGGAAGCTTCCATAACCTCCAGTTTGATGCTGACCTTTAAAGCCCTAAACAGCTTGGACCCCACCTATCTGCAGGACCACCTCACCGTCCGGGTCCTGAATCGGCCCCTGCAGTCAGCTGGGTGCACCCTCCTCAGGGTCATCCGGGTTTCCCGGGTGTCTACTATGAGGAGGGTGTTCTCTGTGGCTGCACCGCAGCTGTGGAACTCCCTCCTGCCAGAGATCCGCTTGGCTGCCGGCCTCCCCTCTTTCTGCAGACAATGTAAGGCCTGGCTGTTCCGCCAGGCATTTCCCGAGGGAGATGGGGTGGGTAGGTTGGGTTAGGGGTAGGTGGGGATGGGGTTTAATATTGTTTTAATTGCAATTATTACTGTTTTTATTTTAATTTTTAAAATGTTTTTAAGATGTGAGCCGCCCCAAGATGCCTGAGGCAGGAGGAGGAGGCGGCATATAAATTTTGCTATAAATAAAATAAATAAAAATATGTACTAATTGCAGCATCAATGTTGTGGTGAATCCAAGCGATTTTATCCACAAAATAATCCACAATCAAGTCACAGCGAGCCATAGATGACTCAACTCCAAGAAGGAGGAAGGCTGGACTGACCAGCCCCCGCACCACCCGGAAAATCTCCGCTGGACGGGATTTAACGGATGCTATGAGGGTATGAAAAAACAGGTAAGTGCATGGTATACAAGCAGCACTCCCAAAGTATCACCCGCCAAATCAAACATAAGGTGAAGACCCTCAATACCTGATATGGATTGCACCGGATACCTCCTCACAGTCCAACCCTCCTTAAAAATTATTGCTACACCGACCCATCCACCCACCCCCATCCCTCCGAGCATGGTAGATGCTGAACGGAATACCTGGACGGAACAAGGTCAGTCAAAATGGGCCCCAACTCATTGTCCAGCCAGGTTTCCATGATGCATGAGATCAGCGGCATGGTCCAGGATTACCTCCCAGACAGTTGTTGCATTATTCACCACCTATCTCGCATTTAACAGCAACAATACAGGGCCAGGAGCCCCTGACCAAGAACCACCTGCCCATCTTCTGGGGGAGGGGGTGGTGGTAAGGGAGCGAGACCTGTAATAAACACCTGTCCCTTCTCACTGATCTCACTTTGCCTCAATTAGAACCATATATCCCCCGGCCTTTCACGACCCCAATGGCTGCTCCCTCTCCCCCTCCCTCCCAGGCTGCCTCACCCTTGCAGCAGGGAAGTTTTCCCTTCCCCCATAAAAAATCCCCATCCCTCCTCCAAAACCCACTCACCCCCCCCAAATAATAAAATATAATACAAAAGAACCCCACAACCTCTACCCCCCTAGCATAAACACTACAAAATAAACCCCTCTAATCATCTCACCAAGCTTCCACCTCCTCAGGCTTCCCCAAAGTTCCCAGTTTTCTGCCACAGCCCGACAGACCCCCACTAAGGGCCACACCAAAGGGTCCTCTGGTGCGGTGGAGCCGGCAGGCAGACTGCTCTTCAGCCCTCTTGGGCTGGAAATCCTGCCCCAAAGCTGCCGGCGGAAGCCCCTTTGGTCCCACCCACTCTCCGCTGCCACTGGGAGAGGGGAGAAGTAGAACAGGGGCCACACCTAAGGGCCCTTTGGGGCGGTGGAGCCGGCAGGCACGCCGCTATTCAGCCCTCTCGGGACAGAAACCCCACCCCAAAGCCTCCGGGGGAAGCCCCTTTGGTACCGCCCCTCTCCCTGTGTCAGGAGACTGGCCCATAGGAGATAATGGTCTATCCATGAGAAGGGCACAGATGACAACTTCCCCACTAACAAACCTCCCCCCTCAAGGCTAGTGCAAAATACCAAATCCAGAGTATTCCCTCCCTTCATGAGTCAGGCCAGATACTACCCGAGACAGGTCCATGGTTGCCATGAACTCTTGTTCCACCCCATTAGCACTGGCGTTAGCATTAATATTGAAATCTCCCAAGACCACCAGCCTCAGGGAGCACAATACCACCTCCGATACGAGTTAGACTAGAGCAAGTAGAGAGATGCTGCTGTACAGGAAGGTGCACGGTATACAAGCAGCACCCCCAATCTGTCTCCTTAAGCCAAACCAACCACGAGAGAAAGGCCCTCTATTCCAAATGGAGTTTGCACTGGATATCTCCAAATGGACCGAGCTTCCCTAAAAACAATGGCTATAATGCCCCGCGTCCCTCTGGTCAGGATTGATGCTGACGGAGTTCCCAGCCAGAACAAGGACAGTCAAAATAGACCTCAACTCAATGTCCAGCCAGGTCTCCTTGATACACACCAGGTCAGCCACCTGGTCCAAGATCAGGGCCTGAATGTTACCCCACTTTGCGTAAGGCTGCTACACACTACATCCTCATACTTTTTCCAAGGATGCAGTGCATAGCAGCCAGCTTCCTGCCCTGCCATGCAAGGGGGGGGGGGGGGGGAGATCTCGTGGCTGCCAGGTACATGATGCAGTGTCACATGGTTAAGCTGCCTGGAATGGGGTAAGACTGCCCCAGGTGCAGTAAGTGCATCATTTGGCTGCACCCATGGTCATATGAAAGATATGTTTTGATTTGAGCCAAAAAAACCAGGAGTGTCCTTTGTGAATATCTTGGGATAGATACCTTTCAGGTCTTGGTTTGCATGCCCATTCCCACATTTTGTTTCCCCTCACACATCATTTATTGTATTGCTTCCCTGGATTCTGGAAGAGCAGTTTGCATTCCCTGTTACCACTTGATCTTCAAAAATACGTTCCCAGTAGTGGCAGACTCCCTTTGCTGTTGCATTCTGCCGCAAGGAGGAAGTGTCCCAGCTGGGACAGAATGCTGTGCAGATTCACTTCTGTTCTCTCTGGACAAAGCCAGCAGCTCCCAGCACCATCATCACTAGGGTCAGAGATGAACCTCTAGTACCATGGTGGCCAAATCCCAGATTTAAAGCTCCATCCCCTTCACAGACACCTTACAGCTTCTTCTATTACAAGCTTTCAGCTGACAGCCATGTAGAGTTCAACTGCGCAACTAGCCCCACAACATTGAAATATGTGAACCTAGAGGTTCAAATGCCCACAGCTGTAGATCTCATGAGTCATCAGAGTGTCTGTTAGCTCCAGTCTGAAGAGTCCGGGTTCTGAAAACTCATACACGGGGAGTTTAGATGCTCTCTCACCACCACCACCCACCCTGACTGGAAGTTGGCCTGGGTGTCATTGCAAACAGAGGTGCCAATGACTCCCGTATGTCTTGAGAAGCAGACTTGGTAATTCCCTGATTTCAGAGGATGTAGCAAATTGGCTTCTCAAAACGTACAGGAGTCACCAGCATCACAGTTTGCAATGGTACCTGGGCAACTTCTTGTCAGGGGTGGGAGGTCTAAACTCTGAACGTTGGACTTTACAGAACCCGGACTCTTAAATCCAGGTAAAAAATGTGTGTGTCTAGAAACGTCCAGTCAGTCCTCTGAAATCGGGAACTACCAAGTCTCTGCTTCTCAATACATATGGGAGTTGCTGATGCCACTGTTTGCAATGGTGCCCAGGCGACTTTGGGTTTGGAAGAGGGTGGGGGGGTGGGGAGAGGGAACTTTCCGTGCNGGCGACTTTGGGTTTGGAAGAGGGTGGGGGGGTGGGGAGAGGGAGCATCTATACTCCCCATGTGGTAGTTTGCAGAACTGAGACTTTTCAGTTCACGTAAAGTATGCGAGTCTAAAAATGCCCTATTTTTTACTCTCCTTGACAGGATACTGTAGATTAAAAGACAATAAATACATTGAGGGTATTATTAGCTTTACTGCTATACTTACTGTCACTGTGAGGATTTTGTACTGAATCTGATGTGACTCTTGCCTAAATAAAACATAAATTTAAAATTTCTGAACCAAGAAAAGTTTTGTCTCTTCTCATACATACTTTCATTGATCTGTTCTGTTTAGTATTGGCATGTGTTCAGCTTCTGTTTCAGAACCTCCTTTCTTCTGATAAGCTACACCAAGCGCTGAACTCATTATTTCCCACACTCAAATATTGTGGTTAACAGCAATTTCACACACTTTAACTTGCGGTATTGAATTATTCTTTCTTTGCAATGTCTTGAGTATCAAACAAAATTTCACTATGACATATTATCCATCCTACAATGCACTCACAATTCCACCCCCCACTCCCATTTCCTTCACTAATTAATTCACTTTGAGCTTTTTTTTTTTTGGTACTGTTGAAAACGACAAGTGTTTAAGCAAGCTTTGTTTTCTAGGAATAGTGTTTGTGGGTGTACTGTCCCTTATAATGTGTGAAACTGGACATGCTCTTTAAAAATTCTCCACATCCACAGGATCAAATATTGCACAAAATACATACAATGAGACTGACAGGCAGAGGGGGCACCCACGGAGTGAGGGAGAGGCAGGGCTGGAAGTGAGGGAGAAGCAGGCAGAGGCCCGGCCTCTCCCTCAAGTTGCTGACCCCCTCTGCTGCCTGGATGTTTCGGCCAGGGGAAATGAGGGCGAGGCAGGGCCTCTGCCTCTCTCCCTTATTTCCCCTGGCTGAGATTGTGACAGGCAGCGGAGGGGGGAGGGCAGCAGAACTTCCGGTGACGGTGGGCAGTGCAGCGGCAGATTTAATCTGCTGACACAGTGCCCACCCTGCCTAAAGCTCCGAGCCTGGTGCGGGGCCCAGGCTGGAGGTGGTGATGGATCATCTAAGAGATCCCATGGCTGCTCAGGCTTGGGGATGGGTGGATGGGAGTTTCCCTCCATCAATCCCCAAGCCCAGACCCGGATAGTGTGCCACCCCCAGACCAGAGAAAGGAACCCCACATTTGTTCCCGGCCCTGGGCCCTGCTTATACTAAGGCCGGCCCTGGGGAAGAGACCAGTCTAACAGAATATATTTGTCTGACAAATGACGTGATAATAAATGTGACAGGGGCATGCTATGACTCACCTAGGACAGAGACTCCCAGACATGTTTATTAACGGACCAGCAGATATGGGCCAGCTGCTGTCCCGGCCTAGGTAGGCGACTGGCTCGGATATGGTCCTCCAGATGATTCTGGGGCCACAGCCCAGGTCAGAGTTGCAGGTGGTTCGATAGGGCCATAGTGGGCCAGTGTATCTGTTAGCCACATCAATTTCAGTTGGTGCTGCCTGCTGATATGGGGGATGTGCTTGGGTCTGTCATAGCCACAATGTGTGAACTGGACCTTTGCCCATCCTGGATGGTTAAGGCCAGTGGGGAGATGGTAAGGCTATTGCTGGCAGGGGTGATCAATGCCTCTCTGAGGGAGGAGAGGTTACCAGAGTTCTTTTTTTGGGTCCGTGGTCCAACCCCTTCTCAAGAAACCAACTTTGGACATTGACTCCCCGTCGAACTATTGACGTATCTCTAATCTCTGCTTTTTAGGGAAGATTATTGAATGGGTGATGGCTCATTAGTTGCAGACACATCTAGACCATATCAGTTTTCTCGATCCATTTTAGTCTGGGTTTTGCCTGGATTATGGCACTGAGACGGTTTGTGCCTTGGTAAAAAACCTGTGAGTGGAACTAGATAAGGGTCATTTGACCCTACCGGTTCTACTTGATCTCTCAACGGCATTGGAGACAGTGAATCATGAGTTGTTGGTGACCCACCTGCGGGACCTTGCTCTGGTTAATGGAACTGTTTTGTAGTGGTTCTGTTCCTTCCTAGCGGATAGATATCAGCAGGTGATCCTGGGAGATGGTACATCTTCTCCCAGAGGGTTTCCAGTGTGGGTTCCCACAGGGATCCATACTGTCCCCCCTCTTCTTCAATGTATATATGCAGCCACTGTGGGAGGTTGTGCATAGGTGCGGGGGTCCGTTGTCATCAATATGCTGATAATACTCAGCTGTACTTCTCCTTTTCACTGGACCCAGGCCCCGCAGTCATGGTGCTTTTCCTGTGCTTGACGCCTGTGGCAGACTGGATGAGGTCAAGCTGATTGAAACGGAATCCCAAAAAGACAGAGATGATGCTTATTGGCAGGTCTGGTGATCTGGGTGAGGAGGGGTTACCCATCATTGACTGGGTCCACCCTGTGATAGCTTCTCAGATGTGGTGCCTGGGAGTGCTCCTGGATCCTCAGCTACATCTGGATCTCCAGGTGTCTGCTGTGGTCAGGAGTGCTTTCTGCCAGTTACATCTGGTGAGGCGGCTCCGCCCTTACAATTCAGACTCCAACCTTACCACTATCATCCATGCATTTGTCACCTTGAGGTTAGATTACTGTAATGCGCTTGATGTGGGACTGCCCATGGTGACGGTCCAGAAGCTTCAGCTTCTGCAGAATGTAGTGACCCATTTGTTTACTGGGACAAGTTGCTGAGAGCACATTATGCCAGTGCTCCAGGCTCTGCCCTGGCTGCTAGGGGTGTGAATGTTATTTTTGTTATTACAATAATGATAACAAAAATTGGTGTTTTCATTATAAATGTTGCAATATCAAAAACAAATAATAATAATAATAATGAAAATAGAAACAAAAACGACATTTTGTTTTTGAAATAGAGGGAAAAAACAGAAAAATGTATTTCTGCCTATATCTTTTTTGTTTCTTATTCAATTCTGATGAACCTTGGGGAGGTTGGACCCCCAATGGAGGGCACTACGTGAATCATGTTTTGAAACAATTAGATAAAGGGAACATTTTAGAAGCAATTGAATGTTGTGATTTTAAGAACAGCTCCATACACATTCATGGATACAAATTCTTTATCTTCCATTTGATGTGCATGAAACCTGTGAATAGTATGTCCCTCCACAATCTTAACAACCCTTGCCAAAGTTCAGAAAGATTGGATAAAGAGTCCTGAAAATATAAGACATTAACTTGAAAATATATTTCCATCTCTGACATGTTTATATTCCACCCTGTTTACAGGATATTTTTTAGGAATATATCACATACTGTTCCTGTCTTCTCTGACAAAGTACAGGACAATTTGATAAAGGGACCCAATTTTATAAGCAATTGAAGTTGTCCCCTTGAAGACCATTATTCAGATAAATAGCAGCACATGCAGTACCAGTCAGAGGCAGGCACCTGGCATGGCAGGGGGAGGGAGGCTGTAGGAGGGAGGATATGGAACATCCCCAAAGACTGAAAGACACATTCACAGGCCAATTACTGCATACTTCCAACTTTACAGGACCAATCCATAGTGACTTTGAGGTGGTCATCGGGGGTGGCCCTGAGGTGGGCACAGAAGGGACTTTGGCGATAGCATCCCCAAAATCAGGAGACATAGTTTACACATCCAGGCTGGCCAATTATCATCACAATCACATCCTGCAGCACTGTGACAGAGGACATGAGAGAATCTCTATTGACTTTTTCCTAAACAGATGCTTCTGACTTCCCAGTAAAAAATGGGGGATAGAATTTGGAATAGTCACAGAACAGAATGAGGATATTTGGTTGACATTTCTGCTGGCCAATCATCATCACAAACTTATCTTATACCACAGTGACACGTAAGAGAATCGCTCACATAGGATCCTTCTCTGCATATGCTGTGCAGGCATATAAAACTGGGACCCTTTATCACATCTTTCTGATATTTGTCAGAGAGGATGCTGAAAGTGTGATATATAGCCCTGCCAAATTCCATGTACACCGCTTGGACTACAGAGATGTTACAGTCAGACATATATTTATAAGTTAATTGCTTATACCACCAGGACCCTTTATTCAATCCTTCTGACAGTTGTCAGAGATAGTAAATATAGGAAGTGGTGTAAAAGTGCAAAGTTTCATGTACATTAAATGTTAAGCAAAGAAGTTACAGCTAAGAATGTATATGATGATATTTGCAGAATAATATAATTCAACTGACTATAAAATTGAATTCCTTTATCTAATATTTTTGGAATTTGGTACAGTTAATGCCCTCTATTGGAGGTAAACTCCTTCCAAGATTCAGCCAAATACAATAAAAAAATTAATTTTACAGCTATAAACGGGTTTTTCATTTAAGCCAATGGAAAACAAAAACAAAAGTAATAGCTGGTACTCTACTGGCTGTCTATAGTCCTCTGGGCCCAATTCAAGGTGCTGTTTTTGACCTATAAAGCACTTCATGGCCTGGTCCAAACTATCTGAGGGACAGCCTCACTTCTGAGGCCCCTGGGAGGCTCCTGCTGTCATGAGGGGGTGCTCTCCTGCAGATTCCTCGGTATAGGCAGGTGGGGTGCATCACTGTTTAGGAGCGCTGGACAGTCACACTGGGCCATTGCGAGGATACCTCGGGGGCCCAGATGTAATCTGCCCAGCAACAAGGGGGGGCCAGCCAATCAGGAGTGAGCATGGGGGCCCCACCTCTTGCAGGGAGCCTTCCCGCCCGTTCCTCGCTGGGCGCCATTCAGAGTGCCGTCAGCATGCAGTAAGCCCCCAACCCTCCCTCTCAGAGATACTACGGGTTTAACTGGTTGCCTTAGTAAGGGCCAGAAAGGAATTTTTAAGAGAACACACAATTGGTCTGAATAGCTTTCCTCATTTTTTGCCTTCCTCGTAGTGTTTTTGTTATTTTCACTGATCAATCCCAGGTAGTCAGGTTTGGGTGTGTGTGTGTGTGTGTGTGTGTCAGTAGTTACGTTTTTATTTGTCGCATTCTTGCAGGGGTCCAGTGCTGTAGCAAGTTTTTAATAATATGTAGTAAAAGAGACCTCTCCATAAGAGATGTGAGGGGAACACCTGGGGCATAGGCTGGTTGCGGCCAGCCACAGGGTTAACCTCCAAAGGGGAGTTGCTGGCAAAAGTGGGAAGGGATATGAGCGGTCCCCAAGCTGGCAGTAACTTAAATCCTTGGCTCGGATCCAGAAGGATCTCGTCCCCTCTGGAGGCGGCAGTTAGCCAACACTGGAGGGGAGACATTTGAATTAGGTAAAGGGGGGTTATGGAGGGTAAATACAAGCCTCCCCTTTGTTGGGGTTGTTACGTACCCATTTATAGAAGTTAGCGCTGGACCTGAATTGCCTGTGGGCAATTACCCCCACCATGCCTAATTCCAATTTGAATAGAGTGTGGCCTTTCAAACCCAACATGTTGTCCTTGCTTCATTTCGGATGTGCCGACAAGTGGGCGTTATCACCCCGATACTATGGAACTCGCTCCCAGTGGGGAGCCACCTCAGCCCGCATTCTAAATGGGACTACCCTTGGTAATGGTCCAGAGACTGCAGCTGGTTCATAACACTACAGCCCACCTCCTTATGGGGAAGTGTCATCATGAGCACATAACACCAGTGCTCCATTCATTGCACTGGCTGCCTATAGTCTCTCGGGATCAATTCAAGGTATTGGTATTGATCTTTGAAGTCCTAAATGGCTTGGGCCCTACTTATTTGCAGGATCGTCTCACCCCCCTGGGTCCTGGAATGGCTCTTGTAGTCCACGGAGGGCACCCCTCTTGAAGTACCCATGTCTGTTGGACAGGGACTATGGAGAGGGCATTCTTGGTGACCGCTTCAAGGCTGTGTAACTCTCTCCCAGTGCAAGTTAGCCTGTCATCGGATCTTTCCTCCTTCCATAGACAGTATAAGACCTCGCTGTTTCACCAGACATTTTGCAAACGAGAGGGTGTGTGTGGAAGTGGGTAGGGTAATTAGGGAGGGAGGTGATTTACTATGGGATACCTATTTATTGCTTTGATTGTTGGTTTTATTATATGTTTTTATTCTATTTTATCTTTTTATGGAAACTGTAAGCCGCCCTGAGCCGCCATCAGGCAGGAGGAGGTTGAATATAAAATGTTGTATAAATAAAATAAATAAATAAATAAATAAATCTCAGATCTCCTTGGATTCTAGTGCCAGTGTATGACACATGGCTCTTCCATCAGGCATTTGTGGGGTCAGGGGTGGGGGAGGATTAAGCAGTGGTTCTGGGTGGTGTTGGGGTTTTTGTATTTATTTTCACATGGTTTGATTGTTTTCAAGGTTCTTGATTGGTTTGGGTGCCCCTGGCCCCTGTGGTCGGCCAGGGGCGCCCAACTCAAGATCCTGCAGGTATCCCGGGTGGGGACGGCGGGGAGGGTGTTCTCTGTGGCTGCACCAAGGCTGTGGAACTACCTCCCGATGGTGGCCCATTTATCCTCGGACCGCCCCTCTTTCCGAAGATCGTGTAAGACCTGGTTGTTCTGCTGGGCCTTCAGGAAAGGGGGGGGGGGAAATAGGGGTGTGTGTTTTTATTGTATTTAGTATTTTGGCATTTAGAAAATTTTAATATCTAGTTTTATGTGTATTATTTAGATTGTATATGTTGTTCGCCACTCCGAGCTGCCATAGTGCGGGAGGATGCGGGGTAAAAATGTAATAAAAATAAAATAAATGGTAAGGATGTCTATATAAAAAACATACGTGTCCCAATTCAAGGTCTGTGTGTGTACCTCAAGCATATGTGCAGACCAAAAAATAAAATTGCATGTGTACACAATGTATGCATGCAGGGGGTCAAGGAAAAGTGCCCAACCTCCCAACCCTACTGCTACCATGGGAGCTGATGCTACCCTGCTTCTACCTCTCCTGGTAGCATTGGGGATAGGAGGTGGTTGGCTTTCTCCCAGTACCCTGTGCGTGCATACTGTGTGTGAGCACACAATTCTCCTTTTTAAAAAAAAATCTTTGGCCCTTTTCACACAGGCGCCCCCCCCCCACGTGTGCAGGTGGGGAGGTGCCTGTGCAAACACCACAGCGGGTGCATGCTAGATGGGTGGTGGAGGGATGGGTGGGCATCCATGGGACCACCACGGGGGTGCATGTGTGCTTCCGTGCTGAACCCATCACCCATGCACAGAGCAACAGGCACCCTTGACAGATGCTTCATGTGTAGAGATGGGTGAAGGTTGGTCCATGAGAACGCACCCCCACCCACTGCCCACCCATCCCCCCACCCACTGTGGCCCATGTGAAAAGGGCCTTTATTAGCTCCTGAAGCATGTATGCGGACCTTGAAATGGGGCTATAATATGCCTAATTAAAATTGGGCAATCAAAATATACTTGATTGCCAAAGGCACACCACATTGGGTATTTTCAGTTGTTACGATCCCACGCTCAACACGGTGAATTCTCACATGGTGAGCAAGGGACCGTAATGTCTGTTGGCCTGACAAGAGATTCCCGCCAGATGTTCACCCCCGTGAATCATGAGCGTGAATATCTTTGACCA
This sequence comes from Sphenodon punctatus, assembly GCA_003113815.1. Taxonomy (NCBI): domain Eukaryota; kingdom Metazoa; phylum Chordata; class Lepidosauria; order Sphenodontia; family Sphenodontidae; genus Sphenodon; species Sphenodon punctatus. Next base: position 1,367,963 of record QEPC01007066.1, read on the forward strand.
TGCAAAAGATCCTGCCAGGATCATCACCATTTGCATGGTCAAAGAGATTCCTGCCTGTGATTCATGGGGGTGAACACCCGGCAGAAGGCTCATGCTCAGGACAACAGACGTGATGTTCCCACGCTCAACCATGGGGAATTCACCATGGTTGAGCATGAGATTGTCACATCTGTCCCCTGACCCAGAATCAGCGGCTGTGCCCGCCACTGATTCCGGGCCGTGGTCAATGCCCCAGGGGGCAGGCAGGCATTGCGGCCAAATTGGCCGCGGCACCCACCCGTCTCCCAGGGAGTGGGTGGTCTTGGGAGCGTGGGGGATGGGGCTGCGCGGCCGCACGTTGAGCCGTGCAGCCCCGCCCCCTCCCGCGATTCCCCGCTGGGATCAGCCGGCACGTCTGTTGGCCATGCCGATTTGATCCCGGTGGGGGATCAATAGGTGATTCCATGACGGGGCCTATACTGGCCCCCGTCACGTCTGAAAATACGCAGTGTGTGAAAATCACTTGCTATTAGTAAAAAAATAAAAACATTCTCATAAGTGCTGACTTGCCTTTGTTTCCATCTGACTGGATCAGAAGAAAGGGGTGGTAGAAATTAACTAAGAACATAAAATGGACAGTGTGGTTAACTTTTAAAAAAAGATGAAAGTAATTTTTTCCACTTAAGCCTGCTAATGAGACCTTTCCCTGATATTATTTTTTTCCAAGTTAGCAATGCATGTGGTTGCCACAAGAATTTTATGGCCAATCATTGCAACAGAGAGGGAAGATGAAGACATGGTAATTGTGAATGGGACAACATCAGATGATCTTCCCATTGAGAGGCAAGCTATGCTATGTGGCAAAGAAAAGACTTTCTTAATTAATGGTGATACTCTGGGAAATGTTAGGACTCAGAAGGATTTTATCGAGCTTATTCTGTTCCCCAAATTACTTTACCTTGCTCTACAAAAAAAAAGAAAGAAAGAAAAAAAACCACCACCACATTCCATTAGGATTTTACTCAAGCGGTGTTCAGTTAGGTTCAGCTGTTCTATTGTGTGCTTAGCACTATTTTGCCATGACAATGCAAAGTTTAATTAAATGGCCGTGTTTAAGACCCATGAAGGAAAACTACATTTCATTTCTCAAGGCTATGGGTCTAGTATTTTGTATTTCATTTGGCTAGTAAACATACTCAGTGTCAGTAAACATACAGCTACACGTAGCTATTCCTAATCAAGTGGACCTTGGCTTCCAGGGCGTTTTGTCATAGCATACTCTGAAATAATAAAAACTCAGTGAAAAAGGAATGTAAAATTCAAAGAGATTATTGGAAAGAGAGAAGTACAGGAAATGGAGTTTCAACTATAAAGTTCTTGACTAAGTGCTGAAAAAGTGGAAATAATAAATAATACTAGATTTTATGTTACACATTTTGTGAGTTTTATAGAGCTCAAACAAAATACGATAAGGAACCAATAAAGCTCTCCCTAGGCACTTCATAAGTTGTGGGATGAATTTTCCTCACTGAGGCTATGTGAGCCGACTGTTTTTGAGTATTCAGACAGAGAAGTAGCACACTTCAGTTCTCCCTTGAAAGCTACGTAATTTCCAATCATCAATAAGCAAAGATTGATTAATATATACCTGAAATGAAATTTATTCATTTTAATAGCTTAACTCCACATGCACCAGTAGAAATCTTTGTGCTAAGGCCTCGTTTAGGATGCATTGTTATATTGATATGATGGCTCATTTGAAAGCCTCAACAATAAGGCTTAAAAGTGCTAATAAATTTGGAGAAAGTATTGCCAAATCTTTAAATCAGGCAGAAAACCTTTTTGGCCAAGCGAACATGGATTATTTTTTTCCCCTTCCCTTGACAGTTGTTCTGCTTTTAAGAAAAATATGTCTCCCAGTTTAAGACTTAGGTCAGGATTTAATGTACCAACAAAGCTAAAAAAATATTTGTTCCCTAGTGCCTCAGGCATCAGCGTCCACTTTTTATTCCCCCTCCTGTGTGTTGTCGCAAAAAAAATGCAGTTGGATCAAAGTCTTTGATATTTGAATCATAAAAATCTCATTGCCTCTCTTCTGTGGTTTCATGAGACTCTCAAAAGGTTTCACATTAGACAAAGGATTTAAAGGAAAAAAAACTGTAACCAAGACAAGAATGTACACCTGAGTTCTTGCATCCTCATGAATGTCACATCCTTTGTCTCTCCCTCTGTTCCTCCTTCCCTGCCTCCCCTCCCCCTGTCTTTAGATTGTAAGCTCTCGGGCAGAGACCATGTCTATCTTGTTTTTTGTAAAGCGCCAGGTACATCGCTTGCGCTATATAAATGCTAAATAATAATAAATAATAATAATAATAATAATAATAATAAAGGAAAGACAATACTGAGCTCCAATATATCTTTCTTCACAGATCTCAAAGCACTTTTATAAAGACAACTTCCCAGAAAGGGTCACAACTTCAGGTGCTGAGCTGCCAGAGGCAGGAGGGGCGGGATAGAAATAAATAAATAAATAAATAAATAAATAAATAAATAAATGTGATAGTGCCATCTGAAGTTGAGGTCATGATCCCATCTGACATTGGGTGATTTCAGACGTTACAGGGCCCGTTGGCCCCGTACCGAAATCAACCCATTCGTTCCCTGCCGGGGTCACCCCGTCACGCCATATCAGACGTGCTGGGGGGATCCCGACGGGGAATCTGGGAGGGGGTATGGCCGCACGGTGCAGTGTGCGGCCGCACGGCCCCGCCCCCTCCACGCACCCCGCCGCCCGCCCTCCGAGGAGAAGGGCGGGCGGCGGGGCCAATGTGGCTGCTGCGCCTGGCCGAATGCACCACGGCCCGGGATCCTGCCGGTGATCCCGGACTGTGGCGAGTGGCCAGACGTTACTTTTTTTTGGGTCCCTGCCGGGGGTCCGTTTGACCACGCTTCCCAGGACATTCCCCCAGCTAGCCCGGGAAGCGTTGTTCAAACTGACCCCTTGTGCAGATTGACCGTGGCGAACATCTGGCAGCCGCCAAACAGACTTTCGAGACACATTGAACACAGGTGGGTATTCACCGTGGTTCACTGTGATCTCGTAACGTCTGAAAATACCCATAGATATACTTTACTGGTTGTTTGTTGCTAGCTGGGATTGAAGGATTCTGTTGAAATCGCAAAAGGGGAATCACACAGGCAAAAAAAATTAGGCACTACTATTATAAAGCCAAAAGATTAATTATATTTGCAAAAAAGATGGGCAAACTGAGGCACAGAAAATGTAAGTGACCCGACCCCCCCACCATCAGAGTTCTTAGTGTATCACAGGCAAGAATATATCCTACATCTTGTGTTTTCTACTTTCCCAGACATTGGACAACCTTGGCTGTTTTACATCTTCAATGCTTCTAATTGCCTAGAAAGAAATAGGGAAGTGCTGAATTTTCTAACTATTTTGCATTCATAGAGTATGGTCTTCTCAAGTAGTGTAATGTAATCGTGGGTACATTTTGTGTTAAAATTATAGAAGGGCTCATGTAAGCAAGTATTTCATTCAGGAAGCTTTGTATTATGCTAAATTGCATGCTTGAGAATTCAGTTGTCACTATTAAAAAAGTTGTTTTAGAGAACAACAAGTAAGCAAAGTCTTTTCTTTCTTTTTTTAAAAAAAGTACCAACGCTAATTTAAATGGAGGGAGAGAGATTTTCATGGCATAAATCTTCATTTTAATAGATCGACCATCTCATGGATTATCGTCCCTCCACATTACAACCATATAATATACTTCTGGCAACAAAAGCAGTTGCTTTTGTGGGAAAGCAATCTGAGGAGAATATTTATATAGTAAACATTAGCACATGCCAGGACTTGGGGAACCTTTAGCCCATCAGCCAAATCTGCCCCACGGCTGATTCTTATTTGGTCCCTTTCCAATTCTTGGTCAGGCTTATGGATTCTGTCCTTATCTTCAAGTACTGAGAGTGAGCTTAAGGGAAGTGGGTGAGGATGAGGACATGCACTCAGGAAGAGTAGTGGATGAATGGCACACATCTATGATCAAGATCCTCCTCTTCCTTCCCCCATCCTGAGTACGTTCCTTAACTCTCCCTGTTACCAACTCCTATTAAACCCATGGAGCTTCAACTTGTACTAACGGCCTGCAAGAGGGAAAAGCCCCCAACCCTGGCATATCCTAGTGTGTAAAATGCAGTAAGCAAGGGGCTCAGACAATAATTGTGAAATGGGTTCATGATGTCAGCTCTTGAATATGCCTTCAGAGCCCGTACACTAGGGTTTCTGGCAAGACACAGCTCTGCCAAACATTTCCACATTTGCTTCCGGTCCATCAGCTTTTCTCATCCCATTTCAGGCTCAGTGGTAGTGGAATGAATGCAAAAGTGAGCCCATTACTTGTTTCCAGAGAACCCATGATCTATTTCTCCTCAGTGCTTGTAAGAAGGGGGCTGACCCTAAGGCCGCTTTTAGATGATCGCGGCGGCACCCGCTTGTTTTTCAAAACTACCAGGAGGCAGGTTTAAACGGGACACCACTGTCAATTATGCATGTGTGTGGGCACCGCGCATCCATTTCCAGCTGCGAGCTGACCGGGTTGCCGATCGAAGGTGGACATACGGGGCCGGAAATGGACGTGTGTCGCTCACACATGCGAATAATCAGCGGCGGCGTCACGTGTAAACCTGCCTCCCGGTAGTTTTGAAAAACAAGCACGGGCGCTGCCACAATCATCTAAAAGCGGCCTAAGTCCCGACCAACCGGTGTGCACTCTCGTCATGGGGAATATAACATATGTGCAAACAACGTGCAGCTTCTGCATGTGTACACCTGCATGCAGGGGTTTAGGATCAGTGCCTGTATCTTCACATGGTGTATATTACTGTTTCTGATCCCAGCAGGCACGCAACACTCAGAGGTAGTGCTGAGATCAGCAGGAAAAAACACATGCTGCTCACTGAGGAGTTTAGTGACTGTAGTCATTTCCCAGTTCTCCCATGCATTTCTTGTTCTCAAGAATGGAATAATGCACTCTTTTATAAATGGTTTGGCAGTAGTAACCTCTTTGACCTTTCTCATCCCAATTCTGGTTCATGTTCCAAGCAGTAGTCCACTATGATGGAAGTGTTTTATTGTTCTTCCCCCAATTCCTTTATTTAAGAAGAGTTTTGACATTTTGGAGTTAAGCATAAGGTTTCTATTTTCTCTAACTCCCCTTTATTCTTTTTTGTTACTTTCCCCAAGTTTCCTACATCTGTGTCTCTGCAGTTTGGCCCTCTTTGCCTCCTTTCTTTGCTTCTGTGACACTATGGGTCAAAACAGAAGGGTTGCTGGGCTGTAGCATGCTGGGCTGACCCAGGACAGGCAGCCCAGGCAGACATGGCGCATGCTGGGCTGGCAAAAAAAATTAGCATTTAATTTAAATTTATTTATTTATTTCATTGTATTTTTAACCCACTGCTTCTTGCCACAGGCAACTCAGAGCGGTTCACAACATGCACCCAGCTGGGCCAAAAGCCACACAGCCCAGAGGCAGGGAGAACGGGGAATATGCAGCCATTCATCCCCACCCCGGTGCTGTGCCTAGCACTCCACTCCTGCCATGACGGGCAGTCATAATGGCCAATGACAGCCAATCATGACTTCCTGTCATGGCGGACTCAGGCCAGGATGGCATGCCAGCCCAGGAACAAATGTGTAGCCCCAAGACGGTCACTTTGGTCTAATTGGGCAGAACCTAGCTGTGACCTCGGACGTTTTTGAAGGTCAGAGCCTGTGCTCACTACTAACATGATCCCTTCAGTGAAGCACCTGGTCCCATTAGTGCCATGTGGGAGCAGGGAGGAAGCCATTGACATATGTACAGGAGTTCTCAGCTGACAGCTACCAAGTATTTGAGCATCCTTTCTTTAAGGCTAATTTTTGAACAATTACTTCATTTTGCTACAGTAAAAATTAGAGCACACATTTTTTACTTTGACTCAGATCCTTTGGGGGGGGGGGAGTTGCTGTGGCAGAGTCCAGCCACAAGATGGCCCCCCAGAACTGAAGACGAAACAAAATGGCACCTGTCTAGGGCCATATTTAGGGGAAAGGGTACTGACCCTTTAAACCAGAACAGCCTCTGGCCTACATAAAGGGTCTATTCTAACAGGAGAAGGGCAGTCAACAGGAGAAGCTGAACGAAGCACATCTCCTAAAGGACTGACTGCCCTGGGCTGGAGCCCTGGAAAGGTGGAGCAATGGGCCTATGCTAGAGGTACTACAACCCCAGGCTTCTCAGAAGAAAGCCGGCCTCAACTAGGACTTCTTCCTGGAAACATCCAGGTGGAATCTTTCCATATGTTAAATTTTGAGTTTAGGTTAGGGGTTTGATTTTCAAAGGACCCACCTTTAATGGGAGAAGCCCTTGCAAGGTAGGTTCAGGCTCGCTGTAGGGGTGAGTGTGGAGGCCAGACTGAAAATTTAAGAACCCCTCATCTGGGGAGATAAGAGTGTGCCCCTTCTTTTATCCAGGACCTGGAGCTAATTTCCCCAAAATTGCCTGAAGAAGAGGGACCCTGCGATAATTGCCCTAATTGCAGAACTACGTTTATGCATATGTCACAGATAGCTGATTGGGACACTTCCATTTTTAAATCTCTTCTGTATTTATCAGCTATATTTCCTCACCATGAACAAGTGGAAACTTTCCATAACATTTTCTATTAGCACAGAACATAAATGGAGCCTCATTCTTTTTCGTAACAAATGTTACAAAAACAGATGAATAAGAAAATGATTGTCATTTGCTTTAATTCATTTTCATTTTACAAATAAAAAATAAAAAGAAATCACTGCACATACACAACATGACCACCAGGGCACACACTTTCCCCAAACATTCTATGTTTTTCAATGCTTTGGGGTAGGAACTGGTTCCAGGGGCCAGGGCCAGGAACTGAAAAGGGGCCACATGAAACTTGCCTCTGGGCAGCATTTGGTCCCTGGGACAGAGGTTCTTCACCCATGGAATAGGTAAACCAAGCTCTATTACCTCAGGGCTCTTCTGAGAACTTAATATCTAACTGTGTTCCATGTATGTTTGAAAAAAGTGTGTTTTATAAATGCTCCATTTTTCTTCCTTAGGAGATGGAGAGACTGGTGTTACAGCATGCACTTTTCTTGTCTCCCGATGAACTCTGCCATCATGAGACTGACGTTACAAATGTTCTTTATTACAGCTGATTGCCAGATGTGATTTTTAGGCACAACTGTTTGATGCCACAGTGATTGTTGCATTATTCTGTTGCATGATTCATTGCCTTGACTTCCTGATTTGCTCTGCTACCCTGTTAATTAATGTTACAGCCTTTCAGATACCACTCAACTTCTATAAAATTTTTAGCGATGTGCAAACAAAACGCGGTTCGGATGTTTGGCTGTTCGGTTCATAAACCAAGTTTGGGTTCGGGCGTTCGGTTCGGCAGAGTTTGGTTTGGCCGAACATTCAGAAAATCGGTATCGGTACCGATATCGATACCGATTTTGAAGATTTTATTTTCAGTATGGGTAGGCCCTGAGGCACTTAAGTTTGTTATTTTTATTTCTTGTTATATTGTTAATGTTTGTTTTTTTTAAAAGTTATTATAAAAGTTATATCTGTTACCAGCTGAGTTTGACCTGTCCAATCTTTTACCCCTCTGTGCTGCTTCTGGCAGGTGGCAGAATCTCACTGTATGTTTGTATATACAGTTTGTCAGATCCCTACGTGACAGCAGCAGCACATGTAGCATATTAGCCCCAAGATGTACCAGCAGGGCCTCAACTTGCAGACAGCCCCCCAGGAAGACTTCTGGGGATCACATCAATAACAGGGGACATTGGTGGCCCTGGAGGAACATCATGTCTCCAAAAATCAGGCCTGTGGAGTTTGGGGTGTGGTGATGGGCTCTGGCTGCTGCTGCATGCTGCCACACTACTGGCATGGCACCTACCACCTCTGCCACATGCCCCATTGTCCGCCTTACGGGCAGCAGACCAGCATCTTCTACTTCCTTTCTCTATGTCCTCCAGCCCAGAGAATGCACACACACCATCTAACTGCTATTAACTATTCTAAAACCTATGAAACTGAATGGAATATCTAATAACGACAAAGGCCTAGTCCTACAAACACACTATAAAACTGAATTGCTACACACTAACTCACCTAAATAAATCTAATGCTACATTAAATAAATCCCAAAACAGGGGAAGGGAATCAGGGATGGAATATATAGTGGGAGGAGGGGGAGGATTGAATGGAGGGTACGGAGAAAGAACACAGGGATGGGTAAAAAATAAAAATAACGCTTAAATCTATCTAATCTAATCTAAATAAATGATTCTAGGGATGTAAATGTGTGGGATGGGTGAAATAGGAGGAGGATTGCAATGGATTGGGAGGTATATAAACTGCTAGGAGAGGGAGACTTCTGAAAACACCTGCTGACAGGATCAGTGCCTAGCTCAGACAGTGTTGGAAGAGGGGAGGGAAATTAATTTTGTTACTTGCTGTGCCCACCTTACCAAAAGCCCCATTGGCTCTGTGCATCCTAGCCCTGCCTTCCACCATGCCCAATCGCAGACTGCCAAGCCAGTGGTCTGAGGAGAAAAGGGATGGCGATTGGGCAGGCAGGCTGCTACTCCAAGCCTCTCCACCCCTGGTGCCAGGAAGTCTGCTCCTCATCTGCCTCCCCCTCCCTGGGCCTTCCAGTCACGTTTTTCCCACCTGAATGGGCCTTTTTTTTTTTTTAATCCCCTACCCATTTGTTTTGTCTAGCCCTGTTAATATTTATATTGAATATTTGATTGTTTTTATCTGAATTTTAATGTATTTTATTGTTTTAATTGTTTTATGTTGTGAGCCGCCCCGGGCTGCGTTGCAGGAGGGGCGGGATATAAATTTGTTTAAATAAATAAATTAAATAAATAAATAAATTCCATTCATGTTTTTCCCACCCAAATTCATCCAAATTCATCCAAACGCAACTGAACTGTTCGGTTGTTTTTGAGTTTGGTTCAGTCACCTGAACAGACCAAGTTTGGTCCAAACTCCGAACATCTGAGCCGCATTCGCACATCCCTAAAAGCTTTCCCCCAACGCTCACCATATTGTCTTGTGTCTTATGAACTCTACCTTTAACTCCTTACAACCTCTACCTCTTTTATCCAAAATCTTCATATCTTCACTTGGTTTATTAAGATATTCCAGTTCAGTTGCTCCAATTTCTTTTGTTATATTGGTCATTTCAGATCACTTACTGTAATCATTTTGGTATTCAAGTTACTTTAGTTTAGCTATAAAGCATTGCTAATAGTGGAGAAATGGAGTACCCAAAATAACCTACTGGATGAAATGACCAAAATGAAATAAGAAAGAAAATATCAAAAGAAATGGAATAATCAAAAATGGATATCTGAAGAAATGGGAATGGATAGCAATTAATGCTCATTACTGAATCAGAGAGGGTAAATTAGAGATTTGTTTTGGCAAATATTCATTTCAGCTCCACTATTAATCAGTATTTACAACCACGTGCTGAAAAAAGAACTCAATCCCAAAATAAGGAACAAACAAAGTAACGGAATACACAAACAAAAAATGCCATCTACTGGAACACAAAGTTATTTAAATGAATATTTGAAACTACAGATGAAGTGGGAGGCAAATACTGCTTGGTATTATGTTCATTTCATTCAAGTTGCTAATGAACACAATGAATTTGTCTAATTTGGTATTCATGCCACAAATTGTTTCATCCCTAGCCTGTGTTTATTGTGTCATTGTGATTTTCTGGATGCTGGGGTAAAGTCTTTTGCCCTAGTGAATATTATTCCCTAAACCCAAAGTCTATCTTATGTTGATTGGAGTTTAGGAGATAGAGGGTCTGATTACCTCATGCCTTAAACCTGGTGCATTTATTTATACCTGTGGAAAGTACACAATTAATGCTACCATTATGATGCTCGCTTTAGGCAGTCTGATGTAATGATCCCCCATAAGGTGTGTGGTAGGTGGTAATGATCACAGGACCCATGATTCGGGATCACTGATCACTAGCAATAGGACTGAAACAAACACCTGCAAAAACAGATATATTTGCCCACTGAAATTGCAGTACTCGACTCAACACAGTAATGTCAGGTATTAATCAGTACCTGATTAATGCCTGATGGGCTACCTCTAATTACTAACTTACCAGTTTTTATCCTGATTTTACGACTTCTCAGAAAACCCATGTTTCAACTTCCATTTCAATTTTTCCAAGGGAGGAGGTTGGAGGGTGGGGTTTAGAGTTTCTTTGGAATAGTTTTTATATGTATTTTTAATATGCATTTGTGGTAAGCCAAACTGAGCCTTGTGGGAAGGGCAGGATAAAAGCTGATTGAGTGAGTAAATCCTTGTACTGATTTACTGTTTTCCAATTTGTAAAATCCTAACTTGGCAACTCGGTAATGGTAAAATCTGGTATTTTCAGGTAATTGGATGCCCACTTGGGTACTTGGCCTGGCACTTAACCAGGCACCCAAGAGAGTAGTCAAAAATGAGAATATTACCTGTGGCAAATGCACTACCCATTTCATCTATACCTAGAAATACAGAGGAAGCAAGATTGTGTGTTGGTCCAAAACATAGGCAATAGAGAGAAAGTAGCAGATTGATATCTTTTGCTGGACCAACTCCAGTTGGTGGAGGTCTTCATGCAGGTTCCTGTGAGGTTGAAAAGCTTGCATACCTCCACCAACTGGAGTCAGTACAAGGACAGATATCATTGTACTACTTTGTCTCTGTTGTCTAGATGTACAGAGACAGATAGAACAGAACTTTGATGCTAAAGATTAGGGCTAAAACAAGAATTTTAACAATTCTAATGAGAACACCTGCAAGAACGAGAACCGGGCTCGAGATCTCGCGGAGATCTCAACAACCAATTGAAGTTCTCAGTGAGATTTGGAGTCTGGATGTTTCCCCAGGCTTTTGGCGAGGGTGATGGGTGTATGTTTTATTGGTGATTTTATACCATTAATTTGTTTATTTATTGATGTGTAAGTATGACCCGATCCCTGGGGGGGGGGTTAACACCCCCCCAACCCCCCAGGGATCACCCCTACTAAAGTTCAGTGCTTGCTTACCTTGCGGAGCTCTGGGTGCGGCGGCGGCGGGCGGTCCGGC
>QEPC01007066.1:1379922-1427240 GCA_003113815.1 Sphenodon punctatus
CCCCCCCCCCCCCGGCCAGCAGCACAAGATGGAACAAGCACTGGTGGCGACACGAGGCAGGCAGTGCAGCTGCAGTCTCCAGGGCTCAGGTGCAGCAAACGGAAGGAAGGAGAGGTGTTGAGGGGGGGGAAATAAGAAAGGGAGGGGTGGGACAGGGACTCAGTGTTAAATGTATGCGTTAAAAACAGTATCAGGAGACCTGAAAATTGGGGGTATCTAAATTTAGTATGTAATCTGAGAAGAACGTTTTCTGAAGCTGGAAGCCACTGACCTTTATTATTCCCCAGGAAATGTTCTCTCTCAGGTTATATGTTTTGTTCCTGAGGAAAATGGTAAGGGGGTGGGGTGGGGGTAGGGAGTTGATTTCTTGCATTTTGTCTCATTTCAGAGCCTAGCTGCATCCCTGCTAAGATTGCTAAAATGACATAACAAAAATACCAAAATGACCAAACAACTGAGAAAATTGGTTTGGACTGCTCTGGTTGGATCTAGGCAGAACAAGTACCTGCAAAAATGAGTTATACCGATTAGAATTGCAGAACACAACCTACTCAGTTGCATTGGGTACTAATTAAGACTTTTTTTTTGTTTTTGAGAGATATCTCACAAGATTTTGTGCCAGAGACCAAGATCCCACTGAGATCTCACCCCAATATGAAATCTCCTGAGATACCTCGTTATGGAAAAAATATCACCACCACCCCCAACTCCCATGATCTGTGCAGAGGAGGCTCATTACCATGCTTTAGAAGAAGGGAGCCTGCAGAGGGAGTCAGTGGGGAACATTGGCCCCCTCCCCCACCACTTTTCCTTCTACAGGTGGTGGGAAGGGAAAAAGCTGGTTATGGGGCAGGAGTAGGAAGCGTTTTTTTGAAATGGATCTGGGGTATTGCGGCGGGAAATTGGGAAGTGCGGCCTGTCCACAGAAGGGGGCATATAGGGAGTCAATGTTGGGTGGGCTGCCGGACATTGTGGTGACTCCAGGACTCAATATTAAATGTACGAGTTAAAAACCATATCAGGAGGTACTGAAAAGTTGGAGTATCTAAACTTAGCATGTAATCTGAGAAGAACTTTTTTTGAAGCAGCAAGGCACTGACCTCTATTGTTATCCAGGAAATGCTCTCCTCTCTCAGGTGATATGTTTTGTTCCTGAAAAGGGGGGGGGGGGAGAAGACTCTCAGCTATCAAACTCATCACACTCTCAAATCTATTCCCTTATCTACCCCCAGATTGTCATTCGATGTCAACGTGTGACAAAGTGCTAAATGTAGAAATATTAAGTTGAGAAACAGCTAAACATCAGCATACAAGAACAGTACTCAGTATAATCAGACTTGGTAAAGCAGATGGAAGCAGAGGCTAAAATGATTACTCTGAGGTGACAGCAAAATGCTTAAATATAAAAGGGGGGGGGGGAATAGCCCTCATCTCTTATGTAACACTAGGAATGGCATAAGAAATGTTAAAGTGAGTTAAGGTGCACGTCTCTTTTCACCCTTTGTCTAGACAGAGATTTCTGCACTGAAATCAACCTTTGTGGTGATGAAATGTGGTCACTGGTCAACTTGTAATGGATGAGTCCCTGTAGGATCAGAAGCATTATTCTGCCCATCACTGCACACAGGTTCCAGATGTCAAGTCTAGTCAGAATTGTAGACCCCTCAGCATGCAAACTGTATGAAATAATTTCCCTTCCTAGAGTCTCTTCACTGTACTTCTAGTGGGGAAGAAAGACACAGTATTCGCTCTCTCCCCAATAGCAATTTTCATCATTTTCCTGAGATACTGTCCTAACACACACTACCCTTCCCTTGTCAGTTCCTTTCATTTCAGGAACTCTGTTTCTTATATAGCTCTTGCTAAGCTAGGATTGAGAAAATTCCCTGATGAGCTGTTCCTGAGCTAGTAGCTACTGGTGTTGTCTAGCCCAGGAACTAATCCTACCAAGTCTCACTTTAGGCAGCAGCTTACCATTGATGGACAGGTATGATATACTCTAAAAATGGACAGGTCAGTCAACAAAAAGGTTCTACAATCATGCAGATGCAGCCTAGTTGATATTAACCAAGACAGCTCTCCAGTCCATACGATATGGTCATTGGCTAGGCAGGGGCTAGCACTGGCAACAGGAGACTGTCTGGGTTTGAGAAGGTACCAGAATATTAATGGATCTGTTTCTTGGGCTAATTCCTCCAAGCCGTCAGAGGTTACAGAGTGAGGAAAGCAAAGTAGCAGGTTGACTTGTCTGAGATGTGGTCTGATTCCAATACACTGTAATGGCCTGGGGTCAGCTGATGTTTCCACAAAACGGCAAGCATTTCTAATCTGCTAGTTTGTAAAAACCACACAGGCATGCAAATCAAGGATTTGAACAGCTGCCAGCTTCTTCTTTCTTGACAGCAGCCAGTTTTGGGACAGACATAAAAACCCTCAGCCAGCAGTGCTGAAGTGCCTCAGTTCATAAGCCGGATGCATTTGCTCAGCAAATCACATGACAGGAAAAACCCAGCAGGAAGGATAGATGAGTGTGGCACATGTCTACCTTACTCTCCATTTACATACAGTAAATTCACTATTGGCTGACAATAATCAAAATAAGTGGACAAACTGGAATTGATATTTCATTTGTTTGCAAATTTTGATCCCAGAGAACTAAGTTGTATGATCATGCATATCAACCATTCCTTATGCTATGCAAAATGTGATGGTGAAGAATAAAACTGTACAGCCTGTGTGTGACAAGCTGCACACTGAGTCATTGTGGGTGGGATTAGCATTTGTTGTGTAGCCAGACACCAGCCAATCTGCTCAAGAAAAAACTGCACAAATAGGCAGATTAGGTTAAGAAGTCTAGCACCAGTTGGGCTATATACCAGTAGACAGGCCAAGAGAAGGGAGGGGAATCACAGGGGGAAGGGGGGGAAAGGACCTGTTGAAGAAAATGGGTTTGGGCTGTTCTGGTGGGATGTAGGTAGAGTAAGTACCTGCAAAAATGAGTATACTGGTCAGAATTGCAGTACTCAACCTACCAAGTAACATTTGTTTTTACACACACATTTCTCCTGGATGTTTGCTGTTACATCCTGAACTTTCTTCGTGTCTAAATCACTCACCCAGACCTTAAACATCCAGATCGTTGAACTTCCGCGTAGAACTTCTCCCAGAACTTGTGTGTAAAATGTTCTCCTGGTAAACTGCTTTGCTCCAGGCAGCTGTGGACAGTCTGTCACGTCTACAGCTGCGACTACTTTAGGCTGCCTCAGGGCAGTGTTTGTGTGAAGAATGTATCCAGTAACTGCCTCAGGGCAGCGTGTGTGAAAAATGTATCCGGAACGTACTTGTGGACCCAGAAGATTGAAAAATTCAGAACTTTAATGTGTGTGTAAAAAAATGCCCATTGGATACTAATTAGGGCTGAACAAAAGCCCCTTTTATTTTCATGCCAGAGACCAATATCTTGCTGAGATCTCACCCCAGTATGAAATCTCGCAGGATACCTCATTAAAAATCACTATGCATGTGCAAAATGGGTGCCAAGCTGTGCAGCCATTTTCCATGTGAAAAAGTCCTTTTCCAAAATGGAAGCAATATTGCTGGTGTCATTCTGGAAAAGAGCAGTGCATGACCAGAATATCCCGAGCAGTCATTTTGCATGTGCTGCTGTTCTTCTTTCTTCTTCCTCCTCCTCCTCGTTTCTTGGTAAGAATGGAACCGAGACCCTGCTGGTTCTCGCCTCGTTCTTGATTGCCATAATGAGCCAAGAACCATGATTCTCACTCAAACAAAAGAATCCTGATGATGAGTGTCATCCTGGTACTACTAATCAATACCTGATTGTTTAGTGTCCAACAGACTACTTGAGTTACTGATTTACTGGTTTTTGCCCTTATTTACTGAATTCCAGTACCTATTTTTCAACTTCAAGTATCATTCTAACTTTCTGTCTCAATTTTTAAAAGTTTTGGTACTGATTTCCATGTATTGATTGGAAAAATGGTAAATCAGTAACTCAGTAATGGTAATACTAGGTGTTCTGGGGTAATCGAGTGTAAGACTTAGTATCTGGGCACATGATAGACTACTTGACAATGTTACTATTACCAATAGGTAGAAAGAGTGCTACTTGTTCCACTTCTATTTGTAGGGAGGGGCCTCTTTTAAATCTCTTGGGAAAAGAGCTGATGAGGATAGAGGGGCATTTACAAGGATACCATTCCCAGGAAGATAGAAATGATGAGTTTATTCTGTTAGGTCTTATTTTGAGATGGAATCCCCTCTCACTAGAAGTAGAATGAAAGCCTTGACCTTAAGAGATTCTAGAGCATGGTTGATGAACCAATAGTCCAAGGGTCAGCAACTGTTTTTTGTATATTCCACAGTCTGGCCTTCAACATTTCTTTATTTGGCCCCTTTCCATTTCTGGGTTCTGGTTCCTTGGATCCAATCCTTGTCCTCAAGTATTGGAAGGCTGGTCTCCGTAGAAGACAACAAAGATGAAGGTATGCATAAGGATAGTGGATGGAACCATCTCTATCCTTTCTTCCCCTATTCTATCTGAGTATAGCTTTTAAGCTCTCTCAATTCCAATTTCTATAATGCCAGTAGAACTTTGATTAATTTTAAAAGTGACCACTGGGAGGGAAAAAGTTCCCCACTCCCGTTCTTTAGCTATCATGCAACCATAAAAGTTGACTTAGACACTTTATTCTTGTTGACGGAGGCTGGAAACAAACGTCAACATGACCATACCAGAGTCGGGGAGTTGAAGAGAACATGGTCTGGATTGCGTCAGGCCACCCAACACATGTTCCCACATCCGGGCCACCAGGGAGGGCAGGGAGATGCAAAAACATATGGCCAGCTGCCTCATCCCTGCACTGCACACAGGGGCCCACCATGACAGGCAGTCATGGTGGCCAATGAAAGCCACCTATGGCACCGTCCAAGGAAGCCCCAATAAAGGCCAGGTAATGGTGGGCCACAAAAGATGCGATAGTCCACTGTTGCTCGTTTTGCACCTATCAGGCGGGCCAAAGCCTGAGCTGTGACCTGGAGCTAATCCAGGGTTGAAAACCCAGGCTAGACACCAACATGCCTTGGGACAATACCAGGCCAACATCTGGAGGCCCATAAACAGACATGCTGGTGGCTCACAGACCAAAGCGTGAAAAAACAGGCCACAGCAGGTCACCATCAAATCTGTTTTTACCCTATGTTGTGATTTGTGTTTCTCAACTTATCCTTCCACATTGTTCTTCGAGGGTATCTGAAGTGGGCATAATAAAAATCAAGCTCACATTTCACTGGGGAGTGAAGTTGGAAGGGAGAATATTAATCACTTTACATTATTATAATAATATAAAGGAAACTGCTCATTCATTTTCCTGATAATATATAACAAAGTGGCTTATTTAAGCAATGGCAGCTGACATGAAGGCCATTTCTTTGTGCTTAATGAGGAGAGGAATAAGCGCCCAAGCTGAAATCTGAGGGTCCTTGACATAAACAGTCATTAAGAGCCAGGAAATGGTAGACCCAGGAGTGTGTTGCTATTATCAACCACACAAATATAAATGATATAAATAAAATTAATTACCTTTTTATGTCCTGAATTGTTAAATGTTAACCTGAATCTTGTCGCAGACATAATTAGTTTTCTTTATTCTATCAATCTTTCCCTAAAACTTAAAGATAAATAAGGAACTAACAGGAAATCAGAAACTGAATTCTTGGGTATGGTAAAATTTCTTCTTCATACTGGACCTAAGATTGGGAAGAATAGGAAGACATCTTTTGACACTCCAATCATAGGACGGCACAAAGATTTTTTCAGTAGTTCCCAAACTTTTGGGATAAAAAGACAAATATAAATCCCCCAAAAATGTTGACCTCCCTTTGCTTGCTGAAAATGGCTGAGATCTAGAGCATGTTCATTGTGGGCTGGTTGGCCTCAGTTCTTGCCAGGACTGCACCCATTCCAGGTGGGTACCAACACTTGTAGCCCTACCCCCATTCTAAATACTATAATTCAATTTGGTAATGGAAACCACTTACCATTGCAGGTGAAATAGCCAATTCTGTATTTGCCGGTATTGTGCCAAACTCTCCTACCAACCCAGTGGAGTTCTCCAACCATGGTACAAAGGGAATTAACACACCAAAGGGGAAGCTTTACTATTATCCACATAAAATAGAAGGGCCAAGTCAGTAGGCTATGGGAGAAGGAAAGAAAGGGCTAGAGAATAGGTGCATAGTTGAACATCTGTCAAACAATAACAGGGAAAACTAGATTAGATTTCTCCACAGGTAGTCTATCCAAGGGTAATTTCAGATGTTACGGGCCTCCCTCTTACCACAGTCAATTCCCTGTGGTGGAAGAGAGGCCCGTAACATCTCAAGGATTCCCGCCAGAGGTTCACCCCAGTGAATCTCTGGCGGGAAACAGATTAACCACGATTCGGGATCGGTGGAAAGTAACATCTGTTACCTTCCGCCGACCCGGCTTGTGGCCCAGTCCACGAGGTGAGTTCGGATGCAGCGGCTGGATTGGCTGCTGTGCCCGCCCATCTCCTGGAGGGTGGGCGGCCGNACGAGGTGAGTTCGGATGCAGCGGCTGGATTGGCTGCTGTGCCCACCCATCTCCTGGAGGGTGGGCGGCCGGGGGAGCGCGGGGGGTGGAGTTGTGCACGGCCCCACTTCCTCCCTGATCCCCTGAATCAGGCCGGCACGTCTAAAGGATGACCGGCCTGATTCCTGTCCGGGATCCAAAATGGACCCCGGACCATGGTTAGAGGGAGGCCCATATCATCTAAAATTACCCCAAGAGTGTTCAGTTTGTGACAATGGCTTACAAGACCATGTCTCAGTTTACCAGGACTCGTGCTGTCACTGTGATGATCAACTCCACATACTAGAGTTATCTGATCTTCACACACAAGTTCCAGCAGTCTCTTCTCCTGGGGATACTCTCTAGCCCCCTGGCACAAATACACATTATCTGCTGGGATCTTCATACTCCAGGTCCTGTACATTCTGCCCTTCTCAGCATCACCTTCTCGGGATATTTATAGGATCTCCCCGATATAGTTGCTTCCCTTGTCCCATTTTTCTACTCAGAAGCAAGAAACCCACCTTCAGCCTCAGCCCCACTCGTGGCTGCTTCTCCCAAACTTGGCTACCTGCAATGTATGACTGGCCCTACCTGCTGTTCAGTGCAAACACTTGATATTACAGTATAGTTTGCATTTTTGGATATGTCTCAGAAAATCCAAATTCTATTCATGCACAAAAACAAAATTCATATATATGTTTTGTATATTCAAATTATTTGGTATTTGAAATGAATATCTGTTTCATGGAACAAAGGGTGTTTTCAGAGATGACGCTAACCCCAGTTTAACCACATTTAAACATTTCCTATGCATGTTGCAGGGCTGCATAGGGCACCAATACAGCCCTGCAACATGTATAAGAAATGTTCAAGTGTGGTTAAACTGGGTTTAGTGTCATGTCTGAAAACACCCAAAGTGGGAAACTAGTATCACTTTGTATCCACTTAGTTCCAAATGAAACAAATTGTGACATTTGACAAATTTAGTGTTCACTGTGGATATTCATTTCAGCACTATTTACCATAGACTCACAGTTGTGATGGGAAGTCGGGGACCACCATCTGTCAGTCACTGGATGAGCTCCTGAGCAATAGGGGTATGCAATTTATTTTATTTAGTAACTAAAATGAATGGAATCCCATTTGTTTTACTTACTAAAGATAAGAAAACAGATGACTAAGCAAACAATGGTTGTTTGCTTTAACCCGTTTTTCTTTAAGATTTTTTTTTTTTTTAAAATCACTGTACATGCACAAATGGCCACCGAGGCCATTCTGTGGATACACACCCTCTTCTAAAATGGTCATTTGTGCATGCATTGTGAAAAAAATAAAAATCACTGTGCATGCACAAAATGGCTGCTGGATCATTCTGTGCATTCATGCCGTTTTTCAAAATGTGTCTGTCACAAAGACTTTAAGCTCTAGTCTGTTTCATGTCAATTACCCATTTGCCTCAGAAAGACAGCAAGAGGACGCTCTAGTCATTGTGTCAATTACCCCACTGGCCTCACTATACTTTTGACTCCCTATGAAAAGTCTGCAAGTTTTCATACCGAGTGAAAAGTTTTCAAGTTTTCAAACGTTACAGACTTTCCACTTGGTATGAAAACTTGCAGAATTTTGACTCCGTACTTTTCAAAGTCTGCAATAGGAATGTGTGAACAGGTTGTGGTTTGGGTTTGGCCGGTCAGTTCGGTTCGGCTCGACTAGGTTTGCGCGTTTGGGTTGTTTGCCAAGTTCGGGTTCGGCCGTTCAGTTCGGTTGTGTTCGGTTCGGGCATTCAGAAAAAGGTATCGCGAGATCCCGTGATCACGTCGGAAACAGGAAATTCGGGTGTATGCAGAGCTGTGTGGCGAGAGTGTGCATGTTTGGCTGGCTGGCTGTTCATTTCGTGTGTTTTGGCTGTTTGTGTTTGGTTTGGCTGTGTGATTTTTTGGCTGGTTGGTGAGTGTTGGTGTGTAGTGGGTGACTATGTTTTGGTTTGGTTTTAAAAAACAAAACAAAAAGAAATGAAGGAAGCTGCTATGTTAATTTCATGGCTGGGGGCCAACCTGATGCTCTCAGAGGAGGAGGAGAAGGAGAAGGAGATGGTCACTACTACCCCTGGACCTTTGGTGGTGGTGGCTGGCTCCTCTGATAAGAAGCAAGCAGCGGGCACAGGAGGTGCTGCCAGTTTTGTAAAAAAAAATTTTTACTTTGAGGACAAGAAAGGCTCATCCGTTAGAGCAAACTCACTGGCGTGCGGGTGTGTGCGTGGGTGGTGAGCATCAGTCAGGCACAAACAGTGGGCATCAATGGGTATCAGAGGATGTCTGCCACAGAGAGAGATGGTACTGTAGTGTGGGGGCTCTTCTAGCATTCAGGCACGAGCATCACCCCCACCCAAACATGTGCCAGGCTAGCAAGGGTCTCCAGTTGCCAGCCCTACGCACCCCCAAATAAGGGCAGGATTTGCACGTGCCAGCCAGGGTCTCTCCATTGCCATCCCTAGCCCCCAAAGAAGGGCAGGATTTACACGTGCCAGCCAGGGTCTCTCTATTGCCATCCCCAGCACCCAAAGGAGGGCAGGATTTGCACGTGCCAGCCAGGGTCTCTCCATTGCCATCCCTAGCCCCCAAAGAAGGGCAGGATTTACACGTGCCAGCCAGGCCTTCCTTGTTGCAATCCCTAGCACCCCCAAGGAGGGAGGACTAGAGGCATCATCATAAATGCATGATATTACTTTGGTGGTCTTAATGTGTTCCCATTTCAGAGAGGAATCGGACACTGGTCCCAGCGCTGGTGCCAGGCCAAGGAGGACCCCTAGGCGGAGGTCACCAGTGACACTCCCAGACATTCGGCAGAGAAGGCCGGATGTCTGGAGGTTTTATGAGAAGGGTGATGGAATCGCCATCTGCAAGGTAAGGCCCGGGGGCTGAAACAACAGGGAATGGATTGCCTTTTGACCTGTTAGGAACAGAAGTCCCCTGGAGAGAAAGATTGGTCACCCACCCACTCACTTGTGGAGACAGAATGCAAGCAGGGCTTGACAGACCATTGGTCTTACACAGTATGGCACTTCTTATGTTCCTATCTTTTTATGCTCTTTAGACCTGCCGAAAACAATTCAGGCAGCAGCGTGAGGGGACCACCTCAGGGCTCATTGCCCACATTGAGAGAAGGCATGTCATGATGGTGAGGCAGCAGCCTGACTCTGGCGTGGACCAGGTGGAACAACATCAGCCCCAGACGTGTCAGAGGAGACACTGTCAAAGGCCTTCCCCTTCCCCCTCAACCAGCTACAGAAAGGAAACCGTAGAGGAGGAGTCAGTCACAGCAAGGGCCTTTAGGGCCCAAGTGCAGAGGCCCAGCAGAGACTGCATCACCAGCATTAACAAAATGGAGTACCAGCTGGTGGAACGCTTTAATTTTATTTATTTATTTAATCAATTTTTTACCCCGCCCCTCCTGCCACGCAGCTCGGGGCGGCTTCCATCAGTTAAAACACAATAATAAAAATACAATAAAATCAATTTAAAGAGCTGGAGGTACAGGAACGGCAGCTTAAGGCGTATTCCCAGTACCTCCAGACAGTGATAGACAGTGTGGACCTCCACCGGCAGTCAGTGTTAAAGTGGCAGGGGGCCGTGGACTTCGCAAAATAAAATATCTACTAAATGCTGCAAGACGTGGCCGCCCCTAGGGCCCAGGACACATTTTGCCTTTCCCCCATGTTCTGGGGGACAGGCCCACATAGAACTATGTTAAGTTTCCTTTATTTTTTTTATATATAAATGTCTGCCTTTTGTTTTATAATGATGTTGTTGTTAATAAAATGTATTGTTATTGTTACAAGCTTTGTTTGACCTCCAATCTTTTATCCCTCTGTGCTGAAGTTCTGGCTGGCAGGTGGCAGAATCTCATACAGCTTGTTGATCCCTACCAAAAGCACCTGCCATCATATGTAGTGTAGGTAAGGTACATTGACCCCAAGATGTGCCAGCAGCAGGGTCCCAACTTGCAGACAGCCCCCCCAAGAAGGGCAGGGCTTGTGTCTGTGTGGGTCTGCCTGAGAGAAAGAGAAACAGGTTCCTTGGGAACCCACAGCGGGTGCTGGTAGTTAGACAGTGGATTGCTGGTTGCAGGCTAGAGAACTCTTTGCACAGACAGCATATAGGCCTGGGGGGTGGGGGCCTTTGGCAGCAGCAGCAAACATGGGTTGCTGGGGCAGGCAGACAGTGTGGCATGAGCGGCATTCAGACAGGCTTTGAGCTCGGCAACCTGGGCGGGCAGGCAGGCAATCATGGCAGCTTGGCATGAGAGGCAGGCAGGCGGGCTGAGGCAAGCTTTGAGCTGGCAATGGCAACCTGGGCGGGCAGGCAGGCAATCATGGCAGCAGGCATGAGAGGCAGGTGGGCTGAAGCAAGCTTTGAGATGGCAATGGCAACCTCAATGGGCAGGCAGGCAGCGTGGCATGAGCAGCAATTAGGCAGGCTTTGAGCTTGGCAGCCTGAGTGGGCAGACTGCATGGCATGATTTGGAGCAGCATCAGCCATCGAGTTTCCCGGGTACAGACCCCTTGGCTGGCACAGACAGCATATAGGACTGGGGGCTATTGGCAGCAGGGCACTCAGATAGGCTAGCAAAGACTGTGCAGCTTGACAGAGTGAGAGCCAGTCAGTGTCACATAGGCGGGCCAAGATCGTGTAGCCATAGGCTGGCTGACAGGCTTAGAGTTTGTTTCCCAATGCCACCCTGCATCATGAGGTCAGTCAGATAAGGCAGTCAAGGTATGAAAGAGAGAGAGAGAGAGAGAGAGAGATAGGGGAAGGGCAAATGCCAGACATTGGGAGGGAGGGACAGCACCTCAACAGCACAGGAGCAGTAGCCCTAGCTCAGGTTGAGGAGGAGGAGCCCCATCCCAAGACTGCCTCTGGCATGGAATGGCGTGTGCCACTGCACCATCGCTCCTTGTCCAGGGGCAGCTCGAGGAATCCCACCAGCAAAAGGTTGAACTTCAAGAAGAGCAACTGCTCCACCAACTTGGCCCCAAGTCTCAGACGGTGCGGGGTCCCCCACCACAGAGAACACTCACTCGTTGGGGACACTGGTTGGTGGGCAGGACTGAATACCCATAGCCACTTTTGACAGGGCTGGCCACACGTTGGCCTTGCTGGCCCAGTACACCAAGAGATCACTGCTGGGATCAACGCAGGACTCCTCCTCAAGGTCTCTCTCCACTGCTGCTGAGGCACCATCATACTCCCTCCGGTAGCACTGGGTGGGCACCACCTCCCCCCACTGCTCTCAGCCATGCCACTTGCCCTATTGGGCACGGCCCAATGCTCCCCAGAGTGGCCTGCACACAGGAGGATCTGCTGGCAATAGGGGTGCTGCTGATGCTCATCCAGCTGCTGCTGCTGCTACTAGCGGTAAGGCTGGTGGCATGGATAGACCCGCCTGGCTGAGAGGAGTGACTGCTCCCACTCCCACTGTCCCCAGGGGTTTCCTGCTGCATAGCCCACTCTGCCTTCTGGAGCCTCTGCACCAGTACTTCCTTCCAGAGGATATATAGCACTGACTCACATGCCATGCTGCCCTTGATCCTGGGGTCCAGCATGGTTGGCAGCACATAATCCTCCCCATGCAGCATCTCATCAAAGCATGCACTCAGCCCCACCTTCAGCTTCTGCGCAAGGTCAATCAATTCATCTGACATCCTCTGGCCCTGAGGGCCTCAATCCTGCCCCCCCCCCCCGAATCTCGTTCAGGCTGCTGTGGAGACTACAGACCAGCGGGGTTACCAGACTGAGGGTTGCGGTGGAGCTGCTCAAGGTCGCTGTAATGGCCAGGAATCATCTCAGGACGAAGAACGTCTGAGCAATCATCTCCCATTCCTCCCTGTTGTACCCTGGAAGTGCCTCGATGTCTGTGTCCAGTTCAACCTGATGCAAGGCAGCTTTCTGATCCAGAAGCTGCTTGAGCATCAGGAAGGTGGAATTCCACCTGGTGGGAACATCTTTCACCAGCTGGTGCATTGGGGAGTGTTGCTGTGCCTGATTCTCCTGGAGGAACTCATTGCCCTTCACGCTTCTGTTGAAGAACCCTACCAGCTTCCTCCCCCAGTCAACCAGGGAGCTAAGGGTGCCTGGCCCAATCCCCTTATCCCCCAAGTCCAGAGCATCCTTGACCACAAGATGGACGGTGTGTGCGGTACAAGGGATGCTTGTGGAAGCCACCATCATGGACTCCCTTTAGTATATTGGCTGCGTTGTCCATGACCACACACCCCTTGGTAAAGGCCACATCTGGCATGACCCCACTCCCTCACCATGGTGGCCAGGGCTGCCTCGAGGATACTAGAGGTGTGGGAGCTGTCCATTACATGGGCCTGAAGCAGGGTCCACCTATACCCTGCTTCAAGTCCCCTCCTGCCACTGCCAAGAACTGCCTCTGGGTCCTGCCACCAGTGTGCAGTCACTGCCAGGTATGCATGCCATGCATTCCTGCTGGACTACAGGTCCGTGGTGAAGTGGCCCCTCCCTCACCCGCTCCTTCCAAGCCCTGTACATCTGTGGCACCACAGTCCAACACAGGTGGAGTGGGAAGGGAGCTTAAAGTTGGGGGTCAGGAACCCAATCAGCCGCTGGAAGCCCTTATCCTCCACAATTGAGAAGGGTTGCCCATCCAGGGCAATCATTTATGGCAACATATGCTTTGCTTTCTCTTGGAAGTCAATGCCACAGCACCCTGCCAATGGCCTGGACAGATCCCCCCACCGCAGCTCCTCCATGGTGGACTGACAGCGCTGCTGGGGAGGCTCCTGCTGCTGTTCTGCCTCCCTAGCAGGAGGAATACTGCTCCTGCTGCTAGAAGCAGAAGTTGGTGCTGGTGCAGGTGCAGGACGCTTGTCCGTTGAAAGAGCTGGGCGCCTGGCTGCTGCAGTCGGGAACCTTCTTCCATCCACTTCTCCTGCCTTTCCGCTGAGCAGCAGAGCACTGTGGCATGAATTTAGGTGTCTTGCCATTGCCGTTGTCCTCAAGTTGTTGAGCACCTGCCCACGCTTTACCACCTTTTTGCACACAGTGCACTGCACCTCTCTGGGATCATCTGCCTGCACCTGCTTAAAATGATCCCAGACTGAGGATTTTTCCCCCCCCTCCTGCCTTCTGGTCCGCCCCAGTTGACACACTGCAACCAGTGCTGCTGGGGAAGGGGAAGAACTTGGTGGCACTGTTGACACAGCTCTGGGAGGTCAGCCATCTTCTCTGCGGCACTAGTGTCTGCCTCTGAGTCACTGTCCCCAGTCTCTGTGATGTTGTCCCATGAAGGGGAGTACTGTGACACAGAGGCTTGACGCCCACCATGCTGCTGGCACTCTCCCTGTGCCCCCCTCTATAGCTGTCACTGCTGCTGCTACTCCTCTCCCTACTGCCATTGCCCATGGATCGGGCCCTGCCTCAAGTAGCAGGGGAGGGCTCCAAAAGCTCTGGACTGCTGCTGGGGATCGCCTCCACATTGGTGGCCCTAGAGGAACATATGAAGCAGCAGTTCCTGGTCCAGCACCAGCAGAGACAGCCACAGCCTCATGTTGTCCAACTTGTCCTGCTGCAGGCCGTAAAGTGCCCTGCATGACAGTGGAGGAGGGCACTGCCAGGAGGCAACACTGAGCCACTGAAGGCTGTTGTTGCCCCAAAGCAGGCCTGCTGAATTTGGGGGGCGGTGATGAACTCTGGCTGCTGCTGATGCCACACCTCTGTCATGCCCCCTACCCCTACCACCTCTCCCACATGCCCCATTGCCTGTCTTATGGGCAGCAGTCTGGCCTCTCCTTCCCTTCTCCATTTCTCCCTCCAAAATAATATTTTTATATGTTATTTTATTTTTCATTTTTTATTCAAATTTTGTATCTACAATTATGTATATCTATCTCTACACTAAATCTTACTGCTATTAACTATTCTATATGCTATGAACTTAACTGATTATCTAATAACTACACAGGCCTACTCCTACAAGCACTAAAACTAAATCATTAAATGCTATCTCTATCACTAAGCTGACTCCTACAACTGTCTACTATCTATCTATGGGATGGGTGGGAATCACAAACACCACAAGGAGGGGTACAAAACTGAAATGAAACCTAAATCAATCTAATAATCCTACTCTAAATGAATAAAAAAACAGGGGAAGGGAATCAGGGATGGAATATATATATACAGGGAGAGGGAAAGGGTTCAATGGAGGGGTGAGGAAGGAAGGGAGATTAAACATAGGGAACACAGGGAGGGGTAAAAACAAAATATAACATCTTAATCTTTCTATTATAATCTAAATAAATGATAGTATGGAGGTAAATGGGTTGGATGGGAGAAATAGGAGGAGGATGGCAATGGATTGAGGAGAACAAACTTCTGGGAGAGAGGGAGCCTTCTGAAAATGCCTGCTGTTCAGGAACAGTGACTAACTCAGAAGGTACTGGCAGGGGGAGGGAAAGGAGTTTTGTTACTTGCTGCGCCCACCTCACCGCAAGCCCCATCAGCTCGGTGCAGCCTAGCCCGTGGCCAATCGCAGACTGAAAAGCCAGCGGTCTGAGGAGAAAAGGGCTGTTGAGTGGGCAAGCCTCTCCACCCCTGGTGCCTGGAAGTCTGCTACTCAGCTGACTCCCCCTCCCTGTCACGTTTTTGTCTTCCAGTCACGTTTTTCCCTCCAGAACCACCCGAACTCAATCTGAACCAGCCGAACTGTTCAGTCGTTTCAGAGTTTGGAATCGGGTTTGATTCAGTCGGTTCGGGTTTGGTCGGCTGAACAGACAGAGTTCGGGCGGAACTCGGAACTTTCTAATCGCGTTCGCCCATCCCTAGTCTGCAACTTTTGAAAAGTTGCACACTTTTCACTCCTATGAAAACTTGGTTTGTTTATTATTAGTTATATATATTATCAATACATAACCTGACGTAGCTCTTAGGCTGTCGCCTTGTCAACATAAAATAATTAAAAAATTTAAAACTATATAACTTAAATACTAACTCAGAAAAATCAATACGATACATTAAACAGTCTTCAAAATCTTAACCCAAATTCCACCATTTCCAGTAGTCAGGTTTACAGCGCATGATGAGTCTAAGCATACTAACAATCCATAAGGGCTATATAATTTAAGTTCAAAGAACTTAAACGTTACAAAAGTTTTGCAAGGCTTAGCTACTAACTGAAGCCTTAAGACTGATTTAATAAATTCAAGGCTGCATAGCTAGAAATGTTAGCACAAAAGCATTGCTAGCATATGCTTAGTAATCATCAATTTCTTAGCCCCACTTCCTCCATTTCCAGGAGTCGTGTTTTCAACACATGGTGAATCTGAAGAAATGTACATCCCTAAGAGCTATATTGTTTGAAAATCAGAAAAAACAGATTACAAAAGTTTTATGCAAGAACTTAGCTACTGCCTGGGACACTTCCGGGAATTGATCTATCAGCAAGATTTGAACAAGCTCAGAGCTAGATCTGCCCATATATCTAATCAAAATGGAATCTAGAAATTGCTTCCTAAGCTTTTGATAGAGCTGGCATTCCAGCAAAATATGATCCACTGTTTCAGCTTGCAATGAATCAAATGGGCATAATCTTTCCAGAAAAGGTATTCCAGTAGCACGGCCCTCCCAAATCTTGGAGGGGAATGCATTTAGGTGAGCCAGTAACAATTTTCTCCCCCCAAAAGGGGGCATGTTGTAGTGCCAGTATTTGGCAGATTGCCCTGATTCTGGGATTAGGGGTATTTTCAGATGTTACGAGATCACGCTCAACCACAGGGAATTCCCACATGGTGATCATGGTCTCGTCACGTCTGTTGGGGGGAACGGAAGCTCCCCACCAGATGCTCACCCCTGTGAATCACGGGGGGTGGGGGTGGGGGAGAATCACATTGAACATGCAAATGGAGGTTCTGCCCGGACCATCTCTGTTTGCGTGTTCAATGTGATTCCCCCCCGTGATTCACGGGGGATCATCTCATCTGTCCCCGGACCACAGCCTGAAATCAGCAGCGGGATTCCGGGCCATGGTCAATGCCCCGGAGGGGTGGGTGGGTGGGCGCTGCAGCCGCATTGACCGTAGTGCCTGCCTGTCTCCCAAGAGGGCGGGCAGCATAGGGAGTGGGGGAGGGACGGGGCATCTGTTGGATGTGCCGGTTTGATCCCGACGGGGGATCAATGGGTGTTTCTGTGACAGGGCCAACACAGGCCCCGTCACATCTGAAAATACTCTAGATCTAAATAATATCCCAGTGATGGGGAGGCCCTAACCACTGCAATGTCCTCTTGTTGGGATAGATCATCAGTCCTGGCATAGATTTCAATTTTTGCTGCCCTTACTCCTTAAATACTCTGATGAGAAACCCAAATTTGCTATACTATTCCTCATTTTATTGAGCCATGCAGATTTGAAACTATCTCTGGCCAGGGCAGGAAATAACCCAGACTGCGGGAATACCTCTCCTCTCAGCCACAGGGACAGGGCATATTTTAGGGCTCTCTTTGCCCATCTAAGTTTCCCCGTCTCAATTCTAAATAGCAGCTGAAGGAATTCCCACTGGGAGATGGAAGAGTTTCCTCAATAGTACAGATCTATCTAAATTAGATGTCCAAGAGGATGCCCATAACACTGCCCCATAAATTAGTGACTCAGCAGCCTTGGCCTCCAGCACTTTTAGAGCGATAGCCTCTCTTCCAACTCCATTCCCTGAAAAATAATTCAGTATTGCAATCCCAGTGCCTCTGGCATGATTTAGTGCAGATTTGGCCTGCATTGACCAACTGCCCAACTTGTACAATATTACAAGAATTATGCTTGACTTGCTCAATCACTTCATGTATTATTTTTCCACTGAAATTCCTTCCTACTCTTACCAAAGATCATACTTTTGGATTTTGAGTAATTTATTTGCAGGTTGTTTTTAGAGCAGAAGTTCTGTATTTCTCTTAATTGTTTTACCAGCCCTATTTTAGTTTGTAATAGAACTGTTGCATCATCTGCATACAGTAGGGCACCTTGCCTGGTCTGCCAGACATGGTGGAAAAAATTCTGGAGCTGATACTCTAGGGATGAGATGATTTAAAAAACAAAACAAACAAACATGGGGCTGAAGTGCACCCGTCTCCCTCTGATACGGACCAGAATTTCCTTGGAAAGTTCCCCCATGACCTGGTTTGTCTTTATTCTCATGATGTTATTTGCATGTAGAACTCTAATGAGGAATAATAACCTCCGATTGACTGAGGATTCTTCTAGCTTTTGCCAGAGGCAGGATCTATCCACTGACTCAAGAGTCGCTTTCAGGCCACATACAATTTCCCATTTTTGACTACATATTTTTCTACCAAGTGTGTCAATATCAGAACATGGTTGAGTGTAGCGCGGTCCCTCTGAAAGCCCGCCTGCTCTAAATATATGATATTTCCTTCCTGCAACCAGTCATTGAACCTCTCGGCCAGCAGTTTTGAGTATAATTTGCCAATTACACTGAGAAGCCTAATAGAGCGATAATTCGCCGTGTCTCCTCTTGGGCCCTTTTTATAAATGGGAACTACTATTGCTACTAGCCACTCTCTGGGTATTTATCAATAACTAAACTTCCACATTTTTTCATTATTAAACTTTAATTTATCATAATTCAACAATGAACAATTTTTTCAGAGTGCATTAACTCTGTTTCTACAGAACTGCATTCTGTGCAATGAATTCTATAATGTTCTCTACACTGACATTGTTAACAATTTATTGTATGAAGTGTATACATGTAAAGGACAGAGTTAATGCACTCAAACAATTGCGCATTGTCAAATTATGATAATAATGTTTAATAACGAACAAATATGAAAGTTTAGTTATTGATACAAATGAATAAAGTATGTATGATAAGGAATTAAGTACATATATTACATTTATGTTGATGAGGATAAAATACTAAATATTCCTCAAATTCTGAAATGACCATGTTTTTTGGCATTTATGTCTTGTTGCAATGTATGGGGTTGAATGTTTTTTTAATTGTAATTGTAATTACTATGTTTTTTGGAGTTTAAGTTAGTCAAAATAATTTTGTGATGTTTTTGAAGAGGAAAGTATTTAGTTTTAAAAACTGTTGTGCATTTAACATTTTTTTAAACTGTTAAGTTTTTTGTTTTAGTAATATACTCTAAAGTTACGATGCTAGGAAGTAGTTTTGCCAGATTTAGGGCATACAGTGGACCAGCCTTGAATTTTATGCACCTAATTAATAGGAAACATTATCTGGCCATATAAGCCACTGTTATGGTTCTTTTGCAAAGAGGAGGCTATTTTACAACAAGCTAAGCACCTAAGGAACAGTGTACTACAAAATATAGTGAGCTAGGAGAACAATGAAATGTATTTAGACAATTTTGTAAAGCAGAAGAGATAAAGAATAAATTGATACATTATATTTGAACACAACTTTAAATTGTTTAATCAAAGCAAGTGAAAGAATGAGTGAAAAAATGTACTGCTCAACAGAAGAGATTCCTATTTTAATGAACACTGAATTAAGCCTAAAAAACAAGAATTTAAAGCTAAATACTGGCTTTCATACAAACACAATATTCCATCATTCAAACTCACGTGGAATATTATGGACAGTGTTGAATATCCAGGGGTGTAAGCGGAGGACAGAATTCGGCCTATAAACCATTCAACCAATAGATTATTTTAAAGTGGTTTTCATCCCCATGGGAGACGAGTCTAACTTGACAGCACTTTTCTGAATAAAAACCTTTAATAACTTCAGCTTTGAAAGTGTGTGAATTCAATGCTGGGGAAAAGAGCTGAATTACTTTGGAGGTTGACTTAACCTCTCTAAGACTACTCCCTTCTCCACAGGATCCTGACACCCCTTCTTGATAGTTGATGCCGGGGTCAGGTGGCCTTCCTTCCCACAGCTTTGCAATTATTTTACATTCCAGCTCCTGTGCAGTCTTGTGAAATCCTCAGTGATTCCCTTGTTACTACAGGGTGTTATTCAACCCCTTCATATGTTTACTGGCAACCTATAGCAGGAATTGAATGTTTAGACTCCCCTGTGAAAGAATGGAATGTTGTGAGACTTTTTCCCTTTTCCCTCAAAGATCTTTTTTTGAACAGTTTTGGGGAAGGCCATAATTTCTTCCACAATTGACAGTGGGGATGCAGTTAACTTGGTACCCGTAGAAGATCCAGGTCAAGTAGAGACCATCCCCATATGGAAGGGTGTACAGGTAACTTATTTCCTGAAGTACTAGGCATGAGGGGTCTAGAACTCAAGCCCCTGGGAGACTGATTCAGCACCTTACCATCATGGTAACCCAAGGCCAGACCAGGGAACTATATCACATGGAGATTCTGGAATCCAGCTTGTGCTTGCTACAGCCTGAGGTGAGCAGGAGGCTGGCCTTCCTCCTATATTTATTTCCTCTTCCTGACACCTCCCTTTTCTGAGCAATTAGTCTTCAAGACCTTGCAGCCAGATCATTTCAGTGAAGCTCCTTTCTGCCTTCTGTCCCAGCCTGCCTTCAAGCACAGCTAGATTCCTCACCAGCCCAACCTGCTACCACCCATCTGTCACACCCTCACCTAAACCCTGTCCTACACCCCTCTCATGTGGTAAATTCTTTTATTTCAGAATAAATATTAAAATCTTAACATTTTCCATTGGGGGAAAAATGGTCAGAAATGTAGGGGATAGATCAATTCAGGCTCTTTCATTGTTTATGAGCTGGAGTAGGACTCAAGTCTAGAGCCTTAAAATGGTATTAGAGCTGTAACAGTTCCCCCCCAAAGAGGGCATACTTGTTGGAATTAGGGTACCTGATATACAAAAATACCATTTCTATTATGAATTTCCCAGCTTTTTGTAACCAATTTACTGCTTCCACCATGTAGGAAAATGATCAGCAACATTTAGAAAAACATTTTAAAAAGTGAAAGAGTCAGTAAAACAGAAAATTGGTTGAAGGAAAGTGAAATGGTAATCTGGAAGTGATTGGAAAACCAGACATCTGTCAGTAAAATGGAAAACTGGTAACTCAGTTGCAGTAATATAGCCAGTATTTCAGGTTATTGGGTGCCTGACTTGGTAATTGGGTACACACTGGGCACCCAACAGGCTACTCAAAAAATTAGGTATTATCCACGGGTAGCAAATTAGCTATCTGTTTCAGCTCTGATGGGAATATTTTTTTATTTTAATTCCATACTGCCCTGCAAAATCTACCCCTGCTCCTAGTTTTTAATCAAACACTGCCTACATCAAAAACATAGCTTAAACATATTTTTTTTGAGGTCAAATGTGAATTTCTTCTTCATGCTACTAAAAAAATAAATAAAAATATAAATCTAGATTCTCTCTAGTGGTGTGCAGAGGGGACCAGCTTCATTTTCATTAAATTAAATAAATAGTTATATATGTGTTTTTCATCTGTAGTACTATTTTGTTTTAGTAATTAAATTTGTACTCCACTGTTTTCAGTTGGCATCACTTTGCAGGTCTTGTATCATGTAAATAACGGTTTTACTTTGGCTCTCTGACATTTTCCAATACCCAGACTTGCCAAGAGTGCCCCAGTGTGGCAGAATATCAAAGAGAATGGCATGCAGCAGGTGGGCATAGAAGCAGTCTTTCCCCCCATTCCCTTTCCCTTCTCATTATCGGCACTCAAAGTGTGTGAGAGAGACTGGCAAGCAGCAGGTGAGCCCAGGAGACAGACACACTGGCAGACAGTAGGCAGGCAGAGGAGCAGCAGGCATTGGCAGGCACTCCCAGGGGGTGGCACCCCAATGTCCTCCTCCCATCCGCTCAGATTGACACTGCTAAATTTTTGGTAGCATTGAAGAAAAACCTATCCCAAAAGTTATCTGTGTCTTTCACGGTGCTGCCTGATGTGTTTCCAATGTCAATTGGCCAGCAGTCATGCCTTCTGACTGCTCTCCTCCTCCACCTTCCCTGGAGTGCTTTTCAGCCTTACAGCATAGAGTCCAATGGGGGCAAAGCAAAAACAACCTATGCTTGAAATTAACTTCATTTTAGTTAAATTAGAAACTAAAACACATGTAGAAAAATTCATTTTAGTTACTAATTTAAACTAAAACAAGTAGCACACTCCTAGTTATCTCTTCTTTCCACAGATTGCCTTCTCAGTCATGACTAATAGACATCACATCTCTGCTTCATCCTTCAGTTGTGTCCCATATCTTCTGGCTTTGTCCCCTGACATTGCTCTTATTTACTTCCTTTTAGCTTGTCAGTTAGTGTTTGGTCTCAAGTCTGCAAAAACCAGGCCTAGTTCTGGGCCTGCAACACATGGTGCCTTATATAGAGCTGAAATGGGTACCTACAAAATGGGTATGCCCATCAAAACTATCTCAGCCAGATCAGGCATTAAAAGTACACATTTAGTGCCCACCAAGTTAGCCCAATTACCGTAATACCATAATCGAGATTGAATTTCCTGTTTTCTGCTACTGATTTTCCATTTAGACCATTTACCAAGACAGGAAAGTGACTAGATACATTCAGAAAGACACTATAGAAGTTGCATAGTAAGTTTGAATAGGTTTGTGATATGGAAAATTGGTAACTCAGTAACAGTTATATCTGGTATTTTGGGTAATCGGGTATCAATTGGATAGCTGAAAGACAATGGGTGTTTTTAGACACACATTTCTCCTGGGTGTTTGCTGTAACATCCAGAATTTTCTGTGTGTCTAAATCACTCATCCAGATCTTAAACATCCGGATCTTTGAATTTCTGCATGAAACTTCTCCCAGAACGTTTGTGTGAAAAAGGTTTCCTATGTAAACTGCTTTGCGCCAGGCAGCTGTGGTTACTTGGTTTCCATGGAAGCCGGTCACGTTTATAGCTGCGGCTACTGTAGGCTGCCTCAGGGCAGCATGTGTGTGAAAAATGAATCTGGAACTTACTTGTAAACCCAGAAGATTGAAACATCCAGAACTTTAACATGTGTCTAAAAATGCCCAAGGTGAAACTGCCAGTATTACCCATGGGTACAAAATGAGCTACCCTTTTCAGCTCTAGTCTTATATTATCTTCAACAAAGCAATCTTCCCCCCCCCCCCCCTAGCACAGCGTAGGACCTGTTGGACCTATGGAACACAGTCCTGCTGCAGGACTCTACTCAACCCTCTTGGATTCTATGTACTAGATTCAGAATCCTGGTTTACCCATCATCTTCATCAGACATTTGGACCCCAAGACAACAGATAAACAACATTCCACATGGTTTCCTAGATTTTAATATTGATGGGGTCTTTATCACTTGAATGGACTTGCAATAATAATTTCTATAAAGACCTTAAACTCAACAACACAGTTGGTGGGTTTCAAGGTTGGTGGGGGGCAGGGCAGGGCCAGAAGTGTATGGGGCCAGGCCAATGGTAGGCGAGGTCTATTCAATGGTAGGCAGAGTCAGCAGTGCACATGCAAACACACAGCGAGCAAAGCAAACCATCTTAAGCCAACAATATTATGTGAAGTCCTTAGCACACCACAAAAGCAGCAGCGTGGAGTTCCACTTGTCCCCAGAACATGCTACACAGTTTTGTTGCAATGTAAAAGGCAACCCGAGGGGGAACATGCATGCAAAGACTAGCCATTAGTGAACCAACATGTGGCATGGTGGCCTTCTTGCAGCAGAAAAGCCTTGAAACTAACACTGCAAAGGGGTCATTTTAAGTGCAGGAAACATTCCAGCAAAGATTAGAAGCCTTTCTATCCAAGTTCTCTGGTCCCCCCAGCCAAAAAACAGAAAGCAAACAGTTTAGGTGAAAAATAGCAAAGGGACAATTTTAACTAAGAGTAGCCATGGCCAGTGAGGACCTCCACAAAATGGCCACCACCTTTGCACATGCTTGGGGCTTGGAAGAGGAGGGGGAACCCCATTGGTGCACATGCAAACACAGAGCAAGCAAAGCAAACCATCTCAAACCAACAATACTCTGTTAAGTCTTTAGCACACCACAAAAGCAGCAGCAAGAAGTTCCACTTGTCCCCCAGAACATGCTATATATTTCTGTTGCAAACTAAACTTTCAATGTAAAATGCATATACTGCAACCAGAGAGGGAACATTCATGCAAAGACTATCCATTAGCAGGAGCGTAGCTATGGTGCAATGGGCCCCTGTCCAAGAAGTCAAGATGGGCCCCTCTCACCAGCGGGACTAGGGGTGCTGCTATCAAACACACAAGACACCCAAAATGCAGCCAGCCTATTAAGTGGATTATGCCATGAAAAGAGACACATATATAAACAGTTCAGCTGTGCCCCCATCATCAATTCATGCTTGCCCCATTCCATTTAATTTGCCCCCCATATAATCAATTCATACTGCCCCCTACCCATAACCAGTTCATTTGCACATCTGGGGCAGTGTGCATACATTATATAGTGGGCACCAATGAAACGGTTATGGGGTGGGGGTTTAAAGATAGTTATTGCTAATAGGAATACTTCATTAAGAAGAGTTAGTGAATTAGCAGCCATAATAATCTCAGAACCATATCTGTAGATTTTCCAAGATAGAATAGATATTGCTTTACATCCTAAATTCCCACCTAAGGTAGTATAAGTAAGACAGTTGTGAGAATGTGGCCCTTTTTACATGTGGCCATTTTCTGCATGTTCATGGGTGGGGGAGCCCCATGTGAACAATGCAGCACACATGCCTGCAGTGAGTTGTGGTGCATACACCCACCTAACATGCATCCTGACTCACCCCCCATCTTGTCCCCATGCACGGAGCAACCGGGGGAAAAGGCGGTTGCTGTGTGGGTGTGGATGAGTGGGCATGCGTGTGCAGCCATGTGCACGCCCCACCCACGCGCAGGTGTGCCCAAGGACTCCCCCACCTGGTGGAGCCATGTAAAAAATGGGCTGTGAGGAGCCACTCAAAGAACAGAAGGTTACTGCCTTGTAAACAAGGTTCTTCGAGATGGCTCTGAACTTTCTCGCAACACCCACCCTTCTAGCCCCTCATGGAGTTTTCTTATATTCCTAGAAAGGGTTGGAAAGAACTGCCATTTTGAGGGGGAGAGTGCTTGAGACCATCACGTGGTATATTGTTTGAATATGGTGAGCATGTCATGAAAAACCAAGTTATGAGAATGATGAGAGCTATCTCGAAGAACCTTCTTTACAAGACAACAACCTTCTGATCACTCACATGGGGATGAGTTGTTTGTTTACAAACAGCTTTATCTCCCAGTCCTATCCAGGCACTACTAGCAGACAAAGGGAGAGGATGGGGAACCCCAGCAGTGCACATGCAAGCACAAAGCGAGCAAAGCAAACCATCTCAAGCCAACAATATTATGTTAACTCCTTAGCACACCACAGAAGCAGCAGCAGCATGAAGTTCCACTTGTCCCCCAGAACATGCTACACAGTTCAGTTGCAAACTAAACTTGCAATGTAAAAGACATCTGCTGCAATCAGACAGGGAACAAACATTCATGCAAAGACTAGCCATTAGTGAGCCAACATGTGGCATGGTGGCCTTTTTGCAGCAGAAAAGCCTTGAAACTGGCACTGAAAAAGGGTCCATTTTAAATGCAGTGAACATTCCAGCAAAAATTAGAAAACCTTCCATCCAAGCCCCCTCCAACCGAACAGAAAGCAGACAATTAGGGTGACAGGGTTTCACCCAGGGTGAAAAAACAGCAAGGGTCAAGAAAATATTTTAAAGAATGGAAGGCGAGGCAGCAAGGCCCTACCAACTGGACTCACAAAATTAGTAATTACCCCTGCCTGTAATGCATGGGGGGTGGGGGAGAAGAGGACAAAAGAAAGCACAAGCAAATAAACAATGTACAGGAGACCAGGTCAGGAGATTTGTTTTTTTTCCAAAACTTACCAGGTTTCTGAAAGGATGAGTCCTCCTGATGGCTCTAGTCTGACTCTGATAACCACCTTCTGTTGTTTTTCCTTCCAAACAAGTCCCTGGCCCCTCCCTTCTTAAAAATAGAGGGGTAGCTCTCACTCTCTCTTCCCCCTTCCCTCCATTGAACTTAGGGAGGAATGAGCAAGGAGGAGTGAGCTCTTTCCCTCCCTCCACCCACACTGGTAGGGGAGGGGCCAGGGGAAAAGGAGGAGCTATGGTATGGCCAGAGCATTTAGAATAGGCACCCTGACATGCCCCCTAGGCCTTGCTGATTGGCTGGGTTTCTCCATAGAAGCCCAGCCAAGGAGCAACTACCACCTCCCCCACTCCCACCCCAATCCCCCAGAAAGCACTGCTTGTCTGGACTGGAGCCCAGTGCATTTAGAATAGGCACCCTGACATGCCCCCTAGGCCTTGCTGATTGGCTGGGTTTCTCCATAGAAGCCCAGCCAAGGAGCAACTACCACCTCCCCCCACTCCCACCCCAATCCCCCAGAAAGCACTGCTTGTCTGGACTGGAGCCCAGTGCATACTCCCCGACGGCTTGGGAAGGACCTTTAGGTCCCTGCCTCCCTCTAGTGCTCTGGCCAGTGAGTGGAAAGCTAGGGGAATGGGGGAGCAGCAGGAGGGGGTTGTTTGTCATCTCCCCCTCCTCCCCTTGCAGAGTGACTCACAAGCACAGCCAGATCTTTCCCTGCAGGCTTTGTTTACATATCAGCTGTTAGCTTCTGGCTTTGTGCCAAAGCTGACTCATCAGCCCTGCAGGCAGCCAGGAGGAGAGAGTTAAAATGTAAACAAAGCCTTCAGACAAATGGGGAAACTCAGCACTGCCACTGGATCAGCTGTGGAGCAGCCCCTGGCTCCTCAGCAAACATGGGGGAACCCCTGGAGGCTTGGGGGGATGTCTGCCCCAATGCCACTGCTCAATAAGTTTCTCACTGCAGAATGAGAGCGCCCACAGCATTTTCTGTCCCTATTGTGATACAATACTGAATTCACCAAGCTATGCAGACACAGTCACCCATCCCAGCACTGCAGATGCTCCAAAACATCAGTTAGTTGGTTTTAATACAGCACATGCAGGCTCTCAGTTCTATGAAAAATCCATTAAGATCAATTGGTGCCTTTATTTCCATAAAGTCTTTCATAACCATTCCTTCAGAGTGCTCCACAAAGATTGATATTTCACAATTCAGAGTCACTTAGAAACAATCATGATTATTATTACTTACCAAATAATCAGTAACATCCTAATCATATTCAGATAGATCTGTTATCAGCCAGCACATTCAGGCAACAGGTTTAACAGGAATATTAAGTTAATAATTCAGACAACAAGTTTAATAGCAGAGCAGCAGTAGAACTCCACAAAACCAAACGCCGAAAAGATTTTCTCCCTGTGCTTTGTAAGAGGGGCTTGCAGGAGATCCTTGTGAAAATGCCAAAAACCAATTAAAGGGACGGTTGGGGTGATTTTCCCTGTCTCTTGTTGCCAGAGATGCAGAATTCTCCCCATAAAGACAGCCCTTCCCCCATGCTCAGCAAGGCCACGAGGGGCATGGCTTGAGCGGGATCAGGGTCAAGCCACAATGGAGCCGGGGGGGGGGGGCGGGAGCCCCTTCATGCAAAAACCAGACTGCCCTTGGAAAAGGTGATCAGGTGGAGGAAGCCCTGAGTAAGTATGGGGCAGTCAAGAAAGGACTTCCTCCCTGTTTTGAGAAACCATTGGTGAATAGAACCTGGACTAGCAATGGCCTCAAACTCATGAAAAACTAGATCACTCTATGTTCCCTTTACACAAGCCAACGCCCCCATGCCTGATCAGTGAAAATGCACCTTGGTGTCACCCTTCAGCCTAGGGCCCCCTCATGATTCCCTTCCATCCCCAAATAACCTGAAAACCTCTCTCCTTTCATGCCCAGATGTGTCCTTTGTCCCCTCAGCCCCAGTCTGTTTACCTTATGCATCTCCCCTTTGTTGTACCTGGACAGACCCCCAGACCTCTCTCCTTCCTTGCCCAGATGTGTCCTTTGTCTCCTCAGCCCCCGTATGCATCTTCCCTTTATTGTGCCTGGACACACACCTGGAATCCCTTTTTATCCTCCCTATGAGCCCAGCCTATTGTAGCACCCCTGAGCCTATCCAAAATCCTTTTTCCTAAACCCTATAACTGCTCCTTACTCCCCCTCTGAAATTAAAAAAGCTTTGGATGCAAACACGTGCAGGACGTGTGTCCCTCTGTGCATGTCTGTGTCTTAGGGATGGGAATTCCGGATCTACCGGTATCCGATAATGCCGGTATCGGGCGTACCGGCATTATCGGATTCGGCCCGGTAATCCGGCCCCCGGTACCGGNGTAACCATTGGTCCTGACTTTCCATCTAACTTCTCTCTCTCTCTCTTTTCTCTTCATGTGTGTGTCTGCCCTGGGTTCCCGCTCCCTCCCTCCCACATTACTTTTGTTTTCCCCACCGCTGCTTGTGTTTCCCCTGTAAACCACCAGCCAGACCGGGGTTGTGTTGATTAGTATATGTATGTGTGTATATCCCATTGTGGGTTTTCTTTGATGTCCCTTTGAAATAAACATTTCTTTTGTTATTAAACCCCCTCTGGACACCAAAGCATCCCAGGACACCATTGGAGACATGGACATCGGGGGTAGGGCAGCTCCCAGAGCTCTTTGCCACCCACAGGGCACTTGAGGGGGTGCCCCAGGAAACTTGGGGGCCATGGAGGGTGAGGGGGAAGGGGGAGGGAGGTCTATGGGGGGGCCCTGGTGGTGGTGGGGGCATGGGTAAGCGGGAGTTAAAATAAACACACTGATGACAAAGCCGCCTCCGGTAGTAAGTTCAGGGGACCAGAGGTGGTGGGGTGGACGCTGCCCATATGGGGCCTCTCCTGCGGATGCCCCCGGGGGGTGGGCCTGGGGGGGCGCCCTCACGCCTGGGCCTCCTGGCTGATGTGCCTGGCTAGGCTGGCACAGATGCGTTCAGCGTAATGGTACTCCCTTGGGTTGTCTGCATTCACGTACAGAGGCACGGGGTCAGGAGGGCGTGTAGGCATGGAGTATTCAAGGGCAACCCCATCGGTCTCGCACATGTTGTGCAGCACGCAGCAGCCACCGATCACCAGGGCCGAGGTTTCCACTGCATAGTCGAGCCGGCCGGCGAGGCTCCTCCAGCACTGCTTGAGGGCCCCAAACACCTGCTTGACCATGGTTCTGCTGGCACACAGGCGGGTATTGTAGAGCGTCTCCGCTGGGGTCCGGGCGACCGGGTATACCTTCATCAGCCACCGTGTGAGGGGGTACGCCAGGTCCCCCAGGATGCAGGGGGTCATCAGCACCCCCTCGATCCGGGCCATCCCCATGTCTGCAAAGTCCCCCCGGTACCTCCGGGCATAAAAGGGGGAGATGGTCATGATCAGGGCATCATGGCTGCACCCCGATTTGCCCGTGAAGATGTCTATGAACCTCTGCCAGTGGTCCAAGACTGCCTGCAGCTGCAGGGAGTGATACCCATACCTGTTGACATACTCCAGGGCCTCCACCACAGAGAGGTGGAGGAACTCAATGTGGGTGCCATCCACAGCACCCATGCAGTTGGGGAACAGACCAGCCGTGAAGCCGACCATCATGGTCCCCTGATCCACCAGCTGGATTGCCCGGTACAGGAGGACGTCCTCCAAAGCCTCAAAGACATCCCAGAGGATACAGTCCATGGTGCTCACCCTGACACTGAAGTGCTGTGAGACAGACAGGCAGGAGTCGGGCGTTGCCAGGGCCCAGACCTCGATGGCCACCCACTGGACCATGGGGATGGGGTTCCTCATGGGGGTGTGCTGTCGCTCCAGCCAGGGCATGAGCAGCTCTGTGAGCCACAGTAGAGTGAGCTTGTCCATCTGGAAATGTGCCCTCCAGGCTGATTTTTCCCACTGAGCCAGCGCCCAGGACCACTAGCCCTGGGCCCGCTACATGACCCAGAGCCACCGGGCAATGAGCAAAGCGAGCAGGGCGGCCCGGCACATAGTCTCCCTCCTCCATTGGAGGTACCCAGCTGCCTCATGGATCGCCACAGGCCTGGTCCGGCTGTGGCTCACAGTGTGTAGGTCCACCCCGGACACCCATTGCACCCTGAGCCAGGCCAGGGAGCGCCTGCAGGCTTGGTGAACCGTGCGGGTCCCTGTAGTGTTCCAGGCCATGGTAACCCGCAGGCGGGTGCCCAGGTGCACATCAGCGGTCTGGATGTGCAGCTGATCGATGTGGCCGCAGTACCACTTGGCACAGAGCTCAAGGAGCACCCAGCGTGCACCCAACCTGTCCCGCTCCATGGTGAGGTGAGCCCCTGGGGGTGCTTGTGGCCCTGATATAGCCTGGGATGGGTG
Source organism: Sphenodon punctatus (assembly GCA_003113815.1). Classification (NCBI taxonomy): domain Eukaryota; kingdom Metazoa; phylum Chordata; class Lepidosauria; order Sphenodontia; family Sphenodontidae; genus Sphenodon; species Sphenodon punctatus. The sequence goes on from QEPC01007066.1 coordinate 1,409,854, forward strand.
TTTCCCCCCCGGCTGCTTGTGCCATCTCCTGCAGGGCGGCCGGCCCTGGGCAGCGGGTGCGCGGTATTGGGTACCAGCGCTCCCGTGGGTCGGTGTATCACCGGCTGTTGGAGCTGAGTCAGCTTCCATGGCCCCCTGCTGCTGACTGCTGCATGTCTGAGTCTCTGTTGGGTGTGTGGTCCTGTTCCGATGTGCAGCTGGGTCTCTCCATGCAGGATCCCTTAGAGACTTACTACCTGATAGCCCACTACATGTCCAGGGACCACCAGGGCATGCTTCATTGGCCCCACCTTGTTCACCAGGCAGGGCACCCGACCACTGGGCCTGTTGTGGCCCCCAGCCGCTGGCTGTGAGTCCCCCTGTGCCTTCCGGGTCATGGTTTCTGGCCCCGCTGTGAGCTCCCGCCTCCGCCCGGCTGACGTGGTTTATTGCCTGCTCCCTTCTTGATGTGCTGCTGTGCTGCCAGCTTCCCAGGGTACCAATGCCCCTGCCTGTTGCTCCGGGCCCCCTCTGGGGACCCCCCTGTCTGCCTCTGCAACCGGTGTTCTCATCCATGGCTGCCTTCTCCAGTGTCCGTGTCCTGCTCTCTGAACCAGCCCCCGGCTCCCCTGGATGCTGCTGACCATCCTAGTCCACCTGCGCTCCCTCCAGTGACCCAGCTCCCCCACCTTGGGTGCCAGTGTGACTTCAGGGTTCTGGGGCCTCTGAACTGCACCTCCCAGTGTGCTCCCGGTGTGTGTGTGTGTTTGTGTCTTTGGACCAGCTGTATGGCTCCAGCTCTCCTCCCTCCCCTCCATCACACCCTCGCTGGCACTCGGGGTCTGTGTGTACCTCCTGGACCTTCCCTGGGCTGCTTCCTGTCCTGTGCCTGTACCCCAACCTTTGGGGTTTCCCCCATTACAGGACTGACTGTGTAGCTGTGGGGGGCCCTTGCAGGCTGTGCTGTTGTTGGGGGACTGACTGCTGTTCCCCATGCCTGGTCCTGCCCCTGGCCTGTTCCCCCCCTCTTCCATGAACCGCTGCCCCTGCTTCCCCCCTGTGCCCATTGTGCCATCTGTGTTGTCTGTCCCACTGTGTGCCCTCTTCCCTTCCTTTCCCATGTGGGTATGTGTGCGCCTGGGCGTTTGTTTGTGCTGTGTGTTTCACTGTGCCCTTGATGTCTCTGTGCCTGTTGTGTGTGGTACCTCGGTGGCTCCTCTCCCTCTTCCCCCTCCATTCACATTTCCCAGGTGTGGCCTTTCCCTTTTATTGTTTTTGGCTTCATTTTCCCTCAGTCGGCCATGTCTGTGTCCCGCCCCTCCCCGGTGACTTGTGGGTGTTTTGACCATGGCTGGGAATTGGCATCACATCTGTTGCACTGCCCCAGGCCGTGGTCTTGCACCCCAATCCCCTTCCATAGTCCCACTCCCATCACGTCTGTTCGGGGCTCTCCTTGAGGTTTTTCGGTTCATCACTGCTGGGGATCCACTGTGGTGAATCCGGACCATGTAACATCTGAAAACACCCAGAACCTTTCAGGCTAAACTATGGGTATTTTCAGACATTACGAGATCACAGTCAACCACAGTGAACCACACTCAACCCCGCGGTGGGGCCAAAGGGCCCTGAACGTCTGTTCGGCGGCTGCCAGATGTTCACCACAGGCAATCCCCATCAGGGGACAAAATTAACCACCCTTCTGGAGGTCAGGCCCAGACCATCTCCGAAAACATGGTCAAAGCAATTCCCACTGGGAAACAACAAAAAGTAACGTCTGANGGGGTGGTGGAGACCAGTGTGTGTGCCCTCACACCTCGGCCTCCTGGCTGATCCGCCTTGCCAGGGCTGCATGGATGCGCTTTGCGTACCGCAGGTTCTCTGCATTCACATACAGAGGCACAGGGCCAGGAGGGCGCTGGGGCACGGGGTAGTCAAGGGCATCCTCATCAGTCTTGCATACATTGTGCAGCATACAGCAGGCTCCGATCACCAGGGCCGGGGTCTCCACCGTATAGTCTAGGCGGCCCACGAGGCTCCTCCAGCACTGCTGGAGGGCCCTGAAGACCCTCTCGACCACGGTCCTGCTTACACACAGGCAGGTATTGTACAGCTTTCACAGGGTTCCTGGCAACTGGGTATACTTCATCAGTCACCGGGTGAGTGGGTAGGTTAGGTCCCCCAGGATGCAGGGGGGCATCAGCGCCACCTCAATCCAGGTTATCCCCATGTCCGCAAAGTCTCTGCGGTACATCTGGGCATAGAAGGGTGACATGGTGATGATCTGGGCATAGTGGCTGCTCCCAGAGTGGTCTGTGAAGATGTGTATGAACCGCCCCTGGTGGTCCATGACCACCTGCAGCTGCAGGGAGTGGTACCTCTGTCTGTTGACATATTCCACGGCCTCTCCATCTGAGGAGTGGAGGATCTCAATGTGGGTGCCGTCCACGGTGCCCATGCATTTGGGGAACCCTCCAGCTGCAAAGTTGGCCATCACAGACTCCTGGTCCACCAGCTGGATCGCTCGGTCCAGGAGCATTCCCTCCACCGCCTCACAGACATCCCTCAGGATCCCAGCGACGGTGCTCATCCCGACACCCAAAAGCTGCGAGATGAACTGGCAGGAGTTGGGCGTTGCTAGTACCCAGACCCTGATGGCCACCCACTGTACCATGGGGATGGGGGTTTGCATGGGGGTGTGCTGCTGCTCCAGCCAGGGCATTAACAACTCTGCGAGTAGCAGGAGGGTGCGCCTGTCAATCTGAAAGTGCGCTCTCCAGGCGTCCTTGTCCCACTGAGCCAGCGCCCTGGCCCACCACCCCTGTGACTGCTCTGTTACCCACAGTCGCTGGGAAATGGACATCACGAGCTGAGCAGCATGACCCATGGTCTCCCTCTGCCACTGGAGCCGGCTGGTTGCCTCGCGGAGCACTGAAGTCCACTGCCGGGCGCAGATGAGGGCCTGCCTGGCCGTTCTGGACACCCGCTGGGCCCTGAGCTGGGCCAGGGTGCGCCTGCGCCCATGGTGGGCTTGCCAGGCTCTAGCAGCACTCCAGGCCATGCTCACCTGCAGCTAGATGGCCAGGTGCAACCCTGCGGTCTGGATATGCAGGAGGTCCGTGTGTGAGTGGTACCACTCAGTGCAGACTGCTACATGCATCCCACAGGCACCCAACCACCCCAGCTTCATGGTGAATGGTGGCCTGGTTGGGTTGGAGCTGCACCTGATATAGGCTGGGGCACGTGTTGTCACACCCCCTGTTCACGACCTGCCTACCGGCCAGGGGGACCCAAGTCCCTCTGTTTCCCCCCCCAGCCAGCTGGGCCAGCTCCCACAGGGTGACAGGGGCAGGGTGGCAGTGGCTTCCCCCTTGCACACACCTGTGGCCCCTGCACGGGGCCTGGTACATGGTCCAGCCTGTGCCTGGGCATGTGCGGGCTGCAGCTGCATTCCTGCTGTCATCACCTCTCACCTCTCTTTGTTTTGGCTGCCTGTTGTCCTCGCCGCCCTGATCTGTGTGTAGGATGTCCTGTATGTGTGCTTGGTGCCAGCAGCTGTGCTGGGTCCACACCCCATGTCTCGCTTATTAGCCAGGCAATGTTGCAGCTTGTGGCCTTATCACTTGGCCTTGGAGCTCCCTTGCTTCCCTTACCGTCCCTCCAGGGATTGTGGGGCCCCTCTTGCCTTACATTTAGTATCAGGCGTGTAAACCATGGCTGGCAGGGCTTCCCCAGCACTCACGAACCCCTCCATCCCCGGCGCTCCCCATAGCTGGACTTTCCGCAAGACCATGGCCCTGTGTGACCTGTGGCATTCTCCGGCCATGCAATTGCTCCTGGGTTGCCCGGACAGCCTCACCAGTGCCTATGCGAGTCTGAGCTCTGGCCTCTGCTACTTTGGCTATGAGGCAAGTGCCCGTGATTGCCGGCTGCATGCAGAGACGCTGGGCATGCATCCCTTTCCCAATGGGCGCATCCCAGAGATGAGGTGCACACATGTGGGGTGGTCGGCAGCAGATACCGTGTCTTCCCTCTCTGTGTGCAGCCTGGATGCCTATGTGGCCTGTCTGATGGAGGGGGCCCCTGCCCTGACTGTGTCCTTCTTGGACTGTGTTCACAGGGCCCGTGGGTACCAGTGGTCCCATGGAGTGGCCTATCACCAGCTGTTGGAGCTTGGTCACCTTCTCTGGCCCCCAGCTGCTGACTCTGGCTTGTTGGAGCCCACCGGGGCAGAGCTGGTGGTGCTGGCTGGTGTGTGGTCCCATTCTGATGTGCAGGTGGGGCTGCCCTTGTGCCCGTGCAGGATCCCTTCGAGGTACTACCTGGTCCCCCACAACATGGCAGCACAGGGATACCGTCAGGGCATGCTTCAGTGGCCGCACTTCATGCACCTGGCAGGCCACTCGATCTCGATTCCCTTCGTGGCCCCCTGCAGATGGCTGTGAGGCCCCCTGTGCCTTACAGGCCCCGGTTACTGTCCCCGCTGTGAGCTCCCGCCGCCGCCCTGATGCCGTGGGTTGCTGACCCCTCCCTCCATGATGTCCCGGCCTTGCTGCTGTGCTGCCTGCTTCCCAGGGTTCCATTGCCCATGCCTGTGGCTCTGGGCCCCCTCCATGCCCCCCCGTCTGCCTCTGCATCCGGTGTTCCCCTCCGTGGCTGCCTTCTCCAGTGGCCGTGTCCTGAACTTTGAGCTGCCACCCAGCACCCCAAGGTGCTGCTGACCTTCCTAGTCTGCCTATGATCCCTTCTGTGCTCGTGCCCCCCCCTTGGGTGCCTCTGTGACAGCGGGATTTTGGGACCACTGGTCTGCACCTCCCCGCATCCTCCCGGAGTGTGTGTGTGTGTGTTTGGACCGGCTGCACGGCTCCAGCTCTTCTGCATCCCATCCATCACTCCCTCGCCGGCGCTTGGGGTGCCTGTCTGCCTCCTGGACCGGAACTTCCTGGGCTGCACCCTGTTCTGTGTGGCCTCCCTCTGTGCCTGTGGTCTGGCAAAGCTGGGTCCCCCCATTCTGGAACTGCCTGTGTAGCTGTGGGGGTGCCCATGCAGGCTGTGCTGTTGTGGGGGTTCTGGATGCCACTCCCTGTGTCCTGCCCTGCCCTGCCCCTGGGCTGATTCCCCCCTGCTCCCTGTCCCCACCCACCCTCCTTGTGCCCGTTGTGCTGTGTGTGTTGTCTGTTCCGCTGTGTTCCCCCTTCCCTTCCTTTCTCGTATGGGTTTGTATGTGCCGGGGCGTGTGTTTGTGCTGTGTGTTCTACTGTGACCTCATTCTCTCTGTGCCTGCTGTGTGCACTGCCTCAGCGGCTCTTCTCCCTGTTCCCCCTCCCTTCCCATTTCCCTTGTGTAGGCATTCCCATTTGGTGCTTTTGGCTTTGTTTGCCCTCAGCCAGCCATGTCTGCCTCCCGCCCCTCCTCGGTGCCTTCTGGGTGTTTTGACCACGGCCGGGAATCGGCATCACGTCTGTTGCACTGTCCCGGGCCATGGTATCGGTCCAATTCCCTGCCATGGTCCTGGTCCTGTCACGTCTGTTCAGGGCCTCCCTTGACCATGGGTGGTGGTGGTTGGGTGACTCGCCACTGCTGGGAATCCACTGTGGTGAATCAGGACTGCGTAATGTCTGAAATCACCCTTTGTCTTTGATATGTTCTTCTGAGAAATTAGTTGTGTTAGCCAGAAAATTGAAATACATTCATTAAATTACACAAATATTAATCAGCAAGTTATTTTGTTAAATCAGAATTTCACATCTCTATTCTAGAGGCTAATGAGTTTCAGTCTGCTTTTCTTTTAGTGCTGACGTTTGGAATTCAAGAGTACTCAGTGTTAAGGGTATATTCTTGTTTTATTTTTTAGAGGTTTACTTAATGCGTAAGCAGAGATCTTATTTTCTGATCATATAATTAGAATGGCAAATGCTGCATGGACAAAAGCCTAAGGGATACGACTGATGGAGAAAAAAGCAAGTCTTCTATTTAAGCTGACTGTTACACTCTCATTTCATAAACAGCAGGAAATTCTAAGTTTCTAAAAGGTGTTAGGGTTTTGCTTAGATTTATGAAGCAAAATAATGTGATGTTTTTACATAAAATAAGCACCTGCTTTTTATGACAAAGAAAAAAATAATTCAAGAATTCTTTACTTGAAGAGAATTTCACAACACACTAGGAGACAAATTTTCTTTTGAAAACTGCAAAGAATAATTAAATCTTACTGCTTAACAGGTAATAAAATAATGTCCATGTTTCTAAACTAAAAAAAAGAAAAAATCTCAAATTATCCTTCTTGAAGTCAACTTCCATTTCCTAAAGACTGTTTTATAGTGTGTGCTCTTTAGATAATTTGAATGAATGTGGTACTACATTATGCAGAAGTAGGGATGTTCCTGACCTGGGAGATATTAATGCCAGACATTTTTAGTGTGCAGTTTTCATGTATTAAATGTACACAAATGCAAAAGTCACAGAACAAACAAATCTCACTAGAAGGTTTCTGTCAAGGATTGGCTTAGCAGGTACCAGAGTGGGTAAAGTCGCAGGCCCCACACTTTCATGAGAGAACCCAAATGCAATATCCTTTAGGACTCCATGGGGAACTTGTGCCACCTGCTCCACTACTTTTGGAAATTAGCACCTTCCACAGGCAGGAACATCCTTCCCTTTACATCCTCTCTTCAGTACAATGGACAGCTCTCCCAGCACACACTTACTTTGTCTAAATTCCCTTCTTTCTTGGCAGCCTATAACAGATGGCTAGCGTTCTCAGGTTTGCTACTCTTATAACCCACAGAAGGGGTGGACCAAAAGTGATGAGCTGGATATCCTTAAAGGGGTGGTTGTGTACTCCCTCACAAGCTCCCAGTCAGCTTCAAAATTGAAAATACAGATTCTCAGTAAAGAAAACCACGTATATACAAACATCCCTATTGTTGGGGATTCTGCAAGCCAGTACAATATCGAGGGAAAGTTGGGACCCTTATGAAATAGTGGTGTGAACCTCATTCTAACTCAGAAATGTTTCATGAATGCTCGCTGACTCACCCATTAGAAAAAGCTACGTGTTACTGTAATTATTTGTTTACGTTCAATAGCATGTTTCAGGGGACATGGCTTCCTGCATTTTAAGTCGTGTTCCCATACATTCGTGAATAGCCATGGGCTCTCCATAACCTGGGGCTCTCCATATTTGATGCTGTATTTTATACCAGTACTTCTCACTCTCAAGTCATTTCGAATTTATTCACGGAACTCATGTAAAGGGAGTCTGTGTCACCTACCCTCTACCACCAACTCACGCAGCCCTATGTGATCTGCAGTATTCTGGATCTGGATTTGCTGTCAGTGCAAGGATTTGAGGGCCATAAGCAGGGTAAATAATGTTTGGGTGGAAAAAAGAACTGTCATGTTGTAGTAAAAAAGATTGCTAAAAGACCTTTGTGCACTGGCTGAGCGAGATAGTGGACACTTATATGTCTTAATTTGGCCTGCATATGTTGTAAATTTTATTTTGATTGACAGATATGTAAAAACATGTGTAATGTAAAGTTGAGAACTGGAAACTCATTTTTATGCAATGGATGTATCTTACGCAAGCCTCTTTGACAACTTCTCTGTATTGTATAAGTTGTTGTCTAGAAAGTCAAGGCCAGTTAGAGATGTTGTGGAAAGCTTCCTTATCAGGGCTCAGAGAAAGACTAATTGGAAGCTAAGAATGCTCATGCAGGCAGCTGCACTAGTTAGAAGTGGTCACACATGCTCAGTGATTGCATAATAAGTTTTATAAAGTTGAAATACTATAAAACACAGCAGCTAAGGAATCATCTTGGAACTTCGTTGCTGGCTACTTTGCAGACACTTGGAGGGGCGCAGTAGAACCTGGGGCCCGCTTAGGGATCATCCCGCAGTCGGTGTAGGAGTTCCCCAGCGTGCATATAGAAATGTGTGAAAAGTATCTTTTACTTTCTGAATTCATTGGGTTTATTGTTTTTATCTTTATGCTTTATTATATTTAATAAACAGCTTTTTTGGCACCCATTGTTGAAGCTATCACTGAAATGGATCTAAATGAAAAACTTGCGCGACACATGTAGAAGGTTTCTAATGAAGATCTCTGCAACCATTGGTTGCTTTTGAACGTTCAGTAGAATGAAAAGTTTCAGCACACACAATTATGCTTCAGCACACATTTAAACACATACCTTTTCCTCTATTCTTCTCCAAGAAGAGACAATTTTCTCTCTGTATCACGCGGCATAAAATGTATTGATATTACTGAATCTCCAGGATGCAAGCACTTCCGTCTGTTGTTCAAGCACAAAGTCAACAAACATCTGTGTTTCGCAATGGTCTTTTAACCATTGATTTGCTGTCAGAAGTTGATAGCAGAATCTGAAGCACCTGCCATGTAGGCAGATTTGCAGACTGGACCCTGGAGCAAAACATTAAGGATTTGGGAAATATCTTTATAGGGCATAATCGTTTCTCCACTAGCCAAGCTGAGATAGATAAGAATTTACAAACTCTCAGTTGAGTGAGATCTCTATTTCTCTCTCTTTTGAGACAAAATATCACAGCTTAATGCAGTAAAGGCAAGCCTCCATAAACTTCTATCGGGTCCATACAATTCATCACAGTAAAGCATATATTAGACAGTGTACTCCAACTATAAATGGTCCTGTGTTATGGTGGATTCCTCACTAAAATGTAACTTGTGGTTCCCTCTCTCATTAAAGTTCTATACAATTGGCCCTTTGCTATTATAAACCCCTTGCTATAATGAAATTTTCTATAATACTGTCTTGTATTCTGATGGGTTTGTCTAAGTGAGGGTGCATCCTACCTGAAGCTGGGGGTTATTGTTACCAATCCCTTAAAAGGGAAACAGAAAGGGAGATGGTGTTGCAGGAGTCTGATCTGAGCTCCTACTGGGAGAGAAGGGCTGGGTATTTGAATGAGCTAGAGCTGGTATGAACAGCCATTCCAACCGAGCTGTTTTCAGGACGGGCGGGATATAAATTTGATTAAATAAATAAATAAATACATTTCACAGAAAGGTTCCTTGAAATCAGAGGGTACTTACAAACATGACACTGACACCATCATTCTGACTGGAGGTTGGGAGGGCTTTCCCTGGCCAACTGCGCTCCAGCCATGGGCACAAATGTCTCTACAGCCTAACCCGGCCAGAAGAGGGTGGGACAATGGGGAGCTACATGTGACCACTTGGCCATGCCCCCACACTCCTTCCCCCACCAAGATGGGCAGCCATGGCTGACTGTCATAGCAGCCCCATTCCTGCCCAGTTCACCCACTCTCACCCAGCTGGGCCATGGATGGGAGCGGTTTGTTCCAGGCCCAACTCTGGCAGACCTGGAACAAATGTTCAGGCATTACGTTAGTCCAGACAGGCCAAAATGGGCCAAAATGAGCACGTGTGATGTCTTTTAACACCCAGAATGGCTTATAGTATTCCACTTGGAATTTCGATTGGTAATTTGCTCATGCACAAAATGGCCACCAATGTACAACTGCAATGTACAAATGTCAGCCACTGTACCGAATCCCAAAGTGGCATTCATTGAACTTACTCTCTGTTATTTCCCTTTCAACATGTAAGAGAAATAATAGATTGAAGATTTTATAGTTGCTTGTATTTGCTTGTTGACACACCTGGGCGAGAATGGATTGGTTCAAACATGCTTACTAGTTGGAGCTTAAACCCCTGAATACTAGTAGTGGTGACTGGGGAGTGGTTATCAGGAGATGGGATACACCTCCATGATCTGTACTTTTACTTCTCTTGAGGGACAGTAGCTGGCCACTGTCAGAGGTAGGATTCTGGGCTCAATGGACCATGGATCTGACACAGTATGGCACTTTCTCTGTTCTTACAGTGTGCTGTGAGGAAATTATTCCCACACAGCTCATAAAGAAGGGGGTTTAGTGTTTAGATCTGAAATGTTTGTAGTCATATTTATGTCCTGTGGGAGAGGATTCCATAGTCTGCACATAGAATTTAAATAAATAGCATATTCTGCATTTATAAATATTATTCACATTTTTAGACTCTGAATATCCAAATAAATATTTGCATGCAAAATGGATAGATTGATTGATGTTTATTTACGACCCATTTGAGTCAAATTTCACAAAAAATAAACAAAAAATATGATACTGCACTCTTTACAAAAACATATAAAACTTAATTAAAAAAGATACATCGTTCTTAATATACAACTTTCAAAACATTTATCTTCAAGACGGCTGCGTGAGGAATTTACCATCCTAATTCCCAACCTAGTTTAACCTTCATTGTTTCTAATCATTTTAATCTTCAATGAGGACTCAATTTGGGCTCCCAAGGGATTCCTATGTAAATATCCGTCTTATCATTGAATATGGAAACTTCTCCATGTCTAACAGACATAAAATACTATATTGGATATACGGTAAGTCCGAGATTTTAATTATAGTTGTTTCTTATTAGCCTGTATTTTCCTTTTTATCTGAGCTGCACACAGGAACTTTGCGAGATGGTATACTAACTTCAATGTCAGTTCCTGAAAGAGTTGAACCGTCCTTTCATGAGAGGATGAATTATCCCCGTTCACCCATGGGGTCAACCATTTTATTCTTTCAGCGGTATACAGGGGACATTCCCACAAGCAAAATGGATAGTCAATCACATAGAATCATAGAGCTGGAAAGTGCCTCCAGGGGAATCTAGTTCAACCTCCTGCTTGGATGAAGGATGACTACAACTACAAGATCCCTGACAAATGGCTTTCGAGATGCTTTTTGAAAATGCCTTTGCTAATATCGCGGTTTTTCCAGTGCATGGACAGGGAGCCGGGGGCATTGAAGGTCAGCTATTTTGGTTCAGATAATTGATATTTGACTGAAAATCTGAAACTAAACATCCAGAAAGCTGGGAAAAAATATAGCTGGGCAAAAAAAACACCCCACAATACCCAAGTGAAGCCAGCGTGAATACTAGATCTTTCTTGCTTTGTCGACCCAAGTCAAAGTTGACGAATTCAACAAATATTGTATTCACCATGGATATTTGTTTTAGCTCTACTTTCCATCCAGTTCTTGTGAAAAAAAATTATTCTGCATTTATAGACTGAAAGTGTTACTATTCCAGTAGAAAGTAGTTGGCATGTGAGTAGGGAGCAATTTATCTGACACCCATGACCCACAACATATATGCCTTGGAACACCCCTTGGGAAATGTGTCCCACAGATGGGGCATTGTGTTGAATGGAGAGATTTGACTGAAAATGGAGCATAGGGATGATGTGTTAAACCAACCTGTGTTACTAAGTGGACATGAGGTTGCATTTGTTCCGTATGCCCCTCTTTAAGCAAACATAAGGCTTCTTTAGACATAAAAAGACCAAGTGGTCAAAAACCCTAAGCATGTGTTTGGCCGTTGTGTGTAATCACAACAACAATCCCAACACCAATTTGGCCACCTGTTGAATATGCGGTGTGGACACCATTTCATCACAAGGAAAATTGCGTGTTTGGACTGAACACGTGGCCAACTTTGTGTCTAATGATATCACATGGCGTGTTAGCAGGTACAACATGGGGAACAAGGTGACAGCATTTGTGTGCCAAGATTGGGTGGTGAGCAAAATACTGATTTGCCCCAAGGTGGGCTGTGTGTCTAAGCAGCGCCACATTGTGAACACAGGGCCAAGCTAGTGTTCATATCAAGGTCAAAACACACATTCAGCCACCCGTTGATGTTATGTCTAAAGACATCCATAGCTTTATTTCTGATATAAAAAAATCCCAATAACCAAGACTGCAGATCACAAACACATAGATTACTCTGCCTAGATCTGTGTCTGACAGGAGGGGACATAAACATCTGGCTAGTCACAGAAGGAAATGGATGTGCTTGGGGCTTCTATTTATTCTGACAAGTCCAAAAAAGAAGCCAGACTGCAGATCAACTTAACAGACTTTACCGGAATAACTAACTCCTATTCACAATGATAGTTTGCCAAGTGTGTCTCAGGGGAGAATTTAGTCCTTCATTTCAGCTGGCTGCATGGAGCTGTGATAACTGCCAGCTAGCTTGACATATCAGAGATTGAACTCAAGAGCTAAAGACATGAATCTCAACAGCTAGAGTTAAAGAGCTAGACTGATTGAACTCTGCAGCTGGGCTGTAATACATGTACTGTATCAATGGGTGTCTTTAAATGAACACTTTCTTCACCTCACCCCCCCGGGTGACCCATCCATGTAAAAGTGGGACACCATGGGGTGATGCAGAGCAGGAGTGGGCTTCCCAAACATCTGTTTAAATTGATGGAATGGATTCATTCTACTTGCAGATGAGCTTCTGCAGCTCCGCTTCAGATTGGGGGTTGCCCCAGCAACGTCATAGAGCTGCGGGAGGCAGCCTAGAGTGGATGCCGCTCTGCCCACACATCTATGTTGCAAAGGAGAGGGCACCGCGGGGCAGCCTGTGGGCTGTGGCAGTGGCTGCCTCTGTCTAAACCCACCATCCAAGCCATCTAAAAAAAAACCAATGAGGCACAGATGGGGACATACCACCTATTAGGTTTAAGCTCTGTAGCAATGCTCTGTAGCTAACCCCATTCATTTATTTTGCATTGGTTTAAAACCATGCTAAAAAAGTTACCATTCAAACACGACTCTCCTAATTTCAGCTAGCAACATTTATTTTAGAAATCTCTCAGCTTTCTAATAAGACAGACTAATGGATTAAGCTACAGGGTACCAAGAGTGTATATAGTCAAGAAAAGAAAATTCAATTAAGCACAGAGGAGACTAGAAAAAGGGGTCCTGGCAGTGTTGTACTGCGATTGTGTGTTCTGCCAATCTGTTCAATCCAGGCTTGAGGGGCTTTGGATTTGAATCAACTATTTCCAAAACAATTTCTGTCCTTTTTTATGACTCGCAGAGATTTTCAACATGCTCCTCAATGGGGTATAAAATTGGAGATTCTATTTCTTATGTTTCGGGCCTGTAAATTACAGATAAGCATATGAATAATTTCGGTCTCTCCAAGGAATCTTTGCCACCCTATTCAAACATATCTCACAATTCCCAGTGAGTTTATTTTAAACTCCTTATCTTCTGAACTCCTTATCTTCCCTCCCAATCCTTCCTCTCCATCTTCCCTGTCAATTGCTATTGACGGGGTCTCCATCCTCCCTGTCCCCCACGCCCGAGCTTGGGCTTCATCTTCGACTCGCACCTTAACTTCAAACCCTACATTGACTCCGTTGCCAAATCCTGCCGCTTCTCCCTCCACAACATTGCTAAGATCCGCCTTTTTCTGTCTGTCTCCTCTGCCAAAACTCTCATTCATGCCCAGTCATATTACACCTTGACTATTGTAACCTCCTCCTTGCTGGCCTTCCCCGCTCTCACCTTTCTTCCCTCATCTCTGTTCAAAACTGCTGCCAGGATCATCCACCTAGCCCATCATTTTGACCATGTGCAGCCTCTCCTCTCCACTGGCTTCCTCTTCCTGAGCATATTCTGTATGAGCTCCTTGTCTTCACTTAAAAAGCCCTTCACGACCTTGGTCCCCCTACCTCTCTGCCCTGATCTCCCTCCAAACCCCTGTTTGAGCACTCCGCTCCTTTTCTATCCCCTCCCTCATCCTCCCATGCCTTCCCTGCTCCCCCAACCACCTTCTTACATTCTCCCTTGCTGCTCCACATGCCTGGAACTCCCTTCCTGCCCTCGTCCGCCTTGCCCCCACCATCCACACCTTTAAGTCCCTCCTCAAAACACACCTCTTCCGTTCCACCCTTCCTAACTTCTGCTAATCATGCCCACGCAGGATTATCCCCCACCTGTTATCTGTAAACTCCCAATTTACTGTAACCAAGCCAAGAATGTGTCCCTGAGTTCTCGCATCCTCATGAATGTCGCATCCCTTGTATCTTCCTCTGTTCCCCCTTCCCTATCTCCCCTCCCTCTGTCTTTAGATTGTAAGTTCTCGGGCAGGGACTGTGTCTATCTTGTTTTTTGTAAAGCACCAGGTACACCGCTGGTGCTATATAAATATAATAATAATAATAATAATAATAATAATAATAAATAAAATGAGTGATTTAGAAGGGCACTTGCTCTGCTGAGTGAATGATCGGACATCAACACTGGCATGCACCCTAAAATTGCCCTTAGAGGAGAACAGTGGAGAGTGCCTTTAGAAAAAAAAACACATTACGATTGCAAAGAACTGATGTGGTCCTCCACATTAGCTGACCTACATTAAAGGCCTATATTAAGATATTGACTTTGCTGTTAACTTGCTGCTAACTTTGGAAAATCCTCCTGTAAAAATGGGTACAATAACACTGACCTACCTACTTCACAGGGATGTTGTGAGTGATTAACAAAATGGTGATTGAAAGGTGGTCTGGTGACATGTCATAGGAGTACCAATGTAGATTTACTTGAGTGGAGCTTCAACAACAGCCAGTGGCATGGGTTAAATGAACTTCCATAGAAAGATGACAGCAGGTTCTTTGATTTTCATTATGCTAAGCTTCCTTTGTCTTACAGTTTGGGGCTTCCTTGTTGGCATTGGGGAATGTATGCAGGCAATGGTAGCTAGATTCTGCTCTGTGTTTTGGAACATCAGGTTGCAGTGGTGACCATAGGTGCTTTTCACCAACACCATCTGTTGAGCAGGTTGCAATCCTTTCTTTCAGATGTGGGCCTGACCACTGTCATTCATACCTTCAAGACTAGACTACTGTAATGCATTGTACATGGGGCTGCCCTTGAAGATTGTTAGGGGGCTGAAGAATGGGATGGTCTGCTTCCTGATGGGACTGGATTGCTGGGAGAATATTACATACATACTCCAAAGTCTGTACTGGTTTCCAATAATGTTATGGGCACTATTCAAGGTAGTGGTTTTACCCTATAAAACCCTAAAAGGCCTGAATCCTATGTATCTAAAGGACCACCTCCTCCCCTATGTCCCATTGCAATTTCTAAGGTCAGCTGGTGGTTCTCTCTTGTAAGTTCCACCAGTGCATCATGTCCATCATTCAAGGGTGTGAAGAGAGTAGTTCTCACCAGGCATCAATGTCCATAAGGTGGCAAATGGCCCCAGCATGTGTATGAACATTGCGTGTAAGCAGCATAATGAACTGAACATTGTTTTGTCCATGTATTGGTCTCCCAGTAAACTTGTGATGTGAACACAATTGCATTGCTATCTCACCTCACGTGTTTACCGTGAACAGGTTAGGAGTGTTACATTTAAAGATAAAAACAGAAGCATTATTTCCCTCAAAGGGAACAACATCAATAAAAGTGCCAGTTGAAAGGGAGTTGTAAACTTCATTTTTCATTTGTTTACTATGAAAACACTCCTGAAATTACCTCCTGCTGCAATGCAGTTTACATTTCCCTCATGACAGCAACCTCTGCAAAGGACATTAGCACCTAATCTGCAAGCCAAAGCACAAAAGAAAGTGCTTTCACAGCTGCTTAGAAATCCCATCCGTAGGAGGCTATGTTTGTGTTCTGAGGAAAGGTAGGGAGGGGAACACCCATTGTCGCCGTAAGTGGGTGCATATCTAAACATGGGGCACATTCAAACACTGGGCGCAACCAATGTCATGTCGATCTACCAACACAGTTTGAGACACACTTTAACATTACATTTAAGAACTCCCACTAGCTGCTCCACAATCCTGGAACTCCATTCCCATGGAGGTTCAACAAAGCATATTCTGGAGGCAAAGTTACATCCATCCCCAGGCATTTAACAGGCAGGGTTAGGATATGAGGTGTATTTTTATGGGTATTTTATATATTTTTATATGAATTGTATGGGTTTTACTTTCATATGTAAATCATTTGATGTTTTTACACATCCTGAGACATCAGAGAGGGGTGGGTTAAAAACATAAATAAATCAAATAATGCTCATGCATATACCATATCAGAGATACTAAACAAACAGCAACTCTAATTGCAATGGATGTAGAGAAGGTCTTTGACCTCATTGTCTGTGGCAGGGGGCCAAATGTCACTGGAGATATGGGGAATATAGCTCTCCCACCTGCCACAAAAACTGCGACACACCAGCTGTGTCCAGACTTATCACACAGGGTTAAGCCATTTTATTGTTGGACTCCACACACGCCCCTACAACCAGCCCTGTTGCCTACCAGGCAGCTGAGGGCTTCTCCCAATAATGGTGGGTCCCTCTAAAGTAAATCAATATCAACACAATGTCCTTAGCAAGTATCTAGGTGGAACCCACCTGAATATTGCATTTCAGGTTCCTGGAGCTCGGCCTACTTTGTCTCCAGAAGCCTCCATGTAAAGTCTTTCTAGTATGGACTGTTCCTCCGCCTCTTCTAGGTCTTTAGCCGTGGGTCAACCAAGTTCCATAAAAGGTTTGCTCCCTTCAGCTGTCACTTCTTGACTGAACCTTCTTTGGCTCTATCAGGGCCCTTGTATAGGCCTGAATGGCAGTTTTTTAGGCGTTCTTAAATGGCCACTACCCTTTTAAGCCAAAATTCTTACTGTGACCTGTCACAATGTCTTTATAAGATTATGAATAAAATGGGCATGTGATTTTTTTTTTGTTATCCTGTGTTCAAACTATGTATCTCCTAAATTACAATTTTATCAGTTGCGTAGTTTTGTAATAGGTAGTCCACAGAGGAAGTCATTTGCTAGGGTTCCCAGTCTACTAGAAAGAACTGTCTTTGATTATGCACCACGCCATGCACTTTTGTCTCGTATCTACAGAGAACGTAAGGTTGAAGAAACTCCCTAGAATTATATTAATAAATGGGAAAGAGACCTCAGTTTAACATTTACAAAGGAACACAGATCCCAACTGTATAGGCACATGTTTGGAAGTTCCTCCTAGTGGGAGGTTTAAGAAGTTCAAGTAAAATTACTGATGTGCTTTTATTTAACACTGGCTCCCTCTACAGAAATGCATACAAAACTAACGCAAAGGATTTTTCTTTATTGATCGAGTACCCAGAGATTTTTCCGAACTCATCCATCAGCTTTAACAATTCCTGTAATGTCTCCTCAGGTTTTGTTATATACACTAATAAATCGTCCGCGTATAATGAGAGTTTTGTTTCTTGTCCTCCAATTTTAACCCCTTCTATTTTCTTATTTTGTCTGATTGCTGAGGCCAAAACTTCCAGAGCTATATTAAATAAAAGTGGCGACAAGGGACATCCCTGCCTAGTCCCTCTCTGCAGAGGGAAAGAATTTGAGATTTCTCCGTTGATTAGTAAACTGGATTGTGGATTCTTATAGATAGCCCTCAACCATCTCATGAAATTTCCCTCGATCCCCATCTTCCCCATGGTTTCAAATAAGAATTTAGGCTCCACGAAATCAAAGGCCTTCTCTGCATCGGC
>QEPC01007066.1:1447882-1459822 GCA_003113815.1 Sphenodon punctatus
CACACAGCACAGCCAAAACCAACACAACAATCGCCAAAACACACTACACAAGCAGCCACCAAAACAAACACACACCCTCTCGCCTCACTCGCACACACGCACACGAATTTCCGGCACGACGCCGATTTTACATCTTCCCACGATCTCGCGATATTTCTGGCCGAAGGCCGAACGGCTGAACGCGAACGCGCAAACCACCCGAACACCGAACGACCGAACACGAATGCACAACCCGATGGCGAACGAACCGAACGCCCGACCACGAACGCACGACCTGCCCGAACAACCGAACACGAACGGCAGAACACGAACGCCACCGAACCGAACGGGCGAACACGAACGCGCGATATGACCGAACGACCGAACACGAACACATGAACCGAACGCGGCCGAACCGAACAGCCAAACACGAACCGCGATCTGCTCGCCCATGCCTAGGAACAGGCAGCACTTCCGAAAATGCTGCCCTGGAGGTTCTGGACTTACTTGAGTCTACTACGCAGAAGCCTAAATTTGGCTTCCAGAACCTCCGTTCTACATCTACCTATGTCATTGGTATCAACATGGATTACGACAACAGGTTCCTCCCCAGCACTCTCTAGAATTCTACCTTTACACCAGGCAGGCAAGTTACCATGTGTTCCTCATGGCTACCAGCAACCCAGCTATGTACATTCCTAATAATCAAATCCCCAACTACCACAGCTGTCCTATTCCTGCCCTTCTGGGCACACACCCCTGGAGAAATACCCTCGGTGCGAGAGGATAACACATAACCCACAAGGCTCTGGGATTGCTTCCTGCCATTTCACATTTGTGCTCTCATCCCTAGAAACCTCACCCCTCCAAAGTAGCACGGGGGCTGCCAGAGTGGAGGTGGGACTGTTCTACTATGTCCCTGAAGGACTCCTCTATATACCTCTTTGTCTTCCTCAGCTCCTCCAGCTTGGCCACTCTAGCCATCAGAGACTGTACATGCTATCTGAGAGCAAGGAGTTCTTTGCACCAGTACATACATACGACCTCTCCCAACAGGAAGATAATCATACATGTGGCACTCAGTGCAAAAGACTGCATAGCCCCCATCCTGTTGCTGATCTGCTGATTTGGTTTGAGGTTTGGGTTTGACATTATTTTTCTGTAAGCCATCAGGATTAGAGAAAAGGGTGGGCTATAATCAAATAATCAAATAAATAAACAAACAAACAAACAAAGATTTATTTATAATTTATTCATTTTTCTAATTTCTACCCTGCCCTTTTTATTATTGTTTTAAACTTTGTAGATTTATTTTTAAATGTTTTATTGTTGAATTTTTTTGTGCATGTTGTTCGCCATCCTGAGCTGCCTTTGGGCAGGAGGGGTGGGATATAACTTTTGAATTAATAAATAAACATTTTTAAAAAAACATACTTAGTGATCTGAAGCAGGAAAACAACTTGCTCAAACATTACCTGAGCCATGATGTTTCAGGTAGGGGTGGGACATCAGGGCAAATACCAGGTACCAGTTTTACTGGTTCCCGGATTTTAAAAAACCGGCTTACCGAATTAATACCAGTTTACTGGTACCGGATCTTTTACATTGATTTCAATGGGGGAACTGTCCCCATTGAAATCAATGGAAAAAAACAAAAACCTTCCCCCTACCAGACTGTGCGGGTGGAATGGGGGACACCCCCCACCCTGCCCAGCCTGGATTTAAAAAAAAAATCCCCTAAGTCCCTAGTACGAGCTCTGGGCCGCTGCCGGCAACCCAGAGCCTGCACCAGCAGCAGGTAGTAATACTAGGTACCAGTACTGTACTGATCCCTGGGGTGGGCGTGGATTAACACACCACCCACCCCAGGGATCACCCTACCTCCCCACCCAGGGATTGCCTAATGCATTGCCTACCTTGAGCTCTGGGCGGCAGCGGCCTGGAGGCTTCAGCGCTGGCTGTGGCTGCTGGCTTCAGCACACTACTAGGCCTTCCGGGGAACTTCCAGAAGTTCCCAGAAGGCCTAATAGCATGCTGAAGCTCCCAGACCGCTGCTGCCGCCGCTGCCGCCCGGATCTCAAGGTACTGGTAGGCAATCCCTGGGTGGGGAGGTAGGGTGATCCCTGGGGTGGGGGGTTAAAAAATTATGAGGCTGGGCAGGGTGGGGGGGCAGGTGCTCCCTGGCTCCCTTTCCACCCACGCAGTCTGGACTCGGGGAGGGAAAGTGTTTGGGGTTTTTTGTGGGGTTTTTTTTACACTGCGGCCATTCATTTGAATGGCCGCAATGTAAAAAAATCTGGCACGGGGGATCCAGTACCGGACCCAATATTACCAGACTAATCCAATACTGCTGGTAGACCAAAATACCGGCAGTATCGGATACCGGATGATCTGGTAGTCCCACCCCTACTTTCAGGTCATTGAATCTAAAGTTATTACAAGTGTGAGTGCCCTCGTACAACAGGCAACTCTGCATACTTATGTAGACAAGCGGGAGAGACAAAGTGAACCCTGTCCTGACCTCCACGCACTAGTGTTTCATAACTGTTCATTTCTCATGTCCATGTAAGATGATTGCTCTAATTAGGGTTGATAATTCTGTTTTTTAGTAAGGTGTTTTCACCTTCCTGTTCTATGTGCCTCCTCTTTGGTGAAATAAAAATGGCTAAATATTTAATGGAAAATATAGTGCATTAGGAACATGGCTATGTAAATTCAAGCTGCCCAAAGAAACAAGAATCAGAAGGTATTTGACAAAGAAAACTGGGCATGAGGGGTTTAGGCTCCTTAAGCACACAGAATTTCTGTGGATAAAGAGACATGATTGGCCAAATGATAGTTTGTTAGCTGAATCGAGCATTGCATTAACCCTAGTTAAAGGTCAAATTTAAAATCTTGCTTCCTTAGTTACAGAATAGATGTCTTCCACAATAGGCACTTCATTGTGGACTTAGAGGTCCTGCATAGACATCAAAGCCCTGGATTCTGTTTCCATTTTTCCTTCTGTGAGATGCACAGTGCATAGATTTCAAGAATCAAGCCATGCCCAGAATTCAATGGTCTGATGAAATGACAAGTTCCAAACTGACCCTACAGAAATTGTGGAGCTCAGTTTGCCAGGGTCTCCCATAGATGACTAGCTATGCACCGCTCTTGAAGACTGTTTCAAGGCAGTTTAAGGCAGGATTGTTTAAGACCAGGATTCCCAATGCCTTGCACTAGTGGGACACTTGCTGCCTTACACTGGGGAAAGCATCTGATATTTTTCTCAGAAGATCTGAAGAGGTTCCACTTCCTCCTCATCAGAAGAGGTTCCTCTTCTGTGTGGAACCTCTGCTGGACAGACTGAAACAGAATGGAGAACTCTCCTTTAAGAGTCAATGGGGATTTGAGAGAGCTCTACAACGGTGACCTACAATGATGTCTGCTTACAGCAAACTTTACTTAAGGAAGGACAGCAGTGAGAACCCATGCAAAGCACAAGATATCTCAAAGCAAGTCAGTTTAAAACAGATTTGCTCTTCAGTCTTTGGTGGGATTAAGTCCTTAATTCTGGTGACACATGGTTGTCCAAGGTGAAAGGACAAATCCAAAGTTAAATCCACTCTTTCTCTAACTCCAACTCTCCCTCTCAAGTTAACATGTGAGCCAGTCTAAGTTCAGAGCATTTGAGAAGCCTTTGAGTCCTCTTTACTCTGGTCATCGTTACCCCCATAAGCATGCTCAGAAAGTATGGATGTAAACTTTAGGAGAGGCTCCAAACTGCAATTTTGTCTAAACTACGGGGGCATGAGTTTCTATTTATGGTAATCAGTCCTTTGTTACCTCCAAGTGCCTTTTAAGATGTACTGGTCAGAGCTAGCTAGCTGGAAGTTGCAAAACAGAGGACTTTGGGCAGTTTACAAGAAGTGAAAACACTATATAAAACTAGCCCAAAGCCTTTGCCTACCCACCCTAAAAAATACATATCATGTGGAAGCTGTGATTATAAAACAAATTACATTTTGCAAATTATGAATCTATAATTACAATCTCCTCCCCCCATGCTCCTCTCATAGGGTGACCTGCCCCTTTCTCCATGTCTGTAACTCATTGCCCAGGCTCTGGATCGACCCCTGTGTTCATCTAGGGATGCCCTGCTTGAGGTCTCCCAAGTATTTCGGGGGGCTACGCATGGGTGGGTGTTCTTGGTGGCTGTGCCTTGGCTGTGGAATTCCCTTCCAACTGAGGTCCAGTTGACCTCGGACCTCCCCTCCTTTTGAAGAAGCTGTAAGACCTGACTGTTCCACCAAGCATTTGATGGGGGAGTGGATTTGGGCAAAGGGTGGGAGGTGCGATACTTTTAATCCTCCTTTTACGTGTTGTTTTAATCTTATTGTTGTTTGATTGTATGGATTTCTGTAAGCCGCCCCAAGCTGCCTGTGGCAGAAGGGGTGTGGTAGTAATATTTTAAAATAAATAAAATAAACTCTACCCTTCACTGGAAGGTTGTCACATAACCACCACACAGTCCCCCTAAACTCTCATATTAACTTGTCCTCTCCCCAGACCTTAAAATCAAACAATCACAAAATACATAACAAAAGGGTAGGAGGATTCCAAGGGAAGTCTTCCATGCCAAGAGTGAATCCCACACAGACACATATATGTTCTTGTACTGGGGGAAAAAATAATATACAAGGTACAATTAAATTAGTTCATGCAATGTGCCTGGTCATAAGCATTGCACAGCTTTGCTTTTTCACCAAAAATCAGAAGGAAACCTATTGTGAAGCTGCATTTACATGGAGTCCAAGCTCTATTTCTACAGCAGCATAGCTACATGCTGCTTCATTTCTAGAGCTGATCCTTGAAACTTACTTGAGCTAAGACAATTTCTCTTGGGCTGAGTCTTGAGAGCCTACATGATTCATTAAAGACTTCTTCAGGGCTTCATAATCCTCTTAAAAAGATGGCACGGCACTAAGAAAGATCAAATAAATAACAAACAACAAATATGAACAAGAAGGGTCTGTACCTTGAGGCTAATAGCTATAAAAATCATGTACAACAACAATCACATACAAAATGAAAACATTAGTTCTTTTTTTGCAACCCCTGTGCTGGTCTTATTCAGGGAGGTATTCAAACGCACAAAAGTGATTGTATAAAGCATTAAGTCCCTAACTTCTATTTATGCCTTTGAAAATTTTTAACATTAGACTTACCTTGGAGGCATGATGTGTGGTTGTAGAGGCTAAGGAACTGGAAGGACACGGAAAGTTTGTTAGCAGAATTTTCAGCTTGGTTTGTTCTGTTGTAAAGCTGTCTGTTTTAGTTCGACTGTGTGCTGGATTGTGAGGTATTTTCTTGTTATTTATTTTGATTTTTTTTTTCCTTTTGTTTTGGTTTCCCCCCTCTCCCTTTCTTTTATTTTTGAACTAGCTAATTCACACAAGTTGCTTGTGTGAGGGGTTTAGGCTCCTTAAGCACCAAGCATATCTGTGGATGGCGAAACATGACAGGAAAGATGACGGGGAGTTTTTTAGCTGTGTAGAAGTAGCCAGAAGTAGCTTGGTTTTATCCCCCCTCCCCCCATGCCTCTACTTCAGTCATCATTATATCTCCAGAGTTTGGAGATGCAGGTGCAGACACTGGCGGATCTAGAAGTGAGCTGAAAGACATTAATAGAATCAGAACTGTATGACTGGAAAGAACTTCAAGGATTTTCTAATCCAATCCCCTTCTCAAGGCAGGATATTCTCTGCTTACAGCACCACAAACTGATTTGGGTCCAACTGGGTTTTGAAAACATCCCTGGAGGAAGATTTCACAAAATCCGCGGGCCACTTATCCCATTATCCAACAAATTTTACAGTTAGGAAGTTTTTTCTAGAGTCTAACCAAAGTGTGTTTTAAGTCGATTTCCTTAGAACAACGGGAAAGAGAAGAGAAACATGGAGATTACACTATAAAGACAGGATTTGTACATAGTACATGAACAACTGAACCAGGAGAGAATACTATTATAAGAGAATCATAACTCATGGAGGAGTGCAACCACAGGAGAAAGCAGAGGAAAAACAAACCAAAAGGGATCGAGAGAATAGGGAAATAAGTGCTATTGTGGGGACTGACAAGGAGACAAAGGCTGCTTTTAGACGAGCGGGTCGCTATCGCACGACCCGCTCACACAATATTTCTAAATCCTGCAATGCAGGATTACACGAGACGGAAGTAGGGGATCACACACATGAAAGGTGTTCGCGCATAATTTGCCAACCACAAATTAAATACCTCACACATCGAGGTATTTAATTCATGGTGGGCAAATTATGCGCGAACGCTTTTCATGCACGTGATCCCCTACTTCCGTCTTGTGTAATCCCGCATCATGGGATTTTGAAATATTGCACTAGCGGGTTGCACAACAGCGACCCGCTCATCTAAAGAGCCCATAGACAGAAGTTGGAGCTGGGGAAAAAAACTAATCTCAGCAAAAAAGAGGAAGAATGGCAAAGCAAGCCATAGACCAAAATTCAAGCAAGAATAAAAAATGAAAATCCTATAACTGCAACTCTGAGCAGGAGAGAAAAGGAGCTTCAGGATGATGATAGAAGAGAGAGGAAAGAACCTCAGATTCCATTATCAGAAAAAAGCAAGCCATCATTTTAGGGCAGGGAAGTGTGGCTGTGATTGAAGGATTCCTTCCTGGGGGTAACAGTGGCAATTATTTGCTGATAGGATCTGGCATTTCATGTAGTCTGTTAGAAACCTAATTAGGAGACATCAAAGAGAGATTACTAGGGATGTGTGAACAGAATGCAGTTTGAATGTTCGGACGTTCAGTCCAAAAACTTAGTTCAGGTTTGTGGGTTCTGTCCCATGGAGTTCAGACACCCCCCCCCCCGAATTTTCAGAGCGTTCGGATGCCTGGAGGCTTGGGGCACTCCAAGGGAGTCCGTGGGGGCATGGCAGGCTGTTAGAGACACAGCAGCAGCAGAGACCAGGAAGGCGTGGGGCTTGGCACTCCGGGTTTCCCGGGAAGGCAGGCTCGGTGCCTGGCCCCTGGGGGTGCCCATGGTGCCAAGGCTGGCCGTCTGAGACCCAGCAGCAGCAGGAGCAGCCGGAAAGGCGTGGGTCTTCGTGGCTGGTCTGGCACCCCTACTTGGTTGGGCATTGCAGGCTGCCAGGCATTGGTGCAGCAGTGGCAGACATTGGATTGCCCAGTAGCAGAACCCATGGTACAGCAGAGGCAAGAGTGGCAGCAGCAGCAGACAGGCAGCGTGGCATGAGCAGTGGAAGGCAGGCTGGGGCAGGGTTTGAGCTTGGCAACCAGGGCAGGCAGACAGGTAGTGTGGCATGACAGGCAGTAGGGAAGGCAGGCTGGGACCTTGGCAGGATACTCAGATATGCTGTCGAAGACTGTGAAATGCACGAGAGAGAGAGCCAGTCAGATAGGTGGGCCAAGATCATCTAGCTAGAGCCCAGCTGCCAGGCTTGCAGCTTCCCAATGCCACCTGGCATCATGAGGTCAGTCAGATAGTGAAGCCTAGACCATCTATTGAGAGAGAGAGAGAGAGAGAGAGAGAGAAAGAGAGAAAGAGAGAGAGAGAGAGCAGGGGCGGGCCCCGGGCATTGGGAGGAAGGGACAGCACCACAACAGCAGCAGCCCAGATTGAGGAGGAGCCCCATCCCAAGACCACCCCTGGCATGGGATGACGTGTGCCACTGCACCATCAATCCATGTCCAGGGGCAACTCAGGGAATCCCAGCAGCAGAAGGTTCACCTTAAGAAACAAAAACTGCTCCACCAACTTGACCACCAGTCTTAGATGGTGTGGCGAGCAAATGTCCCCCACCATAGAGAACACCCACTCGCTGGAGACATTCATTGGTGGGGAGGACAAGAGACCCATGGCCACTTTGGACAGGGCCGGCCACATGTCCCTCCGAGAGCTGTGTTACCACCATGTTCTGCCTCTTCCATCAGCACTGTCAGTGGTACAGCAGCAGCAGCCAGTTGAGGCCCAGAAGTGTCAGTGAACCATGGAGGAGCTGGGGTGTGGGCAGCTATGAAGTCCATTGGCAACTGCAGGATGTGGAGGGCGGCATGGCTTTCAACTGATGTTGAAATGAAATGTTGGGAGAAATGATTGCACACAATGGGAAGCCCTTTTCCGTGGTCAGGGACATGGGATTTAGGCTCCTGATTGGCTTCCTGGACCCCCAGTTTAAGTTGCCGTTGTGCACCACATTGAATCAGCAGGTGCCAGCCTTGTACCGGGCGTTAAAGTAACGAGTGAGGGAGCAGCTGGCAGGGGCTGAGGGTGCCACCATCCACTTCACCACCAACCTGTGGTCAAGCAGAAATGCACTGCACACCTACCTGGCAGTGACAGTGCACTGGTGGCAGAAACCAGAGGTAGCGTTTGGGAGTGGTAGGAGGGTCCCAAAGCAGGTTATAGGTGGCTCTGCTTCAGGTGGAAGTCATGGACGGCCCCCACACTGCTCAGAATACCGAGGCAGCCCTGACTGCCATGGTGAGGTCATGCCAGGTGCGTCCTTCACCAAGGGGTGCGTGGTGATGCACAATGCGTCCAATATATTGAGGGCAGTCCATGAGGGGGCTTCACCAGCACCCCTTACACCACACACACCCTTCACCTAGTGGTCAGGGATGCTCTGGGCTTGGGGGAGAAGGGGGTTGGGTCAGGCCCCCTTAGCTCCCTGATCAAGCAGGGGAGGAAGCTGGTCGGTTTCTTTAACTGGAGCGTGAAGGGTAACAACCTCCTCCAGGTGAAGCAGGCAGAGCAATGCTCCCCAGTAGGGATGTGCGAAAAGATCGCGGTTCGGGTTCGGCCATTCAGTGCGGTCCGGTTCGGTTCAGGCATTCAGTTCGGGTGTTCAGGTCGTTTGCCGAGTTTGGGTTCGGATATTCGGTTTGGTGGTGTTCAGTTAAGGCGTTCGGAAAAAGTATTGCGAGAGCACGTGATTGTGCCGGAAACTGGAAATTTGAGTACGTGCAGAGCTGTGTGGTGAGACAGTGTGTGTTTGGCTGGGTGGCTGTTTGGTTCATGTGTTTTGGAGGTTTGTGTTTGGTTTGGCTGGTTGGTGTGTGGTGGGTGACTGACTGTGTTTTGCTCTGTGTGTATGTGTGTGTGTGTGTGTGTTTGGCTGCATGTTATAAAAAAATGAAGAAGGCTGCTGTGATGATCCCCTGGCTGGGGGCCAACTTGGTGGTCTTTGAGGAGGAGGAGGAGGAGGAGGAGGAGGTGGTTGCTGCCCCTGGACCTTCAGTGGTGGTGGTTGGCTCCTCGGATGAGGAGCAAGCGGCGGGCACAGGAGGTGCTGCCAGGTTTGTAAACTTTTTTTTACTTTGAGGACAAGAAAGGCTCTATTTGTTACAGCGAGCTCACTGGCCTGAGGATGGGTGCGTGGGTGGTGGCATTGGTCAGGAACAAACAGTGGGCATCAGAGGGTACCAGCAGATGTCTGGTTTGGATTAGCCATGGCACATTTGGATTGGCCATTTGGATTGGCCATGCACATTTGGATTGGACAGAACATTTGGATTGGCCATGGCAGAGCACCCATGGACCAGCAGAAAGCAGTGGCGGGATTAGCAGGCTAGTGATGCACATCACCCAGGGTTGGCAGGATAGGCAGACAGGCACTGTGTCATGAGAGGCAGGCATACTGAGGCAGGGTTCAAGCTTTGCAACCTGGGCGGGTGGGCAGGCAGCGTGGCATGAGCAGAAGGCAGGCAGACTGAGGCAGGCATTGATATAGACCACCTGGGAAGGCTGGTGGGCTGGCAGGCAGCATGGCATGAGCAGAAGGCAGGCAGACTGAGGCAGGGTTCAAGCTTTGCAACCTGGGCGGGCAGTTTTTTTTTAAAGGCACACACTACTTCAGATGTATGATCATATTACAAACCTATTATCTATTCCTGCATTTTAGAAATTGGGGAAGGGGAGGGGGGGCTAAATGTAGCATTCCCATAACTGAAGCATGGTATGGCAGGCAGTAGGGAAGGCAGGCTGGGACCTTGGAAGGGCACCCAGATAAGTTGGTGAAGACTGTGCAGCATGAGAGAGAGATCCAGTCAGATAGGCAGGTTGAGATCATCTAGCCAGAGGCCAGCTGGCAGACTTACAGTTTCCCAATGCCACCCTGCAGCATGAAGTCAGTCAGATAGGTCAGCTGAGGCCGTATAGAATGAGACAGAGAGAGCGGGGGAGGGGGGCAGGGAGGTGGGGGGGAGGGTGCCACTGAAGCAGTGGGAGGGAGGGACAGCAGACATTGATTGCCAGTGTACAGAACCCTTGGCACAGACAGAATATAGGCCTGGCCTGGGGGCCATTGGCACTAGCAGCAGCAGACAGCGATTGCCAGGGTACAGAACCCTTGGCACAGAGAGCATACAGGGCTGGGGGCCATGGGCAGGAACAGCAGACAGTGGGTTGCCAACGTACAGAACCCCTGACACAGACAGCATATAGGTCTGGGGACCATTGGCAATAGCAGCAGCCGACATTGGTTGCCAGGGCAGGCAGGCAGGTAGTGAGGCATGAGCGGCAGTCAGGCAGACTGAGGTAGGGTTTGAGCTTTGCAGAAGCAGCAGACAGTGGGTTGCCAACGTACAGAACCCCTGACACAGACAGCATATAGGCCTGGGGGCCATTGGCAATAGCATCAGCAGACATTGGTTGCCAGGGAAGGCAGGCAGGCAGCGTGGCATGAGAGGCAGTAGGGCAGGCGGGCTTGGGCAGGCTTTGAGCTAGGCAACCTGGGTGGGAAGACAGGCACCTTGGCATGGGAGGCAGGAAGGCAGACTGAGGCATATTTTAAGCTTGGCGGAAAGCTGGGTAGGCAGACAAGCAGCATGGCATGAGAGGCAGTAGGACAAAGACTGTGCAATGCAAAAGAGCGAGAGCCAGTCAGTGTCACATAGGCGGGCTGATATCATGTAACCATAGGCTGGCTGGCAGGTTTACAGTTTGTTTCTCAATGCCACCCTGCCCTTGAGTTCAGTCACATAAGGTGGCCAAGGCCATCTAGTATGAGAGGGGGGGGCAGGGCGGGTGCCAGGCATAGGGAGGGAGGGACAGCACCTCAGAAGCACAGGAGCAGTAGCCCTAGCCAAGATTGAGGAGGAGGAGCCCCGTCCAAAGACTGCCCCTGGCATGGGATGGCGTGTGTCACTGCACCATCAGTCCTTGTCCAGGGGCAGCTCTGGGAATCCCAGTAGCGGAAGGTTGACCTTCAAGAAGAACAACTGCTCCACCAACTTGGCCCCCAGTCTCAGGCGGTGTGGGGAGCAAATGTCCCCTGTTAGAGAACACTCGCTCACTGGGGACACTGGTTGGTGGGCAAGACAGGATACCTTTGGCCACTTTCGACAGGGCCGGCCACACGTTGACCTTGCCGGTCAAGTAGGCCAAGTGATCACTGCTGGGATCAATGCAGGGGTCCTCCTCAAGGTAGCTCTCCAATGCTGCTAAAGCACCATCATACTCACTCTGGTAGTGCTGGGTGGGCACCACCTGCCCCACTGCCCTCAGCCAAGCCGCTTGCTCTATTGAGCACGGTCCCATGCACACAGGAGGAGCTGCTGGCAATAGGGGTGCTGCTTCTGCTCATCCTGCTGCTGGTGCTGATGCTACCGGTAGCGCTGGGGGCACGGATAGACCCACCTGGCTGAGAGGGGTGGCTGCTCCCACTCCCACCATCCCCAGGGGCATCCTGCTGCATGACCCGCTCTGCCTGACGGACCTTCTGCACCAGCGCACCCTTCCCGAGGCCATAGACGTGCCATGCTGCCCTTGATCCTGGGGTCCAGCATGGTTGCCAGGACATATTCCTCCTGGCGCAGGACCTCATCAAAGCGTGCATTCAGCCCCGCCTTCAGCCTCCATGCTAGGTCAAGTGCCTCATTGGAGATCTTCCCCCCCGGAGGGCCACAATCCCTCCCCCTGA
>QEPC01007066.1:1459922-1475664 GCA_003113815.1 Sphenodon punctatus
CTGCGATTGAAGAACCCCGCCAGCTTCCTCCCCTGGTTGACCAGAGAGCTAAGGGTGCCTGGTCCAATCCCCTTCTCCCCCAAGCCCAGAGCATCCTTCACCATGAGATGGAGGGTGTGTGCAGCACAAGGGATGCTTGTTAAGCCCCCGTCATGGACTGCCTTTAGTATATTGGCCGCATTGTCCGTGACCACACACCCCTTGGTGAAGGCCATGCCTGGCATGACCCACGCCCATCTACACCCTGCTTCAGGACCTCTCCTGCCACTGCCAAGCACTGCCTCTGGGTCCTGCCACCAGTGTGCAGTCACTGACAGGTAGGTGTGCTGGAGGACCACAGGTCAGTGGTGAACGAGGGGGAGCTGCATGCTCCTAAAATCGGCATACGGAGGCTACCTATCTTATTATACGCCTATGATACAGTCTTGCTGTCGCTGACCCAAGTCGGCCTTCGCCAAAGTATGCAAAGGTTTGTATCCTATAGTAAGCAGGAAAATCTAGTTATTAATTACAACAAAACCAAGGTCCTGGTGATAGGACAAAAGTTTAAACGGCATAAATGGCTGCTGGACAAAGTTTCTATCGGGCATGTTCGTAACTTTAAGTACTTAGGGGTGGTATTTTCAGCTACTGGGAGTTGGACTGCACATTATGAGGCCACTGGAGCTCAGGCTCGGAAAGTTGCGGCATCTATAATAAATTTCTTTTATGCACAGGACGGTAAACTGGTCAGCCCGGCATTGAAACTCTTCTGTGCTAAAGTGGTTCCCCAACTATTATATGAAGTGGCAGTTTGGGACCTACGTGTACTGGATAAGCTCGTGGGAGTTCAAAATTACTTCCTCTGCGCTATTCTGGGAGTCCCACCTTGTGTTCCTCAGGTGGTTTTGAGAGCTGAGGTGGCTATGAAACCTATAAGGGCTCTTGTGTTATTAGCCATTCTCAAACTATGGCTAAAGGTTAAAATTTTCTCTCCCACCTCACATTCTCTCTTGCCACTTCTTTCAGGCTCTGAGAATAGTTAGAGCCAGGCGGCAGAGGCCAGGCTCCTTAAACTGGGTATCCCAAGTGAGGCTTTGAGCCCATTGGGTTATAAACAAACAGCTTTTCTGATCAAACAAAGAATTACCGATCAAGTACTCCAGACTGAAAGTAGTGCTTTATCTATCTAGAAGATTGCACCGGGTTACTGCCGTCAGAGTTCTGTCACTTCACCTGCCGGGTATTCAGTTAACTGGCCACCTGGGTCCCTTAGGAGGGCCCTTTTACTAACGCGATGTAATGTATTCTCCTCTGCCTTTTCGGAGGGCAGATATCATGGGATTCCCAAGGATGAAAAGCTATGTCCACACTGTTACGGCAGTACCCGAAACAAGAGAACATATAATTCTGCAATGCGGAGCTTATGAAAACTGGAGGAGTAAAGATTTTGGGACTGGTAGTGAACAGTTTTCCTGAGGGGTTGCAGTCTGAATTTATATTGCAACTGCTATTAACTGATAGGGACTCTCCAACCTCTAGAGCGGTGGCAGCCTTGCGCGCACGTATACTCTAGTGGAAACAGAACTGTGCAATTTCCTCTTAAATTTTGTGGAAAATATGTGTTAAATTTCCATTGGCAATGTGCTAAGTTTGGGAATATAGGTGCAATGAGTAGACCCACACATATATTGTGGTAAACTGGAGGTGTCTAACTGTATATCATTTATTATTTGTCTACTTGTTTTATATTTATATTAACAACAAAAAACTTACCAGTTTAACAAACACTTAATACACAAGACATAAAACCCCCAAAACAGGGAAATTAAAACACAATTACACCTACAACGCATATAGCAAAACGCATGTACATAACCATAATATATCGACTACCTTACAATCCATAGCTTCATTACTTAACAACAAGTAACCATGGTCACTTATCTATTTTGTACATTTAAAATTATTAACATAATTTTGCTATATTTACTGTGCTTTGCAGGGAACCCTTTCCAAGGTACCATCATCTCAGTAGTGAGACAAACTGGATACGTACTGAAATTGCATAAAATTTACAGAATGAGCAGAGAACCCTTCCCAAGGTACATCCCAATCACCTGAAGGTACTTGATTAACTCCTGTAGAACTGAATACCGTGTACTAAACAAATAGGCAACACATCCAAACATAGTGTAATCCTTGTGAAGCACAGTAAATGCAGTTTGTTGTGTGTTTGTGTTGTCTAATTATGTTAATAATTTTAAATGTACAAAATAGATAAGTGACCATGGTTACTTGTTGTTAAGTAATGAAGCTATGGATTGTAAGGTGGCCACCAGGGGACATATAATGTCCAGCCTCCCTCCCAGGTCACCTTCCCCAGGGAAACCATCCCCTGACATGCCATATCATGCAAAGTCTTAGGGGTGGTCTCCCCATCTCTTAATGAGATGACTCCTATTTACATATGGTAATTAACCCAGATACCCATATGGCATCTGGGTTAATTATATATGGTAATTAACCGAGATGAGTTAACCCAGAGTAACTCATGTTACTCATTCCATTTTTCAAGTATCAGTACATAAGCATTCTGTGAGAAATTTAGTATTTTTTTTAAATTGTAATTAATTTGTCATTACATTCAATCCATCCGTTTGCATGTTTGATCCATATTATGTAATGGCCTGATGTTACTCCAGTGGAGTAACATCCAGTGGAGGCTGCTTGTACTGTACCATAGTCGCCTTACGTTTCTTTCCTCCACTCTTTGCTGTTGCCTTTTTGGAACGAGCCATGTCCTCTGGTGGTGAAATTGTGAGTTGTTACAATGTAATTTCATTGTAAATATGAATTTACAATGCAGAAGGTCAAAGTACAAATACGCAATGTATAACACAAGCCTCATCAGTAATAATAAACATCTGTTCTTTTTTCACAACAAGAACCCCACATTTCCCAGGCCCCCCTGCTCCACCAACCAAATCCCTCCACTCAGTATCCCCTTGTTCCTCAACCAAACCCCTCCCTTCAGTGATCCCCACCCCTCCAAGCACCTCCTTATCCTGCACCCCACCCCTCAATACCCATTGATCCCCACATCTAACAGCATCCCACAACCAGCTCTGTGAAGCACAAACCTCCTAACCGAACCCCTCCTGTCAGCAATCCCTGCTCCTCATACCACCTTTTCCCTCATGCGTTCTCTGGGTTGTCCCACCAAATCACAGTTATCAAGTGTCTACAGTTATGTGGTTGCTGACAGGTACCCCTACCTTCATGGATCCCCACCCCTCCAAGCACCCCCTGATCCTGTACCCCACCCCTCAGTAGCCCTCGCTCCAGACACCTAAAAGCATCCCCTGCTCCCCCCACCCTGTCCCCTCAGTAGCCCCTAACCAAACCCCTCCCATCTTCAATTCCTGCTCCTCATACCACCCATACCACGTATACCTCCTAATGCAATTTATCTTGTGTTCAGAATCGTCCCACCAAAGCGCACTTATTGCTGACTGCTCAGAGCTTCAGCTGTCTGAAGCAGAAAGCCTTTGTGATGTCACCAGGTGCTTAACTGATCAGCTGGTGACATAAGTGAAGCACAAAGCTCAAAACTCCGTACATACTGAGCATGTGCAGAGAAACAAAACAGATTTTTTAAAATCATCAATAACTCGGTTTTTCAAGCACCGACCACTACCATACCGCACAGGATCATGTCGTTTATCTCCAGCTCCATGTCTGTAAATTTTGAGGGATCAACCCCTCCACGAGTAGAAGATATGGAAGACTGAAAATTCTGAGAACATTTCAATTTCCACCCTAAAAAGGTAACCTAAAAACTCTCATAACTTTGGATTTACTCGATCGATTTGCTTCAAACTTTGGTACATATAATATTTCTCACAACCTACACCCACTGACACAAATTCATATTACTCTGTCCAGCGGTTCATCAAATGTGGGTCTTCACCAAAACCCTGATTATAATGGAACAGTGGTTGTAAATTTAAGTATCTTTACAGCTACCGCTGTAAAGATAATTTACATTTGTTCCTTTTGGTTCTTGTTTTATTTTTGTAAATGTTATAGCCTATGGGCTGACAATAAAATTTATTACTACTACTCACGGGCAATCATTTCTGCCAACATGTGCTCTTTCTCTTGGAAGCCAGTGCCACGGCGCCCTGCCAATGGCCTTGACAGATCCCCTCACCCCAGCTCCTCCATGGTGGACTGATGGCACTGCTGGGGAGGCTCCTGCTGCTCTTCTGCCCCCCTAGCAGGAGGAATACTGCTCCTCCTGCTAGAAGCAGCAGTTGGTGCTGGTGCATGACGATGGACGATTGCCCGCTGAAGGAGCTGGGTGCCTGGCCGTTGCAGTCTGGAACCTGCTTGCATCCACTTCCCCTTCCTTCCCGCTGAGCAGTAGAGCACTGTCGCATGACTTTAGTTGCCTTGCAACTGCCTTTGTCCCCAGGTTGCTGAGCACCTGCCCAACCTATACCACCTTTTTGCACACAGTGCACTGCACCTCTCTGGGATCATCTGACCGCACCTGCTTAAAATGATCCCAGACTGAGGATTCCCCCCCCCCCTCCTGCCTTCTGGCCTGCCCCGGCTGTCTCCGCTGCTGCCAGTGCTGCTGGGAGGGTGAGAACTTGGTGGCTCTGGCAAAACAGCTCTGGGAGGAGGCTCAGCCATCGCCTCAGCTGCAGACATCTCCTCTGCAGCAGTAGTGTCTGCCTCTTCCTCACTGTCCCCGATGATGGTGATGTCCGGTGAAGGGGAGTACTGTAATCCTGAGGCTGGACTGCCCGTGCCCGCCATGCTGATGGCACTCTCCCTGTGCCCCCCTCTATAGCTGCTAGTGCTGATGCTGCTGCTACTCCTCCTCTTCCTACTGCCATTGCCCGGGGATCGGGTCCTGTCTCTAGCAGACGGGGTGGGATCCACCAGCTCTGGACTGCTGGGGATCGCCTCAACAGTGGGGGACATTGGTGGCCCTGTAGGAACTTCACAAGCAGCCACAGCACCTGCTCCAGCACCACCACCAGCAGAGACAGACACAGCCTCAAGTCCTACAAGCCTTCCAGTGTCCTGCGTGGCAGTGGAGGAGGGCACTGCCAGGAGATGTTGCTGAGCCGCTGAAGCCTGTTGCCCTAAAGCAGGCCTGCTGAGTTTGAGGGCGTGGTGATGTTCTCGGGCTACTACTGCTGCCTGCTGCCACTCCCCTGGTACGGCCCCTTCCACCTCTGGCATGTGCCCCATTGCCTCCCCTATGGGCAGCAGACCGGTCTCTCCTTCCCTTCTCTATTTCTCCCTCCAAAATAATGTTTTTATATTGTTTTCTAAAATTCTTTTTACATTTTTTTATTTAGAATTTTTATCCAGTGTTATATATCTACACTAAATCTAACTGCTATAACTATGCTAAATGCAATCAACTAAAGTACAAAGGCCTACTCCTACAAACACTAAAACTAAACACTAAATGCTGTATCTCTATCACTAAGCTAACTCCTACAAGTGTTTACTATCTCTAATCTATCTATATATGGAATGGGGGGGATCACAAACAACACAAGGAGGGGTAAAAAAGTGAAATGAAACCTAAAATAATCTAATAATCCTACTCTAAATGAATAAAAAAACAGGGGAAGGGAATCAGGGATGGAATAAATATACAGGACGAGGGAAAGGGTTCAATGGAGGGGGGAGGGAGAAAGGGAGATTGAACACAGGGAACACAGGGAGGGGTTAAAACAAAAAATAACACCTAAATCTATCTAATCTAAGCTAAATAAATGATAAGATGGAGGTATATGGGTTGGATGGGTGAAATAGGAGGAGGATTGCAATGGACTGAGGAGAACAAAAACTACTGGGAGAGGGAGCCTTCTAAAACACCTGCTGTTAGGAACAGTGACTTGCTCAGATGGTGTGGGGAAAAGGGGAGGCAATCAGTTTTGTTTCTTGCTACGCCCACCTCACCACAAGTCCCACTGACTCTGTGCAGTCTAGCCCATGGCCAATCGCAGACTGTGAAGTCAGTGGTCTGAGGCGAAAAGGGATGGTGACTGGGCAGACTGACTGCTACTCCAAGCCTCTCCACCCGTGGTTCCTGGAAGTCTGCTCCTCAGCTGACTCCCCCTCCCTATAATGTTTTTCCTTCCAGTGACACGTTTTTGCCACCTGAACTCACCCGAACACGAGCCAAACTGACCAAACTGTTCGGTCATTCTGAAGTTCGTAATTGAGTTCAGTTCGGTCAGTTCAGGTTCGGCCATCCGAACAGGCCGAGTTCAGGGCGAAGTCCAAACTTCTGAACCGCGTTCACCCATCTCTACTCCCCAGAGCACCAGCTGGTGCAGGATGTGTCCACAGGATGGAATTCCATCTTCCTGATGCTAGAGTGACTTCTTGAGCAGAAAGCCACCTTGCATCAGGTTCAACTGGTGACAGACAGCGGGGCAGATCCTGGCTCACACTGTATTTGTTCCCAGACTATTCCTGGCTGTGACGAAGACCATCAGCTCCTCCATGACCACCATAAAGCAGGTGACCTCTCTGGTCCAGAGTCTCCTCAGGAGGCTGGAGGAGAATCTCCAGGAGCAGGATTGTGGCCCTCAGGGCAAGAAGGTGGCAGCTGAGGTGGTTGCCCTGGTGCGGCATCTGAAGGCAGGGCAGATGGTGTGGTTTGATGAGTTCCTGCAATGGGAGGAATATGTGTTGGAAACCATGCTGGACCCCAGGGTCAATGGCAGCATGGCACACCAGACAGAACTCTATGGCCACTGGAATGGTGAGCTGGTGGAGAGGGTCGAGCAGGCAGAGAGGGCTCTGTAGAGTGCATGGCAGCAGCAGGACGTCCATTGGGATGGTGGGAGTGGGAGCAGCCATCCCTTTCAGCCGGCGGGGTCTATCCCCAGCCCTAGCGGTTGCAGCACCAGCAGCAGGCTGAGCAGCAGCAACTCCCGTATTGCTTATGGAGGACATGGATGACATGGATGGACAGCCCTCCTTGCCTGTAGCGTAAGCCCCAGAACACTGAGAGTGGGTCCTGGGGCTGGAATGGCTGCTTCTTGATGCCATGGAATGACAGCTCCCCGTGAACGGAATGATGGCCCCAGAACCATGACAGTGGGTCCTGGGGATGGAGTGGCTGGCTGTTCCTTGATGCGGTGGAATGATGGCTCCCTGTGAGTGGAATGTTGGCCCCAGAACCCTGATGGTGGGTCCTGGGACAGGAGTGGCAGCTTCTGGATTCAGGGGATGGAAAGCCCTCCCTGCCTGGAACATAGGCCACAGAACCCAGAGGGTTGGTCCTGGGGGCTGGAGTGGCTGTCTGTTTCTTGATGCTGTGGAATGACAACTCCCTGTGAGCAGAATGATGGCTTCAGAACCCAGAAGGTGGGTCCAGGGACAGGAGTGGCAGCTTTTGGATGCAGTGGATGGATAGCCCTCCCTGCCTGGAACGGCCCCAGAACCTGGAGGGTGGGTCCTGGGGCTGGAGTAGCTGTTTCTTGATGCGGTGAAATGATGGCTCCCCATGAGCGGAATGTTGGCCCCAGAACCCTGATGGTGGGTCCTGGGACAGGAGTGGCAGCTTCTGAATGCAGTGGATGGAAAGCCCTCCCTGCCTGGAACATAGGCCACAGAACCCGGAGGGTGGGTCCTGGAGGCTGGAGTGGCTGGCTGTTTCTTGATGCAGGGGAATGACGGCTCCTCATGAGCAGAATGATAGCTTCACAACCCGGAAGGTGGGCCCTGGGACAGGAGTGGCAGCTTCTGGATGCAGTGGAGGGATAGCCCTCCCTGCCTGGAACGTAGGCCCGAGAACCTGGAGGGTGGGTCCTGGGGGCTGGAGTGGTTGGCTGTTTCTTGATGCAGTGGAATGATGGCTCCCCGTGAGCGGAATGTCGGCCCCGGAACCCTGATGGTGGGTCTTGGGACTAGAGTGGCAGCTTCTGGGTGTAGTGGAATGACAGTCTTCCCTGCCTGGAATGTAGGCCCCATAACCCTGAGGGTGGGTCCTCGGGCTGTAATGGCTGGTTGTTTCTTGATGTGGTGGAATGATGGCTCCTCGTGAGCGGAATGACGGCCTCAGAACCCTGATGGTGGATCCTGAGACAGGAGTGGCAGTTTCTGGATGCAGTGGATGGACAGCCCTCGCTGCCTGGAACATAGGCCCCAGAACCCTGAGGGTGCGTCCTGGGGCTGCAGTGACTGATTCTTGATGCAGTGGAATAATAGCACTCCATGAGCTGAATGATGGCCCCAGAACCCTGATGGTGGGACCTGGGGCTGGAGTGGCTGCTTCTTGATGCCAGGTATAACACCTAAATCTAATCTAATCTAATCTAATCTAATCTAATCTAATCTAATGCAACTATAAATGTGTGGAAATGAGTGAAATAGGAGGAGAATGGCAATGGATTGGGAGGAACACAAACTGCTGGGAAAGGGAGAGTTCTGAAAACACCTGCTGACAAGATCAGTGGCTAGCTCAGAACGACATGGAAGGGGGGGGAGGAGGAGGGCAATGACTTTTGTTACTTGCTGTGCCCGCCTTACCACAAGCCCCATTGGCTTCATGCAGCCTAGCCCGTGGCCAATCATAGACTGCCAAGCCAGTGGTATGAGTAAAAGAGGGATGGTGATTGGGCAGGCTGGCTGCTAGTCCAAGTCTCTCTCCACCCCTGGGGCCAGGAAGTCTGCTCCTCAACTACCCCCCCTTCCCTGGGCCTGCCAGCCAGGGTTTTTCCCTCCTGAACATGCCCGAACTCATCCCAACGTGGCCAAACTGTTTGGGGGGGGGTTGGCGTTCAGTTCGGCCGTCTGAACTGGCTGAGTTCGGGCCAAACCCTGAACCTCCCAACCGTGTTTGCACATCCCTAGAGATTACGAAGGCTTCTCACAAACCTTCTTACGAACCTCTGACTGCTCCTCATTGCTGCTTATTCATGTAGGAGCAAATAAAATCAGCAGGAATGACAACGGGTGTTTTAAAATGAGATGCTGCCAGACACGGCCACCTGGGAACTACAGATCTGACGGCCCATCTAAAGGTGGAGCGTCCATATGCATGCTCCAAAAAGCCATGGAGCATTCATTTATGGGCAATCATGGAGCACTGTCTGGAAATCCAGATTGTTCCATGCATGGCAAGCCAAATGGATGCATGACAAAGAGCGGCCACAGAGCCCCTGCCCCTGTGAATAGCGTCAGCCATCCATGCCAGCAAACAAGTCTACTACTCATAGATGGAAACAAAATAGGTGTTAGGGTTGAACAATTCATTTTCATTTTATTTACCAACATGAGCAATGGCCTGTTTGTTTTAGTCATTAAAATATGAAAAACGGCAGGCCATGATAAAGAAAACAGACAAAATGTTGGGAAAATGGTGTTTCACTGGTTTTTTTAACCAACATTTAAAAAATAATAATTAAATAATAAAAAAAACTCTGTGCATTGCCAGAATGGCCACCGAGGTCTGATAGATATCTGTATAACAATGGAAGAACTTTTGCCCCCCCCGCCTTCATCTGCCAGTATCTGGCAACGTCCTGTCAACTGATCTTCTTTGCCTCTCATTTTCAGTTATAAAAGAAGGGGAAAAAATCATATATTATCTATCTCAATACAGTTACATATTTGGAAAGAAGGAGTTATGATTGTGTGTCCAGCCAGCTGTCCATGGAGCTGCCCAGAGAGCACCAGTTGTTCATATACTATAATCTGAAATCCTCTGAGATATCGTATCAGTGTTTTGATTCAGGAAACAGTCTTGGTTTAGGTGTTTCCACCATGAGTTACTCTTATTACGACTAATCCCTTGACTTTTCCAACAACCTCAGCAATGTTTATTTTGGAAATAATAAAAAAATAACAGTGTTTCTTATATAATTGCCTAATATGATGTTATTTTCCTGCTGTAAAATCGGGTTTAGCTAATATGCATATGTCAAATATGATCTTATGAGATGTATTTACCTCACTCAAAATAGATACTTTCATTCATATACTCTCTGGGTATTTTAATTTTTTTATTTATTTTTTTTTAAAAAAGAAAGAGTCTTTTTATCTGCTTTCTTCTTATGGTTCAATTGGGATTTTAAAGTACATTTTGCTCCTGTATGCATATGTGAGTTCATCTGTCTATGAACAGATGCACACTGAGAGGACTGAAGCTTCAAGATAAATCTGCTTATTAGTTGCATGCTGTGCAAGCTACTGTAGTGATAGCACCAGTGTCAGGACCAAAGTTACAAAGCACATGCTACAAATTGGAGTGAATTCATCCTTCAAATGCCGACACAGCTATCTTATCTCATCATGAATTTAAAAGTTTAAGTCAGTGCTTTGCCATTAAATGAGCAGAGATTTGCATAAAGTAGAGTTCCAAGGTGCTCTCAAAAATTAATGATTGTAAATCTCAATATATTCAAGAGCCTGCCATGTAGAAAAAAAATTGCTAAGTAAAGATAATGCCCTATTACTTAATTTATCTGGTTTCTTGAGTGACTGAGGTAGAAAGAATGGATGTATATCAAATATTCAGTGAGTGCATTAGTTCCGATTTGAAACATGGTGTATATTAAAAAGCAAAGGCTTTCTACATAGATTCAGGAATTCCAGTGGCATACAATGCTCTGCAATGTTTCTGTACAAGTGATTACCAAGACATATACTGATTGTCTGGCTGAACTCCTCTGGCAATGTCAACGCAATCTCCAAGATAGTTGGGTTCATGCGGCGAATTAATAAAAATATATTGCCATCCATATAGTCCATCACATAAAATAAAATAAAATAAATAAAGCAGAGGGAGACCTATGCTTCTTTTTGTTTTAATTTTTCCTCAAAAAAATATTCGATGTGAATACAAATTTGGTATATTAAAATTCATTTAAAAGAAGTGAACATAGAGCAGCATTCATGTCCTGCTTGGTTAACAGTTACAAATATTCATTTTGGGTTACTTCATGTTTGATTATTCAATTAATTCATTTATTTTGTACTTTGTGTTTGGAATTTTAAAAAAACAGCAACAACAAACACAACTCTTTTTGGGACGTGCCATTTTTTTCAAAACCTAGTAAAAATTATTTCCATCTGAATTCCCAAATAGAGAAAAAAATATGTAAAAAATTGAACTTCCACTTGGTGCCCTATAGGCCTTCATGTCTACTACAAAAGTAACTAGAAAAAGAAAAGTCTCCTATCACAGTGAAAAAAAATCACCTCCTCCAGGAACCAAAATCCTGAACACTAACACCAAGCAAAAAAAAGAGGAGGGGATAAGGATACAATATTGAATAATACGTGTAAGAACTAATCTTGTACGAAACTGGTACATATATACTCATAAAACACTAATAAAAAAAGCAAGAGACATAAATAGAACAATATGTAAAATTGTGACAATGCCAATATACCAATGGCCCATATAATATATCTCACTGCATGTGTCAATATATAAAAATAGAATGAATTGCCTCAGAAAGAACCAAAGGCATTTTGGGGACACAGGCCCCCTTCTTCAGTGGAAATTATTTGCTGTTATAAATATACATATGCAGGCTATAATGGAGAAAAGAAGAGTGAGGAAAATATTAATAAACAATTTATGAACACAGACGTTTCGGCTTCCACCTTCATCAGTCACACAGTTGATTTTTAAATGAGGTACTGTAAGCCAAGGTGACAGTTCTAAGAACACTGAGGATGTAGAGTTCTCAGGTGGGTGACATCTGATATGTGGTTTCCAGAATGCTATAAACAATACAAGAAAAGAGTCAAGGTCATGTATTATCCTCTAATTTGAGACCATTGGGTATACCGTATTAGGGTGTCAAGTCTGTAAATCCAGAAGTTTTCTCTAGCTTCTAACAACCAAGGATTGGATAGTGGTTTATCTATTGGAAAGATTTCTAAGTCAGAGAGGGTGTGATCTGCTGAGTTAAAGTGTCTTGCAACAGGTTGTTCTAGCTTCTTTGTCACAATAGCTGATTTGCAGGGGTGTGCATGACATTTTTGTTATTTTAATAACGAAAACGACGACCGATAATAACGACAATGATAATGAAAATGACAATGTCATTGTTATTATTAGTGCATGGTAGTTAGGTTTTGGAGGGAAAGAGCAGACATCTCGGAGCAATAAAAAGGGCTGGGCTGGAAGGGGGCTGCTGTGTGTGTGGCTGATGGATGCCTCTCACCTGGGGTTTCTACTTTGCCCCTCCTCCTCCCAAGTAACACCTATAGAAGGGCTCTTCTGCCCAGCAGGCGGTGGCCGAAGGGTGCCGCCAAAAGACTAAGTGCCATTGGCAGGCCGTTCGTGGGTCGTTGTGATGGTGGCGGCCAGAGCCCCTTCACCAGCAACCGGATTGTGATAGTTTGTCCCCCACCAACCAATGTGGTGGGGCACAAGATTCACCAGTGTGGTGGCTTGTGACCCAGCAGTGCATCAGGCACTGTGTGCCAGGCCCTTAATGGGGGGACACTTGGGGTGGGGGGCTGATAGTAATTTTAATTCATTCAGGGAAGGCTGGTTAAGGGAGGTTATGTTTTTAGGGTAGGTGGGTGGTAGGGAAGTCAGGGATTTTCTCCAGCCTTGATGTGAGGGGGACTGGAGAGGGAGTGGGTTTGAGAGGGGGATCTTTTCCCCCAGTGTGAGGGGGGGTAAGGGGCTGGGGGGGAGGTGTGAGATCCTGCCTGGTGTGAGTAGGTGGGATGGGGGAATTGGTGGGGAGGGGATCTCCCTTGCCGTGAGGATGGAGCAGCTGGGTGGGCGGCTGAGGGGGGCACAACCATTGGGGTCATGATGGGGCAGGGGAGATATGGTCCCTCTGGGAGGGGTGTGAGTTCTGTGATATAGGTCAGGTGTTTTTTGCCTGTCCCTCTCACTTCCCCCCCAAGCAGGTGATGAAGTGGGTCATAATCAGAAGACCCCTGGCCTGAGTCTGATGCTGCTGAATGCGA
The DNA here is from genome assembly GCA_003113815.1 of Sphenodon punctatus. Lineage (NCBI taxonomy): Eukaryota > Metazoa > Chordata > Lepidosauria > Sphenodontia > Sphenodontidae > Sphenodon > Sphenodon punctatus. Next base: position 1,472,892 of record QEPC01007066.1, read on the forward strand.
GGTCAGTGGTTAATAAATCCACTACAGTCCAGGAGTTAATCCCAGACCATGACGCCGACCTCATGTGCATTACGGAGACCTGACTGGATGATCAGTCAGGGTCCATTTTGGCTGACCTCATGCCAGCCGGTACTCCATGCAGCATCAGCCTCAGTTGGAGGGACGGGGGGGGTAGGGGTAGCTATTATTTTGAAGGCTTCATGGTCTTTCAGGAGGTATCCAATGCAGGCCATACTGGGTAGGGAAGGGCAAACAGAACTGAGTTCGTAAATTCGGGTTGGTTTGGTTCAGTTCAGAAATTCGGTTTGGTTCGGAAGTTTGGTTCGGTCAATCAAACTATTCGAGTTCGGTTCGAACTCCGACCTTCTGAACAAAGTTTGGAAATTCAAACCCCATTGAACTAAATGGAATATTATCTTTTAGAGATGGGTGAACAGAGCCGAGTTCGGAAATTCGGTTTGGTTCAAAAATCGAGTTCGGTTCGAAAGTTCGGTTTGGTTGACCGAACTGGTCAAGTTCGGTCCGAACTTCTGAACCGCACTTGCCCATCCCTAATACTGGGGATAGAGGTAGTGGGGAACAGATTGGGGATGCTGCTAGTATACCATGCACCTACCTGTATGGCAGCATCCCTACTCGCTCTGACGGAGCTGGTGTCAGACGTGGTGTTGTGCCCCTCAAAGCCATTAGTCTTGGGGGACTTCAACATACATGCTGACACCAGTCTTGGTGGTGCAGAGCATGAGTTCATGGTCTCCATGGAAACCATGGGCTTGTCTCAAATTGTCAGCCGCCCAATGCACGATGGGGGCATACCCTGGACCTGATTTATTGCACCGGCCTTGAGGTGGGGGATTCTTTGATGGGAAGGTGTTAGTAGAACCCTTGTTCTACTAACTACTAATGGATGGATCATTACCACCTCTGAGCACATCTCCTGGTGTCACTGGGGAGTGTAGAACTGATTCGGATGGTTCGCCCCCAGAGACCAATGGAACCCAAGAGGTTCCAGAAAGCTCTTGGAAAGTTACCATCTGATCTTGATGACCACCCACTCAATGACCTCATGGATTTATGGAATATCTGGATGTTGGAGGCCATCAAACAGATGGCTCTGAGGCATCTGCTTCCTTGGCTACGGCTCTACAGACTTCCATGGTATACGGAGGGCCTGAGGCTGCTGAAGCGGAAGGGGAGGCGGTTGGAGTGACGGTGGCACTGCTCACTTGCTTCAACTGACAGATTGCAACATAGAGTCAGTTTATGTGCCTATGCTGTAGCTGTAAGGGCAGTGAAAAAGGAGTTTTTTGCTGCCCATATAGCCTCTGCAAAATCCTGTCCAGTGGAACTTTTCCGGGTGGTTAGGGAGATGATCAGTCCTCCCTCCCTCCACCTGGAATTGGAATTATCCAATGCCTGCTGTGACATATTTGGTGATTATTTTACAGAGAAAATTGCTTGGATTCACCACAACTTCAATGCCACACTTATTACAGTGGGTGAACCAGAAGTTGTGGAAGCCCCGCCTTTTCTGGTTTCATGGGATCAATTTCAGTCGGTGTCATCCTCCGGGGTGGGGGATGTCCTTGGGGCTGCTAGGGCCACCATTTGTGAACTTGACCTATGCCCATCCTGACTGGTTAAGGCCAGCTGGGAGACTGTGGAGCTGCTGCTGGCGGGGATGATAAATGCCTCTCTTTGGGAGGACAGAGTGTCAGGCTGCCTCAAAGAGGCGGTGGTGCGACCTCTGCTCAAAAAAACATCACTTGAGGTTGGTTCCCTCGCCAGTTATCAACCAGTCTCTAACCTTCCCTTTTTAGGGAAGGTTATTGAGTGGGTTGTGGCCCAGCAGCTGCAGGGGGACATAGATGGGATCTATCCTCTGGGCATGCTCCTTGATTTGCAGCTCCGCCTGAATTCCCAGGTGAGGGCGGTGATGAGGAATGCTTTTTGCCAATTACATCTGGTGTGATGGCTTCAGCCATATGTTTCAGATAGGGACCTGGCCACCATCATCCATGCTTTCATTACCTCGAGATTGGACTATTGAAACGTGCTCTATGTGTGGCTACTAGGGCCGGGACCCCAGCACAATTACCGGGTACCGGATTTACCGGATTCCGGTTTCCAAAAAAACGGATTTCCGGATTAAATCCGGTATACCGGTACAGGATTTATTCCATTGATTTCAATGGGGCACTGTGTCCCCATTGAAATCAATGGAATAAAAAAAATCCTCCCCCCTACCCCTCCCAGGCTGCATGGGTGGAAGGGGGGACACCCCCCACCCACCCTGCCCAGCCTGGATTTTAAAAAAATAATTCCCCTGAGTGTCCCACTGCAGCTTCGGGCCGCTGCTGGCAACCCAGAGCCAGCCCACCAGCACCAGCGGCTGTCCCAGCAGCAGCCGATAAGTATACTGTATGATCCCTGGGGGGGCTTTTAACACCCCCCTAGGGATCACCCTACTTCCAAGTTCCCGCACACAGGGATCCTACCTTCATTGAGCTCCGGCAGTCCGGTGGCTTCAGCGCCGGCTGTGGCTGCCGGCTTCAGACGCTGGTAGGCCTTCCGGGGAAACCCGGAAGTTCCCCATAAGGCCTACCAGCGTCTGAAGCCGGCAGCCACAGCCGGCGCTGAAGCCACCGGACTGCCGGAGCTCAATGAAGGTAGGATCCCTGTGTGCGGGAACTTGGAAGTAGGGTGATCCCTAGGGGGGTGTTAAAAGCCCCCCCAGGGATCATACAGTATACTTATCGGCTGCTGCTGGGAC
>QEPC01007066.1:1480467-1513254 GCA_003113815.1 Sphenodon punctatus
GGGAGGGGGAAGGAATTCATTTATTTCATTGAGTTCAATGGGGACACAGCGCCCCATTGAACTCAATGAAATAAAACCGCTCCCGGTATACCGGATTTAATCCGGGAATCCGGTTTTTACAGAACCGGTAACCAGTAAATCCGGTAGCCGGTAATGGGCCCGGGATCCCACCTCTAGAAATTAGGAATGGGACTATTGGTATTGGATTAATCCGATAATGCCGATAATTGGTGATATCGGATAAATCCGATAAAACTGATACTATTGGTATCAGTATACCATTTTTTTAACATTGCTGATTTTTCTGATCTTTGACATTGCAGCCATTTAAAAAATGGCCGCAATGTTAAAGATCAAAAAAATCAGCAATGTTAAAAAACCAGTATGCCGATAAAACCGGTATTGGATAAAACCGATATCGGTAAAACAGGTAGCCGGTAATTCCCCGATCGTCCCATCCCTAATAGAAATTATCCCAGACAGCAGACCCTTTTTTGCCTGCTCTTCATCAGTCTGTCTTGACTGCCATCATCTGATGATTCACCCTCTCTGAAGCAAGAAAACATAGCATCGACATAATATTATGCAATCATGTGATGCCTCCAGTCCTTCCTCCCAGCCCAATACCCCATTCTCACTCCAACTGGATGGATGTGGTGCTGCTGCCTCCTTCCCTGTCTTCCACCCACATCCTCCACCTAGGGGGTGCTGTCTGCAGGTTCAGATCCTGCAGTGTCTTGGGGTTCTGCTGCCACTCATGTCAGACTGCTGACAGCCCACCCACCCACCTGCCAGCTCAATCTAGAGGATGGTAGGGGTACTCTGTTTGTCATCCCTCATCAAAGTTCTATGTCAAAATGCCACATCCAACTGGGTGGATGATGGTGCAGTGCTGCTGTCTCCTTGCCTCTTTCTCTTTCTTCTATGCACATCCTCGACCTGGGGGTTGCTGTCTGCAGGTTGAGACCCTGCAGTGTCTTGGGGTGGTCTTGGGGTGCTGTTGTCACTCATGCCTGACTGCTGACTGCCAACCCACCCACCCACCTGCATGCACGCCTGCCAGCTTGCTCTAGAGGATGGTATTCTTTTACCATCCCTCCTCAATGTTCTATGGGACACTAAATAAATAAATACATTTTACAAACCTGGCAGTAGCAGTGGCACATTTGCTGCACTCCTCTTCTTCTGAAGAGGAGCCCACCTCCACCACCTTGCTGGATGGTCCAGCCTCCTCAACCTCCTCCACCTCCACCTTCTTCAGCAGTGCCTGAAATCTGCTCTCAGCTCACCTCACACAACACACAAGATATTCAAACACTAGGGCACACACACACTAGCCACACACACACACAGCCAGTCAACCACACCAGACACAGCACAGACTATGACACAACTTCCATTTTTGGTATTGTTACCACTATCGTGAGATCTTCGTTTACACAAAGGAATCGATACCGATAATGATACCAATACCAAAAATAAAATCTTCATTTGATATGATACCGATACCAATAACAACAATGCTAATGAAAACGACATTGTTATTAATAACAAAAACGAAAAATAAAAATGACACAGGGGCCTGGTGCACACGGCTACTGATTTGTGGTTTCTGAACTGGGTACGGAGGTCCGTGGTTGTTTTCCCAACATACTACATATGGCATCCAGAGCATTTGCATTCTATCACATATATTACATTGATAGATTTGCAGGTGATGTTCTGTTTGATGTAATAGGTCCTACCAGTTCTTCTGCTTTTGAACATGGCTGTTTCTTTCAGATGGATATAGGTGATGCAACATTTGGATTCACAGCAATGTAATCCAGGGTTGCTAACAGGCAATTTTAGTTCAGATCTGACAATTAACTTACGTATATTTGGAGGTTGGCGAAAAGCAAACAAAGGAGGATGGCTGATGACTTTTTAAAGATGTAGTAGTGAATTAGCTACTAAGAGTTAGCTCTCCTTAATTGCCAGGTGATACAGATACTTAGCAGATGCTGGATGAAAGTCTACCACAAAAGGGATGTGGTGTTCCTTGTAAGTATTTGTCTCAAATTTGTGGAGGAGGGATTCCCTCGTTTGGATAGATGCCAGGTAGATGTTATAATCAATGACATGGGGAGGATATCCACTGTTTAGAAGATGCTCTTTGAGTTCTTTGGTTTGTTGGAGGTAAATTACATTGTTGCTGCAGATACGTCTAATCCTAAGTGCCAAGCTATAAATGATGCGGTTTTTTTAATGTGTCTAGGATGGCAAGAACGGCAGTTTAAGTAAAGATGAACAGCAGTGGGTTTACTGTACAGATCTGTGATTATCTTGCTTTACTCGATGTTACTGTCCTTGCCACTAGTCCAGATTACAAAGATGTTATTAAGGTATCGCAACCATATTAGAGGTATGTGGGTAGATTCTTCAAGGATAACTTGTTATATATAATTTATTTATATATAAGAAGGAAGGAGGGTGTAAATTAAAACCCAGCTCCAAATGATCTATTGATTTCAATCTTACCAAAATTTAGAAATGAATAGACTCAAAAAAGGAAGGGTATCATAAGTTCCTCCCACACTGAAATAAAGAATAAAAAATAAAACTATTATAAAAAGACAATAGCCAATGAATTTGTAAAAATACTAAACCTAAAAATAGTTCAGGGAAAAAATTTTATCGCCAAAAAGTAATACAGTCATATGCTCTTACACAGAATTTCAGTGGGTTCTGATAATTACCCACATGGCTTCTCACTGCAATAATAAAATATTTAAAATATTTTTTAATTTATTGTGCATGGGAACCTGCATGCCAGCAAAGGTGACCCAATCCTCCCCTCTCCCTAAAATGCACAAAATGGCCTCACTTTGTCTTAATCAAAGTGAGACGAACCAAGAACCGATATTTCGATGGGATTCTCACTTTTGTGAGATCTCGTTTCAGCTTTACTTTAGACCCCTAATAGTTTGCTCTTCTACTGCATATTCTGTTTTACTGCTTATGTGGAAGATTGATTATCCAGGTTTACATTAATGTTACACTTTCTTAAAATCAAATACACTTTTTAAAAAATGATCGATTAACTAATTTGTTGGGGAAAACAAATAAAGAAAAAACAAAAAAACACATAACTTTGCTTTATTTAAATTCTATTTACTAGAATGGCATTTGCTATTCTGTCCTTATTGCCTGCATGTAAATACAGTGCAAAATGTGTGAAGATTTTCAATATAAATATTGGAAAACTGAAACAAAAAGGCCCATTTGTTTAGCTTTCTGAGAAGAACGGGGTTGACCTTTCAAAAATGGTTAGTTTACGTTTAGAAATTCAGGAAATGTATGGGTCCTCTTAGCACACACAGAGCGACTGTAGCAAAAAGAGTGGGGATGTCAGAAATTAGAGGCACACGAAGTCACTTCTTCCATTTAAGCTGGCTGTATACTAGCCCAACTGATTCTCCAGAGATTGGGCCTGGCACATAAAGAGTGTAGAATGGGTTTTGATTCCCTTGCAAAAAACAGAATGAGAAGCTGCTCTCAGGAGAAAAAGTGCGAGGAGATAGTATGGACATGAGCTTTCTTCCAGTGCTCCTTTCTAAATGATTGGTTTTCTCCTTTAAATGTTTAAAGATTTAATAAATTAGGAAAGCCTGTGTAGCAAACCTAACAGATGTAAGAGGGCATGCCCCTAGGCCAAACTAAGCCACAGGTTGCAGCAGCCTGCAAATTGAACATCTGTTGGGACTAGCTTAAATCAATCTCCTGTCAGGGACGGGCTGTCGGGAGCACATAACACCTGTGATCCAGACTCTGCACTGGCTGCCAATAGCATGCCGAGCCAGGTTCAAGGTATTGGTGTTAATCTATAAGGCCCTTCACGGTCTGGGCCCCTCATACCTCAGGGACCGCCTCCCCCTCCGCGTCCCTGAGCAACTCCTTCGATCTGCCGGGGGTGCCTTCTTGGAGGTCCCCTGTGTTAAGCGGGGGGCCACAATGGAGAGGGCATTCTCGGTGGCCGCGCCTTTGGAATTCCCTCTCAAAGGAAGATCACCTGGCCCAACATTCCGGCGAATTTGCAAGATCTGGCTGTTCACCCAGGCCTTTGGGGAGGGGGGTATCTCCTGCCACCCTTATTTATTGTATTTTTAGTATTATCCTAGCCTGTTTTATTGTAGTGATTTTATTAATGTTTTAATATATTTTTATAATTGTATTTTATATTTTGAAATTCTTAGCCGCCCCGAGCTGTTCTCAGGCAGGGCGGGATAGAAATTGACAAAATAAATAAAATAAATAAATAAACTCCATGGCATTCAAAGAGTGAGCTGTGAAGTTGAGCCTGTGGTGTAGCAAGGCTATGGCCCCTCTAAGGATAAAGGGGTGGGATCTCCCAAAGGGGTCTCCCTTCTAATGGAAGTCCCAGCTACTCTTGACCTCCCTCTACAAATATGGTGGTGACTCTGGCTCCCAGAGAGTTCCTCCCACTCCTCCATCCCCACCCTCTGAACAGCAAATACTCCACCATGAAAGATGTTTTAAGATTGGGTGGGGCCAGAATTCCACCCCTGCCCACTCTGAAACTTCCTTCTTTTCAAGCAACCTGAGTGCTGGTAGGAAGGTTTCAGAGTGGGTTGGGAGCAGGGTATTGGCCGCATCCTCCACTGGCCACTCTGCTACAAACCTGAGCATAGTTAGGAAATTTTTCAAGTGCTTCCCTAGATTCCAGAGCCTAGACTTAACTGGACTCCTTCCCACAAAGTAGCTAAGCCCCTGGTCTAAGCCTTCAGCCAGCTTCTTGCATAGGTTCAGTGAGTCTCTTGCTCGCTCTTCCCCATTCCCAAAAAAGGCATAGTAATCCTTCTGTGAGATCACGACCTCACAGACAACTTGAGGGCTACACTCTCCCCCCTCCTTCCCCCAGGATTTTTCACTCTTAAAGAATAGCACTCTTAAAGAATGCCAGTTTTGGCCATGAGAAGAAGCTTAAAAAGAATATTTGCTTCTCTTAACTATGGATAATTTAAAGTTCTGTTAAGCATTTAGAGGACATTTTTGAAAAATGGACTGGGGGGGGGGGAAGAGTTCAAACTCCTGAACCTTAGAGGGAATTGAAATTCTTGCACAAATATTTGTTTTCTTTGTAGTTTGCTATTTTGTTATAGAACTTTACTATGCTATAGAACTACAGCAAACACTTAAGAATTTCAGAGCTTTCTTGTCTCCTTATTTATAAGCAGCCCTTGTAAAGCATGACTCCCCTGTTGAGCTGTTTGTTACACTCTGAAGTTATGGCTGTTTGGGTTCATCAATATTTTCTATTGGCTTTTCTCCCTTTTATTTAATTACCCCCATTCACACCCTTAGACTTAGCCTTTTTGCTATGTAGAAACTGCAAACGTGCCTATATACATGCTGCACTGAATTATCCCACTTGCTTGACCTTTGAATATTAAAAGATAAGCAAAAGTATTTTGAAATAGATTTAAACATTGAAGCTGTGATTTTAAAAAAATATCCATTAAAAATTTATATCTTTTTGAAGTAGGGTTGCTGTTGCATGCAAGAACTATGAATAAAATCAATAGTAAGCAGAAGATTTAGCGAGAATATAATATAACTGGTGGGAACACCATATATAATTATATATGATCCTTGAAAGTGAAACAAAATGAATGGGAAGGGCTCAAAGCATTGAACAGCGATCAAACACACACACAAAAATCTCTGCAGGGATTTTGTTTGCACCTTAGTCAAATCCTTTTGATTGACAAACAAGGAGAGCAGAGCCAAATAGGCAGCTTAAACTAAAATGATTTCCTCTGCTTCATGGGGCACATACTAGAGTATTTGTACATGGAAAAACTGAACTCAGTGGGTAAAAAAACACAGGTGAGGGCAGCATGCTGCCTTCATGACCCACCGCCGGGCAGAAGATTCCAGACAACATGGTCCAGGTTACACATGAACAAGGCTGAGGAGCTGAAACTGAAGATGGGAAAGGAATGCAAGATTATTTAATCTTTCCAGTGTTAACATATGATTCTTTGCCATGGAATCATAGAATTTTAGGGTTAGGAGGAAACTTAAAGGTCATATAGCCCACCTTCCTTCCCATAAGCAAGACCAATTTCATTTCAACTAGACCTGAACCGAATAGTACTTCTGGGTACTTGGACTGAATTCTAAAGTTTTGATAGTTGGTCTGGGTACCCAGAGGCACTTTGACACTCTTTCCGAAGCTTCGGACTTCAGAAACCAAAGTCCAAGTCTTCCGAAATCTTTGGAACTTCAGAACTCTTTGGTGCCAGCTTGGCACCTCAGCAGGTGTTACCATGAACAGCAGCTCCAGTTGTTTAATTGTCTAGCCAAACAGGGTGTGCACAATGTGCACAACAACTCATCCACTCAATCCTCTTAATTGCCTAACCATTCAGGGTGCACGACAACACATGCAGTCTTTCCTCCTCCTGCTGTGCCTGCTAGCAGGATGAAACACAGAGTGAGAGACAGAACAGAAGACAGTAAAAAAAACACCACCACCAACACCATGTAATTAAAAACTCAAAAGGGTATGTGATCAGTAAGTTTCCCCGACCCCCAAGCATGCCCCATGAATGATACACATGCAAGGCTTGAAGCTCAGGGTGAGTGGGAGGGGGTTGGACTAGGGTGTCCCACTAAAGAAAGTCAAAAAACTACATTAGCAAGCAAATCAAACTGATAAATCAAAGTTCAACAAGCTTTTTTTTTTTTTTTTTTTTTGAGAGGGGTGGTGGCCCCATTGGAGCCACCATCCAGAGCAGCAACCATAACAACCACACAAAAGAAACCAGACATCTCCCCCTCCCCAAAGCCTCTTTTGTGTGTGCCCGGCCCACCTATACAATGCAAGCCCCATTCTCTTACACACCATATTATTAACCAGAAAGAAACTAGAAAATATTCCCTCAGTACCCCAGAGTCACCTCTTGCCAAAGGTTTTTGAACCCACAGCCAAATCGCTACCCGGAAAAGCAGGCTAGCAAGAGTGGGACAATCATTCCAAAAGAAAACTCTGCTAAAGTGCAACTGCATGCAGGAGAAATTTTAAAATAACAACAATAGCGTGTGTACCCACAGCATGACACACCTCAGCAGCCAGTGCCCCCAAATGTAAAATCATTACATTACACTGCCAACCAAAAAGTGCACAGAAGAACAGGCTAGCAAGCGAAGGGACATTTGCTCCAGAAGAATACAACAAAACAGTGCAACGACGTGGAGAAATCCCACCAAAAGCCAGCCAGCCAGATAACACCCACAAGAAGGAAACCAGACATTCACACCCACCCACAGGCACCTTCTTGCCATGGCATTGGTACTGTGGCACAGTAATAACTTGAACGGACCAGACACTGTTAACTTGAAAAGACCAGACTTGAACAGACAAACCAGACTCCCTCCCGCAAACTATTAAGGAAATCAGACATTCACACCCCCCACACTGGCACCCTCTTGCAGAGAGATCATTCTGGCATCATGGTGCCAAGTGCCAACTAAACAACGGGCAGAACTAGAAGCAATGGGCATTTTTACACACATCTTAAAGTGCTGGTCTTTCAATCTTCTGGGTTTACAAGTCCACAAGTAAGTTCTGGATGCATTCTTCTCACACACACATACTGCCCTGAGGCAGTTCCTGGATGCATTATTCACACAAACACTGACCTGAGGCAGCCTAAAGTAGTCGCAGCTGTAGACATGAGGGACTGCCATGGAAACCAAGTTATCACAGCTGCCTGGAGCAAAGCAGTTTACCAGGAGAACTTTTTACACGCAATGGTTCTGGGAGGAGTTCTATGCAAAAGTTCAAAGAGTCAGATGTTTAAGATCTGGGTGAGTGATTTAGACACAGAAAGTTCAGGATGTAACAGCAAACATGCAGGAGAAATATGTGTGTAAAAACACCCAATGTGACATCCAATTATTTATTTATTTTTTTAAAAAAAAACCCTGCATGGCATGGTAAAGGTACCAGAAAAAACTAAAGCAACAAAATTAGTTACCAACCCTCACTAAGGGGTGCCACACACAAAGATGGAAAAAAATATTTCAAACAAGAAAAGTAGGGAATGTGCGAATAGAATTGAGTTCAGAAATTCAGTTCTGTTCGGTTCGAAAATCGAGTTTGGTTGGAAAGTTTGGTTCGGTCGACTGAACTATTCGAGTTAGGTCTAATTCTGAACCGAGTTCATACATTCAAAAATGTTTTTTTGGCCTTTCGTACTGGTTCAAATTTGACCGAACTGTTCAGTCGAATTCGAGTTCGGTTCGAATGTTCAGTTCAATCGACCAAACTATTCGAGTTCAGTCCGAACTCTTAACTTCCGAACCACGTTCGCACATCCCTAAAGAAAAGGAAAAAACAGAGGCTCAGATGGAATGTACAAGCTTTACTCATGGAACTTAAAAACAGTCCCTGGATCACAACCAGGCTCTGCCCTGTGCTGTGAACACAGCCAAGTAATAGCCCAGCAACTCCAAAGAGAAAAAGGTAATATGTTGGGCAAGTTTGGCTACAGAGCAGGCTTTACAGATATAACCAGAATCCAATTACATGTTAGTCTGAGATAACATCAACTGCTATACACTATCATACTACCGGATATCATAGATACATTGTCAAATCATCATGGAATTCTGTATTCATACTGGAAAAATCCATACAAACTAGACAAAACATTAAACTGTGCTGGACATAATTATGTTTCTGAATCCCTCTCCAGGTCTTTCTCAACAGCACTTCATAGGGTATTTTCAGACATTACGAGATCACGCTCAACCATGGACCATCCCCTGTGGTGGCGAATGGTCCCGTAACGGGTTGCTCACCACCAAATGTTCACCACGGTGAACCACCGGCGGTAAGCAAAATAACCACGCTTTCGAGAATGGTACCATCTCCAAAAGCGTGGTTAATTGAACCACTGCCCAGAATTGGCGGACGGTAACATCTGTTACCACCACTGATTCCGGGCCGTGGCCCAGACTCCGGGACGGAATCGGGCGCAGCAGCCGCATTGGCAGCTGCGCCCACCCGTCTTCAAGCGGGCGGCTGCTGGGGAAGCGTGGGGGGGCGGGACTCTGTGGCTGCACATTGCGCCGCTCAGCCCCACCCCCTCCCCAGATTCCCCACCAGAATCAGCCGACTCGTCTCTTGATGGGCCATTTTGATTCCGGCGGGGAATCAAAAAGTGATTCTATGACGGGGCCAATAGGCACCCCGTCATGTCTGAAATCACCCATTATCCACTGGAGCAGAGGGTGAGTCTATTGGAATAATAATATAGATAGAGTTAATAGATCAGTAAAATATCTATACTTCAATCTGGTCTCAGCCCCTAATGTTATCCAAAGGGCTTACCTCCTACCAAATGCGATTTCAGGTACTCAATCCAAGTCCAAGGTGCCCTAAATAACACAATACAAAACTAGGTTGATCCCATTTTAACCTATTTCAATGTTTAATAGAAATATACCAAAAACAAACCAAGCCCTAGATAAACACCAAATGTACTCACCCTCTGTTCAATTCCAACACCACTCATAGAGCTTTCCAGACAAAAAAAACCATAAAACAGCAATTTAGCACACAGCCAACTTCACCAAAGAGGATGGACAAAATGGCGGCAGTCACTTTTATTTTACCCTGCCAGTCAATCAAAAGCTTGCCATTGGGCTTGACCAGCCAATCAAAACTTGCCATCTGGCTTACCATCACTCAACTGTCCCCTCCCTTACATCCCTCTACAGCACTAGAGAGCACTAAGTTTCATTTCCAGAAGGAGCTCAACTGTACACCAGCCCTCCACGCATGCAGCAGTCTCCAAAGTTTCTGAAGTTTTCTGCTTTTCCGAATAATGGCCTTGGTCCATGGAACTTCAGAATTCGGAGTTTCAAAACCAAATACTGTAACCTTTGCCAAATTCCAAAATGTTTCAAAGACTTTGTTTAAACTAGTGTTCTAACTTGTTCCTCTGTTTTCCTTTCAATTTACTGAGGAGAGGACATTCGGCCTCAGTTTGACAAGTTCCGAATTTCCAAGTACCTTCCCCAATATTTGAGTCTTGGCCAAACCTCAGTCAAGTGCAGGGAGGAGTGGCAGTGCCAGACTGGGCAGAGGCCTGAGGGAACTGAGGGAGGAAGGAAACAGGCTAGCATGGACCTGGGAGGGTGGGGGTCTAGCAGGGGCTCAGAGGTGGGGTACTTAAGAGTGTGGGGTCCTTGTGCGGGTGGTCAGGGCTAGGGTACCTATCCTCCTGAAGGGGTGCAGTTATGTGTGGCCTCTTCTATGGCTGCTAAGTTTAAATAAAGAAAAAAAACTGGGCATGCTCAGAACTGCCTGAATGGCCTTTTCTGAGCATGCTCAGACCTTTCCAAGATGACACTGACAGCGCCAGCACGCGGCAAGCACCATATTGGATGTGGCCAGCTGGTTCTTCTGAGCATGCCTAGAACATATGAGCATTCCCAGAACTGGCTGGCCACATCCCAGATGGTACATGCAGTGTGCTGATGCTGCCACCATTTTTGTCCCAATTTTTCAACTTCTGGTAGTTGACTTCTGATTTTCCGACTACAGATACCTATTTTTCAACTTACTGTGCTGATTCCATGTTAAATTGGTAACTGCAATACCTGGTATTTTCAGGTAATCTGAATTTTATATTCAGTTTTAGAGAGGCTAGGTTGCTATCTGGAGACAGGGGTTCATTTCCCTGCTCTAACTAGCTCTGGTCCGGGCTTCTGGGGCAGGTTTGAACCTAGGCAATCCATTTTTAAAAAGAAAAAAAATTATGCACTTTCATTTATCTTATGTTGGGGAAACTGCTCTTATTTTTATCTGTGCAGTTAACTCACCTTTATAACTTGATCACTTCATGCCTATTTTATGATGATGTGTTGCTGCATGATTTTCGTTTTGTTTGAGTGTCACAATGGTTTCAGCATACAAAATAATTGTAATTTCAGCAGGGCTGATTTTTCCTAATGCCTTGTTACTGCTTCCTCATGAATAAGCAGAGTCTTCTGGAAAAAGAATATCTTGGAAGGTTTGAATATTTTAGAAGAAGTAGAGTAGCTGCCTTAACAAAGTCATGTTTCTGTAAGTCACAGCTTGCAATTCATGCCATTATACTTCTTTAATGGAGGTAATTTTTAAACACCACAAATCCTAATTATGGCAACAGCAGTGGTCCTTAATTCATAACTGCTTCTTCGGAAAACAAAAGATTCTGCTCAAGAGGGGGAAATGCTTATGAGGGTCACTCCTCTTTTATCCAGTGATGAACACCCTTGCTGGAATTTCTGCTCCCTCGGAGATGATAATTATCACAGCAAGAGACACTTCTGCTGCTGAACAGTAGAGTGGTTAATAAAATATTCATTCCCACCCCCCATGTTCACATATAACCAAATCACATATCACCTCATCAGAGATGGATTTTTTAGGACAGGTTACTTCTATACTTCTTTAGAATATTGTTATATTATCTCTTTTTAATCAACATTTTGGACAGCATGTGAATCCAGTCTTTCTTCCTTAAAATATTCACTCTGAAGATATTTTTCCAACTTCTATCATTTTCCAGTAAAAACAATCCTGAGCATTATTGAGCATTATTATTTCTATCTGCATCTGTGTTATGATAGCACCCACAAGGTGCTAGTGAAAGCCTGATTCACGTTACGTAGGAGTAATTTATTGCCTGGCTACAAGAGACATTGGGTGCAACCCTATGGCCGGTGTAAGCCGCACCTACATGAGGTGCACATGCAGAATGCCCACGCTAAGGCGTTTACATGTGCCGTACACCCAGCAAGCTGCACAAGACAAAGGCGCGACCCCTGATGATGCAACCCATCAACCCCACAGCCTGGGAGATGGAGCAAATAGTTTTGTGCACACCTGAGTGCCCACTGTCTGGCCAAGCACTGTACCTGCGGGAAGCTTATGCCAGCCACAGGATTTCACCCATTGGGTTTGAACAGACAAACCACAGCTCTGGAGATGCCCGCATCACCCCCAGGCTGACCAGTCTGTCTAAAGGGCACCCGCTAGATATTCATCAAGAGCAGGCTGAAGCTGCTCTGGAGCCCACCACTGGTGGGACTCTGGAGAATTCCAGAGCGCGCTGCACAGAGCAGGCCAATCAAACACAGAGCAACAGCCAAATGTGTAGCTGCTGCCTGTCTGTTGGGTGGACCCACAATGCAGCTCCACGCCCAGTTGTCCGTTGTCCCATTTGACACCACACAGCAATTGGGCCCAACTATTTCCTTCCATCATCATTGAGCAAAACGAATAATTGTTTTTGAGTTCTTTTGGTACTTAATTCACTCATTAAAGTATTCAGTATATTTTGGTTACTTAGGGTACTTTCAGACGTTACGGGCGGCCGGTTCACCACAGCGAACCACCAGGGGGGGCGAACAGTGCAACCACGCCCGGGGGTTGGAAAATGACCCAAACAGACGTGCCGGGAACGGGACCACGGGCCGGAACGGGGCCGCACCATCGCAGGCCGTGGCAGCACAACAGACGTGCAGCCGAACCCCCGGCGGGCGCTAAACCCCCACAAGGCACCGGGCAGGGGCGGGACACAGACATGGCCGCCTGAGGGCAAACGAAGCCACAAGGCACAAAAGGGAACGCCCACACAAGGGAAACGGGAAGGGAGGGGGGAAGAGCGAGAACAGGCTGACAGCCGGCTCACACAGCGGTCCCGCAGCAGGGCACAATGCACGGCCACACGCCCGGGCACACACACTCACACCAGGGAAAGGCCGGGAAGGGGGGAAGGGGCGCCCGGAACGCCCCACCCGGAACACCGGCAGGGGGGGGGGGGGCACCACCACGGGGCAAGGCACGGACAGCAGCAACCCCCACACCACCCCAGTCCAGTCCAGTCCAAGGAGGTGCCCCCACAGGAACAGAGGCAGTCTCGGGGGGGGGGGGCGGACCCCCGGAGCAAGGCACGTTGGGGGCCCCCAAAGCACAGCGAGGCCGGCGGAGGGGCGCCAGGAGGAGGAGGAAGGGGGCCCCACAGTCAAAGGCTGGCACAGGCAGGGCAGCCGGGTCCAGCGGTGCTCCTCCGCAGCACCAGCGACGCTCAGGCAGCACCCACGGAGTCACGGGGATGGAGGGGGCCCAGGACCACGGCCAGGGGCAGCAGCAAGCAGCGAGGCGGGCGGGAGCTCACCGAGGTGGGGTCCGCAGGTCGGGAGCGGCCAGCGGGGACCAGGGCCCCCCCCCGGGCCGGGGCGGGAGCCCACACGGGGGCACCACGCCGGGGGGGGCAGGCCAGCGACGCGGGGCTCACGGGCCGCTGCCGGGGGCCCCGCTGGCCCGAGGGCCCGGGTGGCCCGCCCGGTGGACCAGGTGGGGCCAGTGCAGCATGCCCCGGCGGTACCCCTGCAAGGACATGTAGTGGGCGATCAGGTAGTAGGCCTCGAAGGGATCGGGCATGGTGAGGGCCAGCTGCACATCCACACGCGCCCACACCGCCAACAGGGATGACATCTCCACCGCGGAGGGCTCCGGCACACAGCAGGCAGCAGAAGGGGGCCACGGAAGATGCCCCAGCTCCAGAAGCCGCTGGAACGCCGCCCCACGGGTGCGCTGGTACCCACGGGCCCCGTGAACACAGGAGAAGTAGCTCACGGCCAAGGCAGGGCCACCCTCGGCCAGGCACTCCGAGTAGGCGCCCAGACCACACACCACCAGCGCTGACACGGTCTCCGAGGCGCTCCAGGGCACATGGGCGCACAGCACCTCCGGGATGCGCCCCTCGGGGAAACGAGCCAGCCCCAGGGCCTCCGCATGCAGCCGGCAATCACGGGCGCTCACCACATGGCCAAAGTAACGGAGCCCGGAGCTCAGGCTCTCGTAGGCACCTGCACGGCTCCCCGGCCCGGCCAGGAGCAGCTGCACGGCAGGGGTGTGCCACAGGTCGCACAGAGACATGGTCTCGCGGAAGGCCCAGATATGGGGGGCCCCTTGGGGGCCGGCCAGCGGGAGCCCCATGGATGGGCAGCCAGCCATGGTCCAGCACAACAGGGAATGGGACACGGAGCCCGGAGGGCACACAGACTGCCCAGGGCCGGGAGAGGCTCGGCCCGGCCCCCGGGACAGGGAACACGGGCCCGCACCGCAACATTGTAGCACAACAGAGCGAGGCGTAGGGTGCGGGCCCGGCACAGCTGCAGAGAACAACAGCGAGCTCTCTGTCTGCCTAATCGCACCTTCAAGGCCATCCCGCTACAAACAGCGAGGGGAGGGGGCCCGGGGTGCTGGGGGCGGGAGCAGCCGGAACGCACCGGCACAGGGCGCGCGCAGGCCCGCGAGGCCGACCCCCGGGCGGAGCCACCAGCACCGGGCCGCCATAAGCGCTCCCAGCCCCCACCGGGGCCCCAGCACCATGGAGCGCGATAGGGCAGGTGGGAACTGGATGTTCCTCGCGCTCGCGGCTGAGTGGCACCGTGACCACACTGAGCAGCTGTGCCTCCTGACCGAGAGGGTGCACCTGGCCGTCCGCCTGCGCTATGTCCTGGCCCTGCGGGCTGGCGTGCGCCTCCGGGGCCAGCAGGCCCGCAGGAGAGTCCGTGCCCGGCTCAGGGCTCGGCGCCGGGCCTGGGGGGCGTGGCTGGCCGCCTGCCGGAGCCTCACCCGGCCCGCTGCGCTCCGAGGGGCCGCGAGGCGGTTCCGCTGGGCAACGCAGACCCTCCGCCGGGCAGCGCTGCTGGCTATGCCCATAGCGCGGAGCCTATGGGTCACGGAGCGGCCCCAGGCCTGGTGGGAGCGGGCCCAGGCCCACTGGGGGGAGGCCGAGTGGGGGTCCCACTTCCGGATGGGCAAGGCCACCCTGCTGCGCCTAGCGGAGCTCCTCACGCCCTGGCTGGAGCGGCAGCACACCTCCATGCGGGAGCCCATCCCCATGGTCCAGCGGGTGGCCATAGGGGTCTGGGCCCTCGCAACGCCCGACTCCTGCCGCTCCGTGTCCCAGCACTTCGGGGTGGGGCTCAGCACGGTCGCCTGCATCGTGCGGGATGTGTGCGAGGCTGTGGAGGGCGTGCTCCTCGACAGGACCATCCAGCTCCTGGACCAGGGCGCTGTGATGGCTGGCTTCGCGGCCGGGGGCTTCCCGAACTGCATCGGAGCCGTGGACGGCACACACATCGAGATCCTGCGCCCGGCCGCGGGGGAGGCCCTGGAGTATGTGAACCGGCACGGATACTACTCCCTGCACCTGCAGGGGGTGGTGGACCACCGGGCCCGCTTCATAGACATCTACACGGGCAACTCCGGCCGGAGTCACGACGCCAGGATCATGACCATCTCCCCCTTCTATGCCCGCATGTACCGGGGGGACTTCGCGGACATGGGCATGAGGTGGATCGAGGGGGTTCCCATGCCCCCCTGCATCCTGGGGGACCCCGCCTACCCCCTGACCCGCTGGCTGATGAAGGTCTACCCTGTCCCGAGCACCCCTGCGGAGCAGGTATACAATACCCGCCTGTGTGCCAGCCGGACCGTGGTGGAGCGTGCCTTCGGGGCCCTGAAGCAGCGCTGGAGGAGTATAGCTGGCCGCCTGGACTTCACCGTCCCCACCTCCGCCCTGGTGATCGGTGCCTGCTGCGTTCTGCACAATGTGTGCGAGACCGAGGGGGCGGCCCTGGAGTACCCCGAGCCCCACCGGCCCCCCGGTCCTGTTCCCCTGTACGTGAACGCAGGGAACCCCCGGGAGTACCGGTATGCCAAAAGGATCCGGAACGCCCTTGCAACCCACATCGCCCGGGGGGGCCCGCTGTGAGGGCCTTCCCGCCCCTGGGGGCCCCACCCCCCCTTCCGTGCCAATGCCCCTGTACACGCGGTCCCACAGCCCTGTCCCCCCCACAAACGGGCCGGGGACAACTGTCTATTTACACCACTTTATTGCCCACACAGTTCACACAATCACCCTGTGCCCCCTCCCCACCCCCGTGCCCGTGACCCCGTCCACCACCCGCCCTCATGTGGCCCTCCCCCTCCCCCCCCTTCCCACCATCCCCCCGCGTTTCCTGGGCCGACCCCTCGTGCGGCCGCTTGGGCCCACCGAGCTCTGGGAGCTCCCCTCCCCCCCACTGTCCGTGTCCCCTGCCGTGTCCTGGGCCGGTCCCGGCCCCGGCAGGGGGCCGGGCGGCGGATGGGCAGCTGTGCCCGGTGCCCCGGTCGCGCCCCGGGGGGGCTGGACCCTCCGGAGGCCCGGGGGCACTGGGAGGCGCATGCGAGGGCCCTGGGGCCGGGGGGGCGCCAGGGGCGGCAGGGCTGGGCCCGGGGGCGCCGAGGGGCCCGGCATGGGGACCTGGGCGGGCAGGGCGCCCGGAGGTGCGCCGGCCATCACGTAGGCACACATGGTGCCCGCATGCAGGAGCAGGGAGGTCCCAATGTCGTGGGACCTGTCCATCTTTGCACTGTGCTCCCGCACCATGCCCTGTATGTCCTGCCGGAGGCCCCTGAGCAGCCCCTGCTGCCGCTGGTGCTCCCGGCGCTCCCGCCTCCGCTCCAGGCGCACCTCCGCCTCCAGCCGGCGGTCTGTCTCCAGGGCCTTCTCCATGGACCGCTCTATGGCCGCCTCCATGCGGTCCACGGAGGCGATCATGCGCTCCCCCTGTTCCTCCGCCCTGCGGACGATGTCCTCCGCTTGCTCCTCCCTGCGCCTGCGGACCCGCGCCCGGTACTCCCGCATCCGCTGGGCTGGGGCCGCGGCCGGCGGAGGCGCCGCGCGCGGGGGCTGCCCTGTGGAAATGGGCGGGTGGGTCAGTGCAGGGCCCTGTCCCCTAGCGGGGTCGGGTCCCGGGGCCCCCTGCCCCCCCTCCCCCACTGAGGCCGGAGGCCCCCCTGGGCTGGCGCCCGGGGGGCCCTCCCGCCATCCCAGCCCTCCCGCCTTACCTGGGTCCGGCACCTGCTCTCCTGTGCCCTCCGCGGGGGCCTGCACCGTCTCGCTGGCCCGGTCCTGGGGCTCCCCATGTCCTGCGGGCGGGAGAGGGGGGAGCGGGTGAAGGGGGCTGGTTGTGGCCCCTGCAGCAGGGCCCCCACCCCTGCCACCGGCCCCCTGGTCGTGCCCCCCCCTGCCCTGGGGGCCCGCTTACCCTCTATGTCCGTCTCCGAGCCTTCGGAGCCCGGCGCCTCACCCTGGGAGTGCTCCCCCTGGGACCACTGGCTGAGGGTGGTGAAGGTGCCGACCTCCGACTCCGCCTGGCCGGCCCGGCGTTGGGATGTCTCCGGGCTGCTGCTGGGGGGGGGCCTTGGGGCTTCTGCGGGTCCCGGGTGGTCCTCCTGGGGGTGGGGGTCCCCTGAGCTCGTGTCTACCGGGCGGGCGGCGAGGGGAGGGGGTACCTCGGCCCGCTCCCTGCCCTGGACCACAGCGCTGCCCACGAGGCGTGGGGCAACTATGGAGCCCTTCATGTGAAGGATGCGGTCCAGGGCATCGTAGTAGGGGGCGGTGCGGGCCCCGTGCCCGGAGCGGCTGTTGTTGTCCTTGAGGGCCTTGTACCCCCTCTTGAGCTCCTTGGCCTTGGAGCGACACTGGTTGACTGTGCGCTCGTGCCCCGCCGCCTCCATGTCGCGCACGATGTCCCGGTAGACGTGCTCGTTCCGCTGGTTGATTGCGAGCTCCAGCTGGTACTCGAGGGTCCCCCATATCCGGATGAAGTCCCGGGTCTCCTGGAGGCCCCACTGGCCCCCTCTGTGGTAGGCCTTCCTCCGGCTGGGCCCCTGCTCTTCCTCCTCCTGGTCCAGCTCTTGCTGCACCTGCACCTGCTCCTCCTCCACCTCCTCCTGGGGGTGCGCCTCCGGGCGCGCGGGGCCGGGCTCGTCCTGGGGCTCGTCCGCCCGGGCCGACTTTCGTGTCTGGGGGGGGAGAGGGGGTGAGTGGTTGCTGGGTGGGGGTGTGGCCCCTCTCGGGGGCCCCCTGCCCCCCTGCCTTCCGCCCGGGGTCCCCCCGGCCCCCCCCACAGGGGGTTCACCCGTGCCCCCTGTTCCCCTCCAGTTGGGTGCCCTTACCCTTTTCCTGGGTGCCTCCTGTGGGCCCGTTCCGGCCGCTGTCCCCGGGGCGGCGCGACCCGGCTTCAGCTGTGGGTGTTGTTCCCGGGCCGCCTCCCTGGTCGGGTGCTCCCGTGTGCGCCCTTCCTGCGCCTGTGCCCCCTCCGCCTGCATCGCTGGGCCTGCCTGCACCTCCTCCGCCTCCTGTCCCGCCGCTGTCGCTGTCTCTGCCTCCGCTCTCTTCCGCTTCCCTCCTCGCTCCATCCCGCCACGCTTGCTTGCTGCTGCTCTCGCTTTAAATCTCCCTCCGGTGTTTGTGTTGATGCTGGTTGCCTGGCAGCGACGCTGCGTGCCTCGTCCCCGGCTGGGGCTCATTTTTTTGGTTCCGCTGGGGGATTGGCGTCCAGAAGTTACTTTTGCTTGGTTCCCTGTGGGGGTTCGTTTGACCACGCTTCCCGGGACCTTCTCCCGGCTAGCCCGGGAAGCGTGGTTGAAACTGACCCCATGTGGGTATTGAGCGTGATGAACATCTAGCGCGCGCCGTTCAGACGTTCAGGGCCCTTTGGCCTAACGGGGGGGTTCAGCGTGGTTCAGTGTGGTTCAGCGTGATCTCGTAACGTCTGAAATCACCCTTTGTTTCAGTCATTTCAGTAATCACTCAATACTAGTTAGTGCTGCAATGCAGAGCACCAAGCAATTGCTCTACAGTCTCACTGTATGCAACAGCAAATACTTCCAAATACAGAACAAATACTGAAATGCCAAAATGACCAAATGACTGAACCAGAATAAGCAAAATGACTGAACTAAAAGACCTAAGAGACTGAAATGACTGGAATGCACAAATTAAACAAGACACAAATATGCAATTATTTCTGACACAGCTGAAGATGTTTTGTGTGTTCAGTGGTGAATCCAAGTATGCCCACAATATGTACAAATGCAAAATGTTCTCTGAACTCCATCCAAAATTTCCCTACATCTCTAACTTCCAGCTTAGTCCTTCATCTTTGCAAAGCACCTTTGCTTCCCACTTGGAACTCGGGTTCTCTGACCAAATATCTCCTGTTTTAGAGCAGGAGTGGGGAAAGGGAAAGAAGGAAGCGAGGACAGGGGGTGGTTCTATAGCAGAGAGGCACAATTCTGGACAGAGCTTGCACTAATTTTCAAAGGGGCCCATGAAACGGAAAATGTTCCCTACCTTTTTTTAAGCATTAGCATGAGCATACATATACATATAAACACACTGTCACTCCGGCCCACCATCGTTACCAGCGGGTGGGGGCTGCGGACTCTCGGAGCTCACTGGGAGGTCCGCCCCCCCATCCCTGAACAAGCTGCCGCACAACCTTTAATAGAGGTAACGGCAGCGCCGCCTAGTGAATCCCCACAACAGCGGGTTGCTAGGACAATCCGCTGCCGCATGGACGTCATGGATCCCCAGCCCTTGACCTCACGTGGCCTGGGGTCACCACCTGTGCCAATATCATGCTCCGTACAGCTACAGGCATACTGCGGGGTGGAGTCTAAGACTTAAAATGCTGGCACACAGCGCTGGTAATTAGAGCAGAGAAACAGACCTCTAGAGCAAGCTAAGTGTGTATTTATTTATTTATTTATTTATTTATTTCATGACATTTTTATGCCACCCCCTCATGCCCATGGCATCTCAGGGCGGCTAACAACACGATAAAACAATAAAATACATTTAAACCAACATCACTTTTAAAAAATTAAAAAAACCCCAACCCTAAGCCCACCCTCCAATTCCTCAAATTCCTCACCCCACCAATGTCCCCAATTTACCCCTCCCTCCTCCCCTCCCCTCCAAAGGCCTGGGCGAACAGCCAAGTCTTGCATGCCCGCCAAAAGGCGAGCA
The DNA here is from genome assembly GCA_003113815.1 of Sphenodon punctatus. Classification (NCBI taxonomy): domain Eukaryota; kingdom Metazoa; phylum Chordata; class Lepidosauria; order Sphenodontia; family Sphenodontidae; genus Sphenodon; species Sphenodon punctatus. The sequence goes on from QEPC01007066.1 coordinate 1,500,408, forward strand.
GACCCGGGGCTAGGCGGGCTTCCTTCGGAAGGGAGTTCCACAACCGTGGCCTGAGAACGCCCTCTCCATGGTGACCCCCCCCACCTTACACGGGGGACCTCCAGATAGGCACCCCCAGTGGATTGGAGGATCTGTCCTGAGTCACGGAAGGTGAGATGGTCCCCGAGATAAGAGGGGCTGAGACTGTATAGGGCTTTGTATACCAATACTAGCACCTTGAACTTGGCTCGGTATTCTATAGGCAGCCAGTGCAGAGAATGGAGCACTGGTGTAATGTGTTCACAGCGACCCGTCCCCGTAAGGAGATGAGCCGCCATATTCTGCACCAGCTGAAGCCTCTGAACCAGTATCAAGGGAAGCCCCACATACAGCGCGTTGCAATTGTCAAGCCTCGAGATAACGAAGGCATGGATGATAGTGGCCAGGTCGGGTCTGGAGATTTATGGGCGCAGCCTCCGCACCAGATACAGCTGGCAGAAGGCGGCTTTAGCCACCGCCTCCACCTACCGATCCAGGTGGAGGTCCGCATCCAAAATCACCCCCAGACTCCGTACCTGCTGAGCAACTGGAGGGCAGACCCCCCCAATAGGAGGAGCCGACACCTCCTTTGCCCTCCCCACTACCATCACCTCCGTCTTATCTGGGTTCAGCTTCAGTCTTCTCTGCCTCATCCAATCCGCTATGGCCTCCAAACACTGGGAAAGTATCGAGATGGCAGGACCTGGGTCCATTGAAAAAGAGAGATACAGCTGTGTGTCATCAGCATATTGGTGACAACACACCCCGAACCGTCTCATGATCTCCCCCAGGGTCTGCATATACACATTTAATAACAGTGGAGACAGACTGGAACCCTGCGGAACGCCACAGGTCAAGGTTCGGGGGCATGATGTTTCAGCTCCCAGCACCACCCGCTGGCTTCTGTCTGAGAGTAATGAGTGGAACCATCCAAGAACAGTCCCGTCCAGACCCCCCAGATCTCACAGCCATCTCAACAGCAGCCCATGTTCCATGGTATCAAAAGCGGCCAAGAGATCTAGCAGGACCAGAAATGTCGACCGTCCTGCGTCCATCTCCCAGCGGAGGTTGTCAAGAAAAGCCACCAACACCGTCTCAGTACCATAGCCAGGGCGGAACACAGATTTAAAAGGGTCAAGGAAACCGATGCTATCAAGATGCCGCTGGAGCTGCAGTGACACTGCCCATTCAATAACCTTCCCTAAAAAGGGAAGGTTAGAGACAGTCACCCTGTTGATAGCCACCTCCATCAAAGTGTTCCAGAACTGGGCCAGCTCATGTGGCCGTCATGTGTATTGAAACTTGTAGTGCTGTTGTGACTAGGTCCCCTGTATCTTCCCCTGTGCTTGACTGTGTGTACGGGTGATGTAAATGAGAGAGGTGCAAGACCTCCCCCTCCCTGGGGCTTCCTCCCTCACTCCCTGTCGAGCAAGAGCTCCTATCACCCATTCGCTATCTTCGTACCTTGTCCTCCTACACCCCACTGGACCTTCATCAACCCTACCGGTCTCCCCTCCCTGTGTGTGAGTGAACCTAGAGTGCTTGGATGGCACAAGGCCATATTCTCCCTCCTACGCTCTGCGCCCAATGATGATAGAGACCTGATCTTGTTAAGGTCGCAAGACCACCATTCTATCCTGATGGGCATTGTTTCCACATCAACTCCTAATGAGAGTGAAAGTGTGGGCCCATTTTGGGTGCGTGAAGATTGTGTATGTGATCTTCCCCCCTACCCTATGTAGGTGGCGCACACCTACATAGAAATGTCTTTGTTTTTATATTTTAAGTTGGAAGTAATTTTTAATTCCATCAAGGAATTGTTGGGACACTAGATAGATCCTTAGATCTGCAATTTTGATATTTTACAGAGTTTATTTTTTTGTTTGTATTTTTACAAAAATTAAGTAGTTTAAGTAAAGATTATTTCTAATATTTAGAAATTAGATGTAAAACATTAGTAAGGCAGGCCAAGAGAGAATTTGAAGAGATACTTGCTAAAGAGGAAAAAACTAATAATAAAACCTTTTTCAAATACATCAGAAGCAAGAAACCTTCTAGAGAGTCAGTTGGGCCATTGGTTGACCAGGGCATAAAAAGCTTTGCAAAGAAACTGAATGAATTCTTTGCTTCAGTCTTCACTGCAGAAGATGTTGGGGGGATACCCGTGCCAGAACAGTCACATATTAATGTGACTCTGGAAGGGGTTCTAGAGAAAATTGCATGAGGGGTACACTGAGTCCAAATTTAATCCATACTGGATGGACAACAAAGATGCTACAGCTGGAAATGTGTGCGAAAACAACAAAACATAAATTGCTTATACAATTGAGACCTGTTATTCGATCTTTTTGAAACTTGGCACAGATGATCCCTTTTATAAGGGGTACAAGCTGCCCAAATTGCAAGAAGTTACATCCAGAAATGCATTACATACCATAATGCTTATAAAATCAGGACCCTTCATCCAATCCTTCTGTAATTTGGACATATTGCACCTCTCATCAAAGGGAACATGATTTCCAAATTTTATTAAACTTTGACACAAAATAAAAGGGTTACATGCTAAAATGTGTGTCCCAAGCTCAGGAAATAACAAAATAATAAATAACAAAATAATAAATGAAAGTTTATTTCATAATTATTTTTTCCATCATCATTATTACAAAATCAATAACAAAATTGCTATTTTTGTTATCGTTATTATAAACACAAAATTCACACCCCTACAGGGTATGTCCATTAGCAGCTATTAGCTAGGTAGGTTTGGGGGAATGTCACTTTTTAGACTGCATACACACCTTCTGTTCCCAGTCAGTTCGTGCAAATTCTGGCTACAGGGAGAATCCGGAAGCTAAAACATGCGAAGGGTTTGACCGGTGAGAAAACACCCCTGTGCAGCTTTGTTGGTGGATCACCTAGAAGAGTGTAGATCAGGAAAATCCAGCTCTGCACTTTTCTGGGTAATTGCAGGCAAAGCCACATGGGGAGTGGGGTGGCTTTGGCACTGGCCAAACCCCTTGAAAGTTTTGGCTTCCGGATATTTGTCACAGAGCAAAATCTGTGTGGCCTAGCATGGAGCAGAAGTTTTGAGTGTGGTCTTACTGTCAGGAGCTAGAAGTGAACAACAGGAAATGAATCTCCCCATTGTGACTTGGTGGGTACTTCTTCCAAGCAACCAAGGTTGGCCAGTGTTAGAGATCTGTGCTGGGTTCAATGGACCATTGGTCTGACCCAATATGGTACTACTTATGTCCATATGTTCTTATCTAATTCTTTTTTATACTAAAAAAATATAAGATATAAGATGTCAGTTCATATTTTTCAGAGAAACTATTCACATATAACTTTAGAGAATGTATTTGGACAGGGGAAGCACTGTACCGTATGCTCTTTAGAACACATCCATGGAAATAAATACCTTTCTGATCTAACAAACACTTTTTAATTTATTCATTTAAAATGTAACTAGAGATCTAAACTCCCTCTAAAATGAAGTAGTGTTGCACTTTAATTTAGTGATTGTTTATTTAGGTTCAGTGACTTCTGCTGGTTTTGACTCTGAAAACCCATGTTGATGTATTAAGTATTAGCTTTCAAAGCCTGCAGTTTACTACACCCAGCTCCCAAAGGAATAATTAATATCTCATCGTAGATTGTCTTTGGCAGCTGAAATCCTGTTCCTTATATTGCATCTTAAGCTATTACTTTGCACAGGTGTTGCGGGAGAAAAAGTTCATCAGTTTCAGTATCTGACACATGTGACTGACACCCAAGGGATGTGGAAAACATCATTGGAGAAACCTGCTCTCCGTCACCTGCTACACATTTCCAAATTGTTAATAGTCTCATTAGGCATACTACAGAGAATGTCTGAGTTATTAATTGCAGCTTCTCCTACACTAAATTGCCTTCATAGATTCCCACTTGGTGTCTCGTAAATTCAAAACCATTAAGAGCCATGGAGTCATCACTGCTCTGTTATCTCCATCTTCTCACTAAGGTACATTTATGGTAACTATGGAAGCTGTATGCAGGCAAATTTGAAGAGAAGATGGTTGACCAACTCTATGACTGAGGGGGGTTGGGTGCTAGGTACAGCCCCTTGCTGATGACTCCGGTTGGCAGCCTTGGCATGGTCCTAGATCCTGCACTGTGTCTGGAATATCACATCGCGACTGTGGCCAGAAGTGCTTTTCTCAACTCCACCTGTTCTGAAAGCTGAGTGTCTTTCTTTCAGATGCAGATCTAGCCACTGTCATCCATGACTTCATTACCTCAAGGTAAGGTTACTGCAATTTGCTATGTGTGGACTTCCTTGATGACTTTCAGAAGCTTCAGCTGGTGTAGTAGGTGATAGGGATGTGCGAACAGGTTGCGGTTCGGCGGTTTGGATCGGTTTGCGTGTTCGGGTTGTTCACCGAGTTTGGGTTCAGCCGTTCGGATCGGGCATGTTTGGGCGTTCGGAAAAAGGTGTCACAAGATCCCGTGATCGCGTTGGAAACCGGAAATTCGAGTGCGTGCGGAGCTGTGTGGCAAGAGAATGTGTGTTTGACTGGTTGGCTGTTCGTTTCATGTGTTTTAGCTGTTTGTGTTTGGTTTGACTGAGTTTTTTGGGTGGTTGGTGAGTGTTGGTGTTTGGTGGGTGATTGTGTGTTTTGGTTTGTTTTTTTTAAAAAATGAAGAAGGCTGCTGTGTTAATTCCATGGCTGAGGGCCAACCTGATGCTCTTGGAGGAGGAGGTCACTGCCCCTGGCCCTTCAGTGATGGTGGCTGGCTCCTCTGATGAGGAGCAAGCGGTGGGCACAGGAGGTGCTGCCAGGTTTGTAAACATTATTTAACTTTTTGAGGACAAAAAAGGCTCTATCCATTAGAGCAAGCTCACTGGCGTGTGGGTGGGTGCGTGGGTGGTGAGCATCAGTCAGGCACAAACAGCGGGTAGAAGCGGATGTCTGCCAAAGAGAGAGAGGGTACTGTAGTGTGAGGGGCTCTTCCAGCAGTCAGGCACAAGCACGAGCATCACCCCCACCCAAACATGTGCCAGGCTAGCAAGCGTCTCCACTCTCCAGTTGCCAGCCCTACGCACCCCCAAATAAAGGCAGGATTTGCATGTGCCAGCCAGGGTCTATCCATTGCCATCCGTAGCACCCAAAAAAGAGCTGGAATTGCACATGCCAGCTATGGTCTCTCCATTTGCCATCCCTAGCATCCCCTAGCACCCCAAGGAGGGCAGGATTTGTGCATGCCAGCCAGGGTATCTCCATTTTCCATCCCATTCCCTAGCATCCCCTAGTACCCCAAGGAGGGCAGGATTTGTGCATGCCAGCCAAGGTCACATCTCCTGTTGCCATCCCTAGCACCCCAAGGAGGAATGACTAGAGGTATCATCATAAATGCATGATATTACTTTGGTGTTCTTAATGTATTCCCATATCAAAGAGGAATTAGATGCTGGCTCCAGTACTTGTGACAGGCCAAGGAGGACCCCTAGGTGGAGGTCACCAGTGACACTCCCAGACATTCGGCAGAGAAGGTTGGATGTCTGGAGGTTTTATGAGAAGGGTGACGGAATCAACATCTGCAAGGTAAGGCCCGGGGGCTGGAACAACAGGGAATGGATTGCCTTATGACCTGTTAGGAACGGAAGTCCCCTGGAGAGAGAGACTGGCCACCCACCCACCCACTTGTGGAGACAGAATGCAGGCAGGGCTTGACAGACCATTGGTCTGACACAGGATGGCACTTCTTATGTTCCTATCTTTTTATGCTCATTAGACCTGCCACAAACAATTCAGCCAGCAGCGTGAGGGGACCACCTCAGGGCTCATTGCCCACATTGAGAGAAGGCATGTCATGACGGTGAGGCAGCAGCCTGACTCTGGCATGGACCAGGTGGAACAATATCAGCCCCAAAAGCACCAGAGGAGATACCGTCAAAGGCTTTCCCTTCCCCCTCAAACAACTACAACAAGGAAACCATAGAGGAGGAGGAGTCAGCCGCAGTAAGGGCTTTTAGGGCCCAAGTGCAGAGGCCCAGAAAAGACTGCATCGCCAGCATTAACAAAATGGAGGACCAGCTGGTGGAACGCTTTAAGAAGCTGGAGGTACAGGAACGCCAGGTTAAGGTGTATTCCCAGTACCTCCAGATGATGATAGACAGTGTGGACCTCCACCGGCAGTCAGTGACAAAGTGGCAGGGGGCCATGGCTGGGGCAGTAGACTTTGCAAAAGAAAATGGCTACCAAATGCCGCAAGACATGCCTGCCCCTAGGGCCCATGACCCATTTTGCCTTTCCCCCATGTTCCAGGGGACAGACCCACATAGAACTATGTTAAGTTTCTTTTATTTTTTTATATATATAAATGTTTGCTTTTTGTTTTATAATGTTGTTGTTGTTGTTAATAAAATTTGTTGTTGTTATTGTTACAAGCTTTGTTTTACTTCCAATCTTTTATCCCTCTGTGCTGAAGTTCTTGCTGGCAGGTGGCAGACTCTCATACAGCTTGTCGATCCCTACCAGAAGCACCTGGCACCACATGTAGTGTAGGCAAGGTACATTGACCCCAAGTTGTGCCAGCAGCAGGGTCTCAACTTGCAGACAGCCCCCCAGGAAGGGCAGGGCTTGTGTCTGTGTGGGTGTGCCAGAGAGAAAGAGAGACAGGCTCCTTGGCAGCAGGTGGCAGGTGCTGGTGGTTAGACAGTGGATTGCTGGTTGCCAGGATACAGAACCCTTTGAACAGACAGCATTTTTATGGGCCCGGTGGGTGGGTGCCTTTGGCAGCAGCAGGTTGCCAGGGTACAGAACTGTTTGCACAGACAGCATATAGGCCTGGGGGCCATTGGCACCAGCAGACAGTGGGTTGCCAGGGTACAGAACCCTTGGCACAGACAGCATATAGGCCTGGGGGCCATTGCCACCAGCAGCCAGTGGTTGCCAGGGTACAGAACTGTTTGCACAGACAGCATATAGGCCTGGGGGGTGGGGGCCTTTGGCAGCAGCAACAAACATGGGTTGCCGGGGCAGGCAGGCAGCATGGCATGAGCGGCATTCAGGCAGGCTTTGAGCTTGGCAACCTGGGTGGGCAGGCAGGCTGTAGCGGAATGTCGCAGCAGTAGCTATTTCTGCTGGAAACAGTGTTTCTGCAATTAGTGGTATGGCATGGCAGAGGCTTTCATTCTGCTAGTTTCATTCTGCTACTTCTGCAGTTCCACTAATTTCATTCCGCTACTTCCACAGGCTTCGCAAAATAGCGGAAAAAATGACATTTCTGCTACTTCCGTCATTCCGCCAGTGCCACAAAATAGTGGGAACAGCAGTTTTCTGACAGTTTCCAACAATTCTGCAAATTTTCTGATAGTTTCCAAATTTGCAGAATGCTAGCGGAATTAGCAGAATGTCAGCAGAAAAGCCGCGGTGTGGCACGGGCAATTCCAAAATGGCGGAATGGATCGCGGGGCGGTAACAGCTGCTGCCACATCAGCCCTAGTCATGGCAGCTTGGAATGAGAGGCAGGCGGGCTGAGGCAAGCTTTGAGCTGGCAATAGCAACCTGGGTGGGAAGGCAGGTTATCACGGCAGCTTGCATGAGAGGGAGCCAGGCAGCCGGGCTGAGGCAAGCTTTGAGCTGGCAATGGCAACTTGGGTGATTCAGGCAGGCAATCATGGCAGCTTGGCATGAGAGGCAGGCACACAGGCGGGCTGAGGCAAGCCTTGAGCTGACAATGGTGGCAGGCAGGCAGCATGGCATGAGCGGCAATCAGGCAGACTTTGAGCTTGGCAGCCTGGGTGGGCAGACAGACTGCATGACATGATAGGGAGAAGCAGCAGCCATTGAGTTTCCTGGGTAAAGACCCCTTGACTGGCACAGACAGCATATAGGCCTGGGGGCCATTGGCAGCAGGGCACTCAGATAGGCTAGCAAAGACTGTGCAGGGCAAGAGAGGGGGGGTTCCAGGCATTGGGAGGGAGGGACAGCACCTCAGCAGAACAGGAGCAGTAGCCCTAGTCCAGATTGAGAAGGAAGAGGAGCCCCGTCCCAAGACTGCCCCTGGCATGGGATGGCATGTGCCACTGCAGCATCACTCCTTGTCCAGGGGCACCTTGGGGAATCACAGAAGTGGAAGGCTGACCTTCAAGAAGAGCATCTGTTCCACCAACTTGGCCCCCAGTCTCAGTCTCAAATGTCCCCCGCCACAGAGAACACCCACTCGCTGGAGACACTGGTAGGTGGGCAGGACAGGATATCCTTGGCCACTTTCACAGGGTCGGCCACACGTTGGCCTTGCCAGCCCAGGAGGCCAAGGGATCACTGCTGGGATCAATGCAGGGCTCCTCCTCAAGGTACCACTGCTGCTGAGGCATCATGATACTCACTCCGGTGGCTTTGGGTGGGCACCACCTGCCCCACTGCCCTCAGCCACACCACTTGCCCTATTGTGCACAGCCCCATGCTCCCCAGAGTGGCCTGCACACAGGAGGAGCTGCTGGCAATAGGGGTTCTGCTGCTGCTGTTGCTGCTGCTGCTCATCCTGATGCTGGTGCTGCTGCTACTGGTAGGGCTGGGGGCACAGATAGATCCCCCTGGCTGAGAGGGGTGGCTGCTCCCACTCCCACCATCCCCAGGGGTGTCCTGCTGCATAGCCCACTCTGCCTTCCGGACTCTGCACCAGCGCTTCCTTCCGGAGGATATATAGCACTGACTCGCGTGCCATACTGCCCTTGATTCTGGGGTCCAGCATGGGTGCCAGCACATAATCCTCCCTGTGCATCAGCTCATCAAAACTTGCACTCAGCCACACCTTCAGCTTGTGCACAAGGTCAGTCACCTCATCTGACATCCTCCTGCCCTGAGGACCACAATCCCGCCCCCCCCCTGCTCATTCAGGCTGCTGCGGAGACTACGGACCAGCAGGGTCACCTTGCTGAGGGTGGCAGTGGAGAAGCTCAAGGTCTCCCTAACAGCCAGGAATGGTCTCAGGACAAAGACCATCTGAGCAATCATCTCCCATTCCTCCCTGTTGTACCCTGGAGGTGCTCCAATGTCTATGTCCAGTAGGGATGGGTGAACGCGGTTCGGAAGTTCAGAGTTCAGACCAAACTCAAATAGTGCAGTTGACCAAACCGAATGTGCAAACTGAACTCGAATTTGAACGTTCAATTCAGATACGTTCGGTGAGTTCGGAATTGAATTTCCATTGGTTTAAATGGAAAACACATTATCGGCTGTAACGTTTCTGTTTTGTATGCTATGTAGCTGAAAGCTGGGGTGCCTATACCTCCCATAGAAATCATTAAGTGTACCAACTTTCAAAACGATCTGATAAAGAAATTCGATTTTAGATGCAGTTGAAATATTGTATTTTGCAATATTCTACATATACATTCTTAGCAGTAACTTATTTGCCTCACATCTAATGTAGGTAAAAAATTTCCAGTTTATACCCCTTCCCAAATTTACTATCTTTGACAAATTTCAGAAGGATTGGGAAAAGGGTCTTGGTGGTATAAGCAATTAACATATAAATGTATGTCTCACTATAACATCTTTGTAGTCCAACCAGTTTCCATGAAATTTGGCAGGGCTATATATTATGCTTTTGTAATCATCTCTTCCAAATATCAGAAATATTTTCTAAAGGATCCCAATTTTATATGCCTGTACACCATATGTAGAGAAGGGGCCTATGCCTGGGATTCTCTTATGTCACTGTGGTATAAGATTGGTTTGTGATGCGAATTGGCCAACAGAAATGTCAACCAAATATCCTCATTCTGTGCTGGGACCATCCCAACATATCTCCCCCACTTGTTTCTGGGAAGTCAGAAGCATCTGTTTAGGAAAGAGTCAATAGAAATTCTCTTATGTCCTCTGTCTCAGTGCTGCAGGATGTGATTGATAGTTGGCCAGCCTGGATGTGTTTAAACTATGTCTCCTGACTGCTGGGATGCTATCTCAGAAGTCCCAGTTATGTTGCTTATGCCCGCCACAGGGCCGCCCCCTATGCCCACCTCGAAACCACTACCAATTGGTCCTGTAAAGCTAGAAGCTTGCAGTAATGTGTTTGGCCATTTAATGTGTCTGTCAGTCTTTGGGGTTGCTCCACATCCTTCCTCCTACAGTCTCTCTCCCCCTGCCATGCAGGGTGCCTGCCTCTGACTGGCAATTATCTTCATGGGGACAACATCAATTGCTTATATAATTGGGGCCCTTTATCAAAATCTCCTGTACATTTCCTGAAATGGCAGGAAAGGTATTTGATACATTCTTGCCAAATATCCTGTAAACAGAATTGAATATCAAAATGATACAGCTGGAAATTATTTTCAGATTCATGTCTTATACCCTTGGGACCCTTTATCCACTCTTTCTAAAAATTGACAGAATTATTAAGCATATGGAGGGATGTAATATGCACAAGTTTCATGAATATTGGATGCAAGATAAATAAGTTGTAGCCATGAATGTGTATGGAGCTTTTCTTAAAATCACAATATTCAATTGCTTCTGAAATCGGTTCCCTTTGTCTAATAGTTTGGAATTTTGGTACACTTAGTGCCCTCCATTGGAGGTATAATCCTTCAAAATTCCATCAAAATTGAATAAGAAACAAAATGGTATAGTGGGAAATATGTTTTTGGTTTTTTCCCTTTATTTCAAAAACCAAATGTCATTTTCAGTTCCCGATTGCACCAAACTAAAGACCAAATCAAGCTCGGCCAAACCAAATACCGAATCTGAACTCAAATTTCAACCCAAACCACCCAATGGCCAAACATCCAAACCTGGTTCTGTTCACACATCCCTAGTGTCCAGTTCAACTTGATGCAAGGCGGATTTCTGCTCCAGAAGCTGCTCGAGCATCAGGAAGGTGGAATTCCACCTGGTGGGCAGATCTTGCATCAGCTGGTGTGCTGGGGAGTGTTACTGTGCCTGCCTCTCCCAGAGGAGCTCTCTGCCCTTCACGCTTCTGTTGAAGAACTCCGCCAGCTTCCTCCCCCGGTCAGCCAGGGAGCTAAGGGTGCCTAGCCCAATCCCCTTCTCCCTGAAGCCCAGAGCATCCTTGACCACAAGATGGAGGGTGTGTGCAGTGCAAGGGATGCTTGTGAAGCCCCTGTCATGGACTGCCTTTAGTATATTGGCCACGTTTTCCATGACCACACACACTTTGGTGAAGGCCGTGCCTGGAGTGACCCACTCCCTCACCATGGCGGCCAGGGATGCCTTGAGGTTAGTTGAGGTATGTGGGCTGTCCATTACATGGGCCTAAAGCAGAGCCCACCTATACCCTGCTTCAGGTCTCCCCCTGACACTGCCAAGCACTGCCTCTGGGTCCTGCCATGAGAGTGCTGTCATTGCCAAGTAGGTGTGCCATGCATTCCTGCTGGACCACAGGTCCGTGGTGAAGTGGACCATGGCCCTCCCAGCCCCTGCCAGCTGCTCCCTCACCTGCTCCTTCAAAGCCCTGTACAGCTGTGGCACCACAATCTGACTCAGGGTGGAGCAGGAAGGGAGCTTAAAGTTGAGGGCCAGAAACCCCAAAAGCCACTGGAAGCCCTTGTCCTCCATTGAAAAGGGCTCCCCGTCCAGGGCAATTATTTCTGCCAACATGCACTTCACTTTCTCTTGGAAGCCAGTGCCACGGCGCCCTGCAGATGGCCTTGACAGATCCCCCCACCCCAGCTCCTCCATGGTGGGCTGACAGCACTGCTAGGGAGGTTCCTGCTGCTATTCTGCACTCCTAGCAGGAGGAATACTGCTCCTGCTGCTAGAAGCAGCAGTTGGTGCTGGTGCAGGATGCTTGCCTGCTGAAGGAGCTGGGTGCCTGTCCGCTGAAGTCGGGAACCCACTTGCATCCACTTCCCCTGCCTTCCCACTGAGCAGCAGAGCACTGTGGCATGACTTTAGGTGCCTTGCCATTGCCGTTGGCCCCAGGTTGCTGAGCACCTGCCCACTCTTTACCACCTTTTTTCACACAGTACACTGCACCTCTCTGAGATCATCTGCCCGCTGATCCCAGACAGGATTGTTTTCCCCCTCCTGCCTTCTGGTCCACCACAGCTGATGCACTGCAGCCAGCACAGCTGGAAGGGGCAGAACTTGGTGTCACTGGGGACACAGCTCTGGGAGGAGGGTCAGCCATCTCCTCTGTGGCACTAGTGTCTGACTCTGAGTCACTGTCTCCAGTCACTGTAATGTTGTCTCGTGAAGGAGAGAACTGTGACGAAGAGGCTTGACTGCCCACCATGCTGCTGGCATTCTCCCTGTGCTCTCCATTATAGCTGTCACTGCTGCTGATGCTACTCCTCTCCCTACTGCCATCGCCCATGGATTGGGCCCTGACTCCAGCAGCAGGGGAGAGCTCCACCAGCTCTGGACTGCTGCTGAGGATCGTCTTCACAATGGGGGACATTGGTGGCCCTGGAGGAACATATGAAGCAGCAGATCCTGCTCCAGCACCAGCAGAGACAGCCACAGCCTCATGTTGTCCAACTTGTCCTGCTGCAGGCCTTACAGTGCCCTGCGTGACAGTGGAGGAGGGCACTGTCAGGAGGCAACACTGAGCCACTGAAGCCTTTTGCCCCAAAGCAGGCCTGTGGAGTTTGGGGGTGGTGATGAGCTCTGTCTGCTGATGCTGCCTGCTGCCTTGGCCCCTACCCCTACCACCTCTCTGACGTGCCCCGTTGCCTGTCTTATGGGCAGCAGTCTGGCCTCTCCTTCCCTTCTCCATTTCTGCCTCCAAAATAATGTTTTTATATTTTATTTTATTTTATTTTATTTTAATATTCAATTTTTTAATCTATCTATCTATCTATCTATCTATCTATCTATCT
>QEPC01007066.1:1514045-1540863 GCA_003113815.1 Sphenodon punctatus
GCACTCCACCACACACCAGACACTCCTCGTTCCCCAAGAAGGCCCTCTTGGTGAAAATGCCCTTCAGTATAGTAAGTGGGCCCTTCCGAGTGTGGGAAGCACAAGGAAGTCAGGCCCCTATCATCATCAGGCGTGTTGTTACAGGAGTTCCCTAAGATAAATGCTACTCTTAATTCATCTGTGGCATAGGTAGAGGGTTAGGTAGTGAAAGTAAGGTGGCACAAGGCCAAAAAACTTTGAAACCCCTTTCTATCTCCCATGAACTTCTCAATTTGGGGTCCTTTGAGTTCCCGCGCTGCTGAGGCTCCTGGGAACTGCACCCCGACAGGTGCCAGAGGGGGTTCAGGACAGACTGGCGGGGGCCCTGGAGGGGGGTGCAGGGCAGCTTTTCCACACGACAGGGCCAGTCCAAACCAGGGAACCTGATCACCAGTGCTGTGTACAAGGCAGCGCTGGTTTAAATAGCCTATTCATTCAGTACCTGCAGCTGGAGGCTTCCTGCAGGCGGGCTGAGTGCCGTAGGGTCCTAAGTTCCACCCCTGTATCTTCAGGGGGGAGTGCAGCTTCTGACATGAGTGCTGCCTCTGAGAGTGTGGACCCTGTGCTACCCTGCTCTGACAGTGGATCTGCCACAACCCACAAAAGGGAAGGTGCCAAAGGGGGTTCTGGTGTGAGCGCAGAGCATGGGGGTACCCTGTGGTGATGGAGCCCTATAACAGTACCCCCCTATCGAAGCCCCCATCGAAGACACCCTAAAGTCCCAGGATTCCAGGGGTACCGGGTGTGAAATTGCTGTAGCCGGCGGGGTGTGTGGACCTGCGCTGCTGATTCCCAGGTCCGTTCCTCAGGTCCAAACCCCACCCAGTCGACAAGATATTGTAATCAGCCCCTATGGATCAGGGAGTCACAGAGCGCCCGTACCTCATATTCCGGTCCCTTGGGGGAGACGGAAATGGGGTCAGGGGGAATGTCTTGTGTGGGATAAAGCGGGGCGTGGGCTAGTTTGAGCAGGGAAACATGGAATATGGGATGGATCTTGAGGGACGGTGATAAGCCGAGTTTGTAGGTCACCTCATTAAACTGACACTCGATGGGAAAGAGGCCTATATATTTATGGTCTAATTTATGGGAGGGGCGCAGTGAGGGGTAGTGTCGCCGATCCAACCAAACAAGATCTCCAGGGGCAAACGACGGAGTGGGGCATCGATGACAGTCGGCAGAGATCTTTTATCATTGGCAAGACTTGATCAGGGTTTCTTGGGCAAGTGCCTGAGTCCGTTGAATCTGGTCTATAAGAGCCCTGCCTTCTGGAACATGGTTTGGTGAGATTTCTGATGCGGTCAGTTGGGGGTGGAACCCATATGTTATGAAGAACTGAGAGTTCCCTATAGCTGCATGAGGGGCATTGTTGTGGACAAACTCTGCCATAGGAAGCCAAGCATACCAATCATCTTGCAGATGGTTGATATAACATCTGATATATTGTTCTAAATCCTGATTTGTTCTTTCGGTCTGTCCATTGGCCTGGGGTGATATGCCATGGTGGGGGAAAGCCGGATCTCCAAGGTCATAAATAAGCTTCTCCAAAACTTCGAGGTGAATTGGGTTCCTCAATCTGAAATAACCTCCCATGGGAGGCCGTGCAATTTAATCACGTGTCGGAGGAATAGCAATGATGTCTTATGGGCCATGGGGAGTCCTTTGCAGGAGATAAAGTGAGCCATCTTGGAAAATGTATCTACAGCTATGAACACTGTGTTATACCCCCGCAATGGGGGTAACTCCACAATGAAGTCCATCCCTAGTACTTGCCATGGTCCTGTCGGAAGTGTTCATAATTGTAGAAGACCAGTTGGTCTCGTTCGGGGGTTCTTTGTCCGGGCACAGGTGGCACACCCTTGGACGTACTTGGTCACATCTGGCAGTAGGGTTGGCCACCAGAAGGTACGGTGGATCAATGTTGTTGTTTTATCTCACCCAGGGTGACCCACCAGGTGTGCATCATAGTGTGCCCAAAAGACTTGTTGTCAATAGGATGGGGGAACCAGGATTCTGCCCTCTTGTTCTACAAGGCCATGGTCCGATAACTGCACATTCGGATCATTGGTGGTTAATTCGTGCTTGGTTGCTTTGTGGAGGGCATCTAATGACAGGTACGTGGCAGCAAAAACCCGCCTGTTCAAGATAGTTTCTTCCCCATGCCGTGGGGTGCACTTAGCCTCAATATGTCAGGAAAGGGCATCCACTAGCATGTTGAGGTGGCCCGGTCAGTAGCGAATAATGAACTGAAAGCATGCGAAAAACACGGCCCACCAGGCATGCCAAGCATTTGAGATGTGCGTAGTTTGTAAATATTCCAGGTTCTTGTGG
Organism: Sphenodon punctatus; assembly: GCA_003113815.1. Classification (NCBI taxonomy): domain Eukaryota; kingdom Metazoa; phylum Chordata; class Lepidosauria; order Sphenodontia; family Sphenodontidae; genus Sphenodon; species Sphenodon punctatus. Next base: position 1,516,416 of record QEPC01007066.1, read on the forward strand.
TCCGTAAGAACTGTGACAGGATGGGCGGCACCCTCCAAGTAATGTCTCTAGGTCTCAAAAGCTGATTTAATCACTAGTAACTCTCATTCCAATACTGTGTAGTTCTGTTTATCGGTTGTTAATAGCCGTGAATGAAAAGCGCAGGGTAACAGAACCTTTTCTGGGGGGTCCTCCTGTGACAGTACCGCTCCCAGAGCCATGCAGGATGCATCTGCCTCGACGAAGAAGGGTTGTTCAAAGTCGGGGTTCCGGGGAATGGGCTTCTTGAGGAAGGCCACCTTTAGTGCCTGAAAGGTGTTCTGCTGCTCTAGCCCCCACACATAAGGTTGATTCTTTTTCAGAAAACTTGTAAGAGGTTTTGTTGCATCAGGAAATCGTGGGATGTAATGCCGATAATAATAGATGCTTCCTAAGAAGCGCTGCAGGGGCTTTATGGCCTTGGGGGGTGACCATTGCTGGATTGCTGTTGTCTTCTGCGGGTCCATCTGAATCCCTTCAGGGGAGATAATGAAGCCTAAGAACGCAACATTTGTTAAATGAAAAGAACACTTCTCTACCTTGCAGTACAATTTATTATGATGGAGCAGTTCGAGGACCTTCCGGACATGGTGTACGTGGGCTTCCATAGAGTCCAAATAGATCAGGATGTTGTCCAGGTACGCCACGATGAAAAGATCCAACATCTCTCTCAGGACATCATTAATAAAGTGTTGGAAAGCAGCCAGGGAATTAATGAGCCCAAAGGGCATCACCAGATATTCATAGTGGCCATACCGGGTCCTGAACGCGGTCTTCCACCTTGCTGCACCCGAAGCAAGTTGTACGCCCCCAGGAGATCAAGCTTTGTAAAGATCCTAGCCCCTTGTAACCTGTTCAATAGTTCCGGGATGAGGGGTAAGGGATACAGTTTTTTGACCATAATCGCATTGAGCCCCCAGTAATCTATGCAGGGTCTAAGTCCCCCATCCTTTTTGGGGATGAAGAAAATAGGTGCCCCTGCCAAGGAGACCAAGGGGCACATGAAGCCGTTCTTCAGGCTTTCCTCCACGTAATCTTTCAACACTTTTAATTCGGGAGTTGAGAGGGCATAAATCCACCCATATGGCAGTTCCGACGCAGGGACTAAATCTATAGGGCAGTCATAAACCCGATGTGGGAGTAATTCTGTGGCTGGCTGCTTGCTAAATACCTCCTTCAAATCCCAATACTCGGGGGGAATCTTGGTCAGATCAACATCAACACTCGTACCTAGGGCCATGCCAGGAGGACCTGGTGGTTTGGAAAGTAAACAATGAGTTTGGCAATATTCCAACATAAAGATGACTTTCTGAGAGCCTCAGCTGACCTGGGGGTCATGGATTTGTAGCCAGGGTAAGCCCAAGACCAGAGGGAACAGGGGGGTGCAGACAATATCGAATTGTATGTCCGCCCTGTGGTCTCCTGTCACGCATGACAGGGCAGCCGTCTGGGTTGTAACCAGACCTGATTCTAAGGGCGACCCATCAATAGAGTGGATGGCCTCTGGGCGGGACTTAGGGCATGCATGTATAGCATATATCATGTATATCATACAAACAGACCACCCCCATGTCCATGAAATTCTCTGATGCTTCCGAATCCACCAAGGCTTTTAGGACTACAGAACGGGTTGGGGTGAGGGTTATTGTGATGGGGATCTGGACATGGTCCCTGGACTTGGGAGGTAAGGGTGGAGTGGTAGAACTGAGACAGGGGACTCTAGAGACTCTAGAGAGTACCGTGATGTCCCCTGTCCATCTCAGTCGGCGCTGTGCCGGAGAACGCACAGGACACTCTCTGGTGAAGTGGCCTAGTTGCCCACAGTAAAAACAGGCCCGTGAGAGCATATGGTGTCCTTGATTGTCTGGTGTCAATGACCCCCAGGAGACCCCTAATTGCATAGGTTCAGCACCCTTTCCCAGCCCTGCCTCCACCCTGGGACTGGCGGGACTGCCCACCCATGGAAGAGGGCTGTGAGACCCCTGTTGTCTTTCTCGATGCCACTCACTTAAGCGGTCGTTGATCTGAAACGTAAGAGCGGCTAGATCTTCCCATTCATTGGGCATCACCATATACATTCACTGGTCTTTTAATTCCTCTGATAGTCCCTTCTGGAATAATATGACCAAGCCCTCCTGTGGCCACTTCAATTCTATGGCTAGCTGCTGGAATTGGGTCACGTAATCCAGCAAGGAATCCCATCCCTGCCTTATGGTCATTATGGCTGCCTGGGTCTCTCTCTTCTGATGGGGGTGAGCAAATAATGCTCGGAATTCCTGCTCAAAATCCGACAAGTTGACCAGGAGGGGGCTCTGTTCAATCAACAGATTAGTGGCCCAAGCCAAGGCAGTTCTGCCCAAGTTCCCTATGATAAATGCTACTCTTAATTCATCTGTGGCATAGGTAGAGGGTTGGGTAGTGAAAGTAAGGTGACACAAGGCCAAAAAATGTTGAAACCCCTTTCTATCCCCCATGAATTTCTCAATTTGGGGTCCCTTGGGTTCCCGCACTACTGAGGCTCCTGGGAACTGCACCCCGACAGGGGCCAGAGGGGGTTCAGGATTGACTGCTGGGGGCCCTGGAGGGGGGTGCAGGGCAGCCACTGGCATGGCTAAATGTTTCTGCTTTTCCTGCATCTTCTTGAATTCCAAGGCTAGGGCCTGAATGGTATGGACTTGTTCCCCTAGCTGCTGCCCTATGTCCATATTGCTACTGTTATAAAGGAAGTAGTGGGGAGGCGTTTTTGGCTGGTGATACTGTTACAGGGGAAGGGGGAAAGGACAGGGCACGCACCGCACTCCACCACACACCAGACACTCCTCGTTCCCCAAGAAGGCCCTCTTGGTGAAAATGCCCTTCAGTATAGTAAGTGGGCCCTTCCGAGTGTGGGAAGCACAAGGAAGTCAGGCCCCTATCATCATCAGGCGTGTTGTTACAGGAGTTCCCTAAGATAAATGCTACTCTTAATTCATCTGTGGCATAGGTAGAGGGTTAGGTAGTGAAAGTAAGGTGGCACAAGGCCAAAAAACTTTGAAACCCCTTTCTATCCCCCATGAATTTCTCAATTTGGGGTCCTTTGGGTTCCCGCGCTGCTGAGGCTCCTGGGAACTGCACCCCGACAGGTGCCAGAGGGGGTTCACTCCACCACACACCAGACACTCCTTGTTCCCCAAGAAGGCCCTCTTGGTGAAAATGCCCTTCAGGATAATAAGTGGGCCCTTCCGAGTGTGGGAAGCACAAGGAAGTCAGGCCCCTATCATCATCAGGCATGGGGTTACAGGAGTCCTGTGGCTGCCTGCCACTCTCAATCATCCGCAAGCACTCCAGGGAAGATTCTGGGTAGGATGACACAGTGTCCCAAGCAGTGAGGGGAGGAAGGGTCCAGGGCCCAGGGTGCAGGGGGCAAGGGCCTTACACAGCATGGAGAGGAACAGGGGCCCAGGTAACGGGGAAGGAAGGGGCCACACTCTCACTCTTACACTCACCCCTTTGCACTCACTCACCAGGAAGGGAAGCAGGGAAACAAAGGAGGGGCAAGTCACTACGTCGCTGCAGACAGGTTATACACAAAGCTCACAACAAACCACACACTTCACTTGCAATAAACAACCAATGGAATGTAAGCACTTAGCTTTTGCACATGACGGGGCTAGTCCAAACCAGGGAACCTGATCACCAGCACTGTGTACAAGGCAGCGCTGGTTTAAATAGCCTATTCATTCAGTGCCTGCAGCTGGAGGCTTCCCCTGCAGGCGGGCAGAGCACTGCAGGGTCCTAAGTTCCACCCCTGTATCCTCAGGGGGGAGTGCAGCTGCTGGCATGAGTGCTGCCTCTGAGAGCGTGGACCCTGTGGTGCCCTGCTCTGACAGTGGATCTGCCACAACCTGATGGAGGGAAGGTGCCAAAGGGGGTTCTGGGGTGGGCATGGAGCACGGGGGTACCCTGCGGCAATGGAGCCCTATGACACCCTCCCTTTCACGTTTTTGCTTTCCAGTCACTTTTTTCCCTCAAGAACCACCCAAACTCGATCCGAACCGGCTGAACTGTTCGGTCATTTCAGAGTTCGGAATCGGATTCAGTTTGGTGGGTTCGGGTTCAGGCTCAGGTTCGGTTGGCCGAACAGACCGAGTTCGGACCGAACTCCAAACTTCTGAACCGTGTTCACCCATCCCTAGTAAGTGACATCCTGCCTTCTGATGGGGGTGGTTCATTGGGAGTACATTAGAGCAGTACTCTTCATTGGCTCCCAATAACATTCTGGACACAACTCAAGGAGATGGGTTTGACACATAATGGTCTGGGCCATATCCTCCCTCCTCCTCTATGTCCCTTTGCAAAAAGTCAACAAGGGGTGTCCTCTTGCAAGATCCATCACTGCATCAGGGTGTGGAAAAGGTATAATTAGTGGTAATTCCATAGCTTTAGAACTCCTTTCCCCTGAAGGTTTGCAAAAATCCGAGCCCGAGCATCTTCTGGAGCCAGTGTAGGTGTATTGGTCAGGTATTTATCAGACTGGGTTAGGATTTGGGCTGCAATTTTTATGCCTATTACATATATTTTTAGCTTTAACAGTTTACTTTGTATTCTCTATGTATCTCTGTCGATGTTAGCTGCCCTGAGCCTTCAGGAACTGCGGGGTAAAAATCTGAATAAATGAACACAAAAAATATACCCCCAATCACTCCAAACGCTGAAAACCTCAAAACTAATATCTGAATGTACTGGATACAAATAGGGTTTTGTACTTGCTTCAATGGATCTAAATCAAAACGGCAAATTTCTTGCTTATTTTTCAGTTTTGTTACGTGTTGCCTTTTCCACTTCTAAAAGGAGTTGTTCATTCTTCATAAATATTCAGTACTCTTTCACATCTCATAACCAGCAATACTGTATTTTGTTCAGTTCTCACAACAAATTTACTTCTGCTCATGTCCATAATTTACTATTGTGATCTAGATGTGTCTGAAAAAAATAATGACCAGGAAGCTGATTTTGTATTGGATCACCATAAAGACACAAATACTAGATAGGTTATGTTCAGAGATACATAAGGTGTACTAGGTTTAGGAATGATGAAACCTTGTAATGGATTGCAAAAGTGACACATGGACATCAAACTGTACTAGAACATTTTTGAATTTCCCAAAAAAATTCATACTAAAATACATGAACAGGTATGAAAGAACTGAAATGATAGTGGGAATTTAGCAAGAAGGAAAGACCAAAGAAATCCTTTCCTGGATGCCAAGGAAAGACCAGGGAAGAGACCAGCTACCAGAATGATGGAGGAAATCAAGAAGCGTTTGGTCTTTCAGTGAAAAAGTCAGACTCAAGACAATGACTTGTGGAGACATAGGGTGTTTCCCCATGTTTATTTATTTATTTATTTATTTAATAGATTTATATCCCACCCCTCCTGCAAGGCATGTTACAGGAGTGGGGCGAACTTATGAGAGAGAAACTTACGGTGGGGAAACCTATGTTTTGGCTTTGAATGTAGGCACAGGGGGTGGAAGCATCATCAGGCAATTCTTGCACTGGTTTCAATCACAGATGACAGGATTCAAAATCTAGTCCCGCCTTCCATGATTGAAACTAATGCGAGAATTGCCCAAAGACGATTTTAACCCTCACAGCTATATTTGGAGCAAAATGTATGTTTTCCCACAGTGTCTCTTTCATAAGTTTACCCTGCTCCTGTAACATGGGCAAGCCAAGCACCCATAGAAAGGGGATGCCTTCATCCAGCGAGCAGTAGGAGGAAAAAGTGGTAGCAAAGATGAGAACATACAGCCACGCCTGCCGGCTTGCAGTCTTGTGACCTTAACTGTGCATTTTCAAAATTAGGACCTGAATGCCACAGGCAGTAAAACTGTCATGTTTGATTTTTTCAGTTTTGTAGAGGAAATCCCTGCCCACAGAGTTCCACTGAAATAAAAAAAACACAGAATAATATGCAATTTACTGACTGCCAACAAAGATTTACACTTAGGGTGTTAATAAATGAGACATTAGCCGACAGTAGCCCACACCAAGTGGGTGTCCACCTGGCCATTTATTAGGTGTTTCCCCCGACCGGCCATGTGGCCTCCACCCCCTGCAGCCGCCACTCACGGCGGGGTCTCAAAGAATACAGAGCCCACTGTTTGGGCAAATGCAGGCTAATGTCACATGTGTGCGGACTGTCAATTAGACTGTGCATGTACATCTGCCAGCACTGTAGAGTTGCGGGGGGAAATCCTAGAGCTTCCAAGGAGCAACCGCTTTCTGGCCCTTTCTCCACTCTTGCTGTTGCTGGCACCACAAGTGAAGGCTGCCCACAAGTGCATGAAATACACACAGGGGGAACCCCATTTATGAGGCTGGACATGTTAAACATGTGAGTGGGGACTGTACAGTATGAACCTGGACTGCAGCAGAGTATCATCTAACATCCTTTGGGAAAGGAAAACTCATTTTTCAATTTTTTTTGTATTAACTGGCAGTGTTTTATATTATATATGTATTTATTTTTTTAAAAAAATTATTACCTTGTAAGCCTCTCCAGGTCACCAAAGGAGTGAGATAGTAAATGAAAGGAAATAAATAAACTCAGTCCCAAGGGAGAAGGGAATAAGTGAAAAACCCTGAAGAGTAATTCCCAAAGTAGGAAAGGGAGGTCTGAGGATTAAGTAATAAAAACAGAATTTGTTTCTAACCACTTTTTCCATCCCCCTCTCTCTCCTTCCCTTCCTTTGAGGCTCACGCTATGTGCCTCTACTCCCCCCTCCATCTCCGTGTCGCTGTCATCTACTGCCCCCTTGGGTCTCTCTCTTACTTTCTCTCTGAATTCGAGTCCTGGCTCATTTTCTTCCTCTCCGATGATACCCCCACTCTCATTCTCGGTAACTTCAACATTCACATTGATGTCCCTTCCCAGCCGTCCATCTCTCTCATCCTCTCATTAGCCTCCTCCTTCAACCTCTACCTTTGGACCAAGGTCTCCCCTACCCACACTGTAATGGCCATTCTCTTGACCTCATCTTCTCTAGGAATTGCTCTCTCTCTGATCTCTCCTTCGATCCTCATCCTATCTCTGACCACTTTCTTGCCTCTTTCAACGTCTCCACTGCCCTCCCTCCTCTTCCCTGTCTCCACATCCCTTCTGTGACCTGCAGACCATTAACCCCCTAGACTTTGCCTCCTCTTTCTCCCCGCTTCTCCCCTCCATCTTCTCCTTCTCCTCCCCCAACTCTCCTGTCTCTGCTTTCAATGCCTCTCTCTCCTCGACCCTTCGCTCCCTTGCCCCCTTCTCCCACAACCCCCGTCCTTGGCTCACCCCAGTATCCGCCACCTCCACTCCTGCACCCGTGCTTCTGAACGGCTCTGACTCAAATCCCACTCTCATCCTGGCTTCCTTCACTTCAAATTCTGTCTCTCCTCCCTTACTTCTGCTATCTAAATCGCTAGACAGCATTACTACGCCTCCCGCATTGACTCCTGTTCTCGTGACCATCGCCACCTGTTCTTCACCTTTGACTCCCTCCTCAAGCCCCCCTGTCCTCCTCCTCCCTTTTCCCTTTCTGCTCAGGCTCTTGCTTCCTTCTTCACTTCCACAATAGATAAAATCTGCCTTGACACTGCTTCCCACTCCTCTCCTCTCCCTCTCCTTCTCTCCTGTCCTTCTTCCCTCCCGCTTCCCTTGAGGAAATCTCCTCCCTGCTCTCCTCCTCCAACCCTTCCACTTCCTCCTTGACCCCATCCCCTCCCGCCTCCTGACCTCTATTTCTTCCACTGTTGCCCCTTCCCTCCTGCACATCATCAACCTCTCCCTCTCTACTGGCTCCTTCCCCTCCACCTTCAAGCACACCACTGTCTCCCCTATTCTCAAAAGGTTCACTCTTGACCCCCCTGACCCTTCTACTTACTGCCCTGTCTCACTCCTTCCTTTTGCTTCCAAGTTTCTTGAACGTGTTGTCTACTCCCGCTGCCTCGACTTCCTCTCCACCAACTCCTCCCTTGACCCCCTCCAATCTGGCTATCACCCCCTTCACTCTACTAAAACTGCTCTCGCTAAGATCACCAACAATCTTCTTGAGGCTAAATCTAATCACCTGTATTCCATTCTTGTCCTCCTTGACCTCTCTGCTGCCTTCGATACTGCTGACCACTCACTCTTGCTGGACTCACTTCACTCCCTTGGCTTCTGTGGCTCCATCCTCAACTGGTTCTCTTCCTACCTCTCTGACCACTCCTTCATTGTGTTTCTTGCCAACTCCACCTTCCCCTCCCCAAGGCTCTGTCCTTGGCCCTCTCCTCTTCTCTATCTACACCCTGTCCTTAGGCAAATTCATTACCTCTACGCTGATGACACTCCAGTCTCTCTCTCTACTCCCGCTATCTTTCCATCTGTTCAAGTTCGCCTCATCAGCTCTCTCTCTGATATCTCTACCTGTATGTCTCAATGTCAACTCAAACTCAACTTGGCTAAAACTGAACTCCTTATCTTCCCCCCTCATCCTTTCTCTCCCTCTTCCCTGTTGATCCTTATCGACGGGGTCACCATCCTTCCTGTCCCCCAAGCCCGTAGCTTAGGCTTCATCTTTGACTCAACCCTTTCTTTTAAACCCTACATCAACTCTGTTGCCAAATTCTATTGCTTCTCTCTCCACAACATTACTAAGATTCACCCTTTTCTCTCTGTCTCCTCCTTCAAAACCCTTGTTCATGCCCTGGTTATCTCTCACCTTGATACTGTAGCCTCCTTCTCACTGGACTCCCCCACTCTCCTCTTATCTCCATCCAAAACTCTGCTGCCAGGGTCATCTACCTCGCCCATTGCTTCAACCATGTGCAGCCCCTCCTCTCCTCTCATCACTGGCTCCCCCTTCCTGGAAGAATCCTGCACAAGCTCCTAATCTTCACTTATGAAGCTCTTCACAGCCTTGCTCCCCCCACCTCTCTGCGCTAATTTCCCTCCATACTCCAGTTCGTGAACTCTGCTCCTCCTCTGTCCCTTCTCTCACTCTCCCATGCCTCCCCTGCTCCCCTAATTACCTTTGTCCCTTCCTGCCCCCCCCCCACACCTGGAACTCCCTCCCTGCCCACATCCGCCTCGCCACCTCCCTTCGTACCTTCAAATCCCTCCTCAAGACCCACCTCTTCTGCTCTGCCCTCCATGACTCCTCGCTTCCCTCACCTAACTCCTGCTGATACCCTCCATCCAGTACAATCTGTTACCTGAGGTCTGTGTACTCATATCCTCACCACGCGAATCAGCCAGCTATCATTCTCAATGTAACCAAGCCAAGCGCATGCACCTGGGACCTTGCATCTTTGTGAATGTTACACTCCTTGTCTCTCCCTATGTCTCCTTCTTTCACCACCTCTCCCCCTACCCCACCTCCCATCTCTCAGATTTTAAGCCCTAGGGCAGGAATGTGTCTATTCCATTACTTTGTAAAGCACCAGGTACATTTCCTGTGCTATATAAATGCCTGCTAATAATAATAATAATAATAATAATAATAATAATTTACATTGGCTACTGTCAGGTATAATTTTATAGCTAAATGCAGATTTTTCATGCACAGAAATGACTCATCTACCTAGGGGTGCAGTTGGTAAAACATTTCATACCAGTATCCACCTTTTTGGACACCCCCAGAGGGCACCCGATGGGTTTACCTGGTTCCCATTGGGTGCCTGAAAATGTGGGTGTGCCAGGTCCTCATCCTGAGTCCTGCCTCACCCAGCTCACCTCTCTCATAACCCTGCTGCAGTTCTGCAGCTTCTCGGAGTGGCCTCTGGTCAGCCATGTCTTTCCCACATCTGCCACTTAATTCCAGCTCCTCCCCTCTCGTGTCAGGTACACAGGTAGTTTGGCTTGAACTTCAGCCCTGGTACCATCACTGTGGAGCCATGCTCTCTCCAGCTCTGGTAAAGCTCCCTGCCTAAAGGAATCTCTCTCTCTCTTTCAGACATTCTTTGGATCCCAATACCTTTATGTACACATTTACAGCAGGCAATCTCAGCCACTTCTTCCAAGCTTCCTTGCCAGTCCAAAGTCTTTTTTGTCTCTGTAATCCTCGGTAAGTCTCTGGAGCCTCCCACTTCTTCCAGTCAATTACACTGCCTCTCAGGTGCTACTGCTTGGAGCATTTTGCTCATTAGAACCCCTCTAGCCTCCCTCTTCAAATTCCAGTACAGCTAGGCTGCTCTCTCAGGGTGTTTTCAATATGTCGGTGGCTCACTTTGCAACATTTCCCCCTGCTTTGGCACAGGGCCCACCATCACATATGGAAGCGGCCACATCCCGGGAGCCAGAGGTTGGCACGGCATAGATCCCAGTCGTGGTGGCCCACGCTAGCCACCATCGCAGCCAGGATCCAGCTGCCCAACTAGGAGTAAAGTGAGTTTTCATGTCTGAAAACTCGCTTTATCTAACCTAGTTGGGGTTCCCCCTGGGTGCTGGGCATCATGACTTCCTGTCAGCCAAGGTCAGGCCAGACCGAGCAGATTCAAGGCCCTGTGTCTCCCAGCCTTCTCCCTGGCCTGGCCACCATCACGTTAGTTCAGCATCTGGACCGATTCCTGACTGGAGTGATGGCTCTCACCACCACCGGGGTAAGTCTGTGGCAGTGGTGGGAACTGTCACTTCTGAAAGCACCCTTAGATGATGGTCACTGCAAGCCCCACTGTCACAGGTGATTAACCTTACCCTCTTGATGCCCACACGTCTCCTATGTGGCTGGCTTTTAAACTTCCTGCCTGTCACTCTTAGGCATTCTTCTACTCAGTAAAAGGACACTGCCCATTTTAACCCCTTGTGACAGGACAGACTCCATCCTCCCTGTTGCAATCGGTCTTTCCAGGATGCACCAGGAAGCTCTGCCCCTGCGTGCTCCCCAGGCTTACTCACCTGCCCAGCTACACTGCTGCTCCCACTCCTCCTCTGGTGCTGCTGTCACTGCTTTTCCTTGCCTGGCCCACTGCTCAGCTGAGCCAGGGGGTGCAGCACAGTCCCCATAGTGCCTAAAGGCTGTTCTGGTGCACATGACCCAGATGCAACCCATGCACACTTTTGTTATAGGAATGTGGCATGCTGCCAGGCTCATCTGAGCAGCCGGCTGGACTGGGAGGAGCACTGGGAACTGATTGGTGTCCGAATGTGACTGGATCAATTCAGGCACCACAAATTTGATGGAATGCCCATTTTTCCAGGCATCCACTTTCAGCTCTAATATTCTCCTTTTTGTCACTGGCTGCAATCCCAAACATTCTGCACACAGGATCTGTGCAGGTCCTGTGCGACTTGCCCATGGCACAATATTTCCGCAGTGGGCACGCAAGAGAGGGTCTTTGTGCATGGATGCCTTCCCCTCGCACACTTGTGTTTGTGGGGCATCCATGTGATCATCACCATGGTAGGTGCGGTGGGGGATGGGGGGCATCTGTGGAAATTCCATGGCCAGTGGGTGGGGGTGCGTGGACACTCCTGCGCTCCACCCACCTTAGCCCATCACCCACACGCGGAGCAAGGGGCACCAATAGTGGATGCTTGGACACCAATGTGGAGATGGGCGGAGGTCGGTGGGAATGTACCACCCACCCATCCCCCTACGCACAGTGTTCTGTATGAAAAGGGCCAGAATTGCATGCATGTGTGCACGTGAACCTACTGCATGATGCACACGGCGTATGGGATTAGTCCCACTGACTGTAATAAATATCATGAATTATCCTCATACTTTGGAGGAAGAAGACATCATTAGAAAAATTGAGTTGATCCCTGTGAGTTTTCCAAGCATATCCAGCTTTAATAAAGCTGCTCTTTTATCACTTTTCTGTTAGGAAAGGTCGGGTCATTTCATACTGCTGAGCCTTTGCACTTCTGCCTCAGTACTGCAGGTTAGCAGACAACAGCAAGACAAAATAAAAAAATTAAATCAAACATTTTTTTGGCTGCAGGTGCAAATCTGTCATAAGGAAGTGCCTTCATAGTCTTGACATGTGAATGAAATATGACAAGGACTTGTATTCAATGGCACTGAGGTGCTGGTATGTGGGATACCACAAACCTACCTGATTGAAATTGTAGTGCCTTGAGATCCCATCAATTCATTTTGTTAACTGTAATTGCATCCATAATCAGAGCATATTTTCATGCTTCCATATGGACTCTGTGTTCTCAGGACAGAATGACTTCATATACACCTTTTTTCCTCCCTAGGAGATGAAATTCAGAGGGTTTTTTTCTTACTTTTCTTAAGCCACGATTTTGCATGGTTCAGCATTCATAGATGAATAATCTTCACTGCAATGCTCTCGAGCAAAGCAAGGTGACTTTCTGTCAGCTTCTATTTAAAATTTCAGTCTCAGTATGTCGCACGCAACAAAATTTTAATGCTAACTCTTACTTATTGGGGAGTATTGGGCTTAAGATTCTGATATTGTCTATTGAAATCATTAGCATTATGGCAGTGATTTGTAAAAATGACAGCTCCCTAGATAGGTCCCCACCCCCCGCTTAGATGGAACATGTAGTAGTAATCAGCTGAACATTAAAAACAAAAAAAAAACACCACTCACCCACCATGAAATCTGTTTGGTAGCACTTTCAGTAGCATCTGGGTTTGGGTTGGGTTTTTGTTGTTGTTGTTGTATTTTTAATTTGTTAACTTTCTTGTTTTTTTAAATAGAAATATTTGAGATTTGTCACCTGAAAATGGAGATCATCTAGACTCACCTTCCATCTAATCAGGATCCTGTCATGCTGCTGGGGTCGCTGCCACTGCAGAGCCTTGCTGGGTTGTTCCAGTGCTGCTCCTGTCCCCTGCTGAGACACCTGTGTGGAGAAAGAGAACTATCAGTACTAGGGGGGAGGGGCCAAGGAAGCTGGTGCATCTGGATCAGGCGCACGGCTTGACCCCGGTCCCGGCAGCTGATCTGGGGGGTAGATAAAGGAGCCACCAGTGCTCAAGCGGCTGCAAGACTCACCTTCCATCTAGTCAGGATCCTGTCATGCTTTTGGGGTCACTGCCACTGCAGGGCCTTTCTGAGATGTTCTGGTACTGCTCCCGTCCCCCGCTGATACACCTGCGGGGACAAAGAGAACTGTCAGTACTAGGGGGGAGGGGCCAAGGAAGCTGGTGCACCTGGATTGGATGCACGGCTTGACCCCAGACCTGGAAGCTGATCGGGGGGGCAGATAAAGGAGCTGCCAGTATTTTTTTTGCAGGCTGTGTGCCACAGGCCAAAAGTCAAAGGGCCGTGGCCAAAGGGTGCAGCCCTTTCGGGCCCTTCAGGGACCACAGGGGATCCAGGGGAGAATACGGAGTTGGTGAGATTGTTTAGTTGGGTTAGGAGGGGGTGGGAGGTGGTGGGGAGTTGTGGGAGAAGTTTTGGGAGATCGGGGAGGATATGAGGTGGGGGAGGAGGTGGGTAGGAGGGAGGGGGGAGGTTTCCCCTGCGTGGACCCATTTTGGCTGCATGGGAATGGACTGGTGGAGGGACCACCTGGTGGTAGCAGGTGGGGCTTTTTACTTAACTCCCAGTGGCAGGGGGAGTTGGGGAGGGGGAGGTTTGAGGCTGCCCCCTGGTGGCAGCAGGAGGATAGGCTGGAGGAGGGAGGTGGGGAGAGGGAAACTCTGGAGGAAGGGTGAGCAGCCTAGAGGGAGGGGTCAGGATGGAGTAGACGGGGGGAGCAGCCATAGGGGTGGTTATGGGCCAGGGACAGTATGGTCCAAGGGGACAGGTGACTCATACTCCCAGGGGACCTAGGTTCCTTATGGAGGTTGAGAGGGTCACCCTACCCCACTGAGGGTGGGAGAGGATCGGGGTCTAGGGTCCTCCTGGAAAGGGCTGCTGCTGCTGAATGCAAGGCCCATAGTGAATAAGGCCCCAGTTATCCGGAATTTAATCCTGGATGGGGCAGCGGACCTTGCATGCATTACAGAAACCTGGCTAGATGAGGGGGTGGGACCTGTTTTGGCAGACCTCGTTCCGGCCGGGTATGCTGTGCAACACCAGCCCTGCACACGGGGCTGGGGGAGAGGTGTAGCTATTGTTTTTAGAGAGGAATGGCCAGTTAGGAGATATCCAGTTCAGGAGATTCCAGGTGTCAAGGCCCTCCATGTGGTGTTTGATTTGTATGGTGCTGCTGGTATACCGGACTCCTTCTTGTCCGGCAGCCTTCCTTCCTGCTCTAGCAGAGCTGGCCTCAGAGATGGCACTGGACTCCTCCAGGACCTTGGTCCTGGGGGACCTCAACTCCCATGCCGACATTATTATTATTATTATTATTAAACATTTATAAAGCGCCAGTTGCAACCTGGCTCTGTACAGAACATACAATCAGATGCGGTCCCTGCCTGTGGCTTACAATCTAAAAGACAAGGAGGGGGAGACAAGGAGAGGGGACAGCGGGAGAGACATGGGAGAAGACAAACAAACATTCAGGCGGATGCGAAGTCTCAGGTGCGTGTACTTGGCTTGGTTACAAGGTGGTCGGTAGCAGCAGTCAGCAGAGGAGGGCTGACAGTAAGAGCAAGGGGAAAGACTAGAGGGCATTGGGAAAGGCAGCATGGAAAAGGTGGGTCTTGAGGAGGGATTTGAAGGAGCGGAGGGAGGAGGCAAGGCGGATGTCGGCAGGGAGGGAGTTCCAGGCATGCGGGGCAGCGAGGGAGAAGGGACGAAGGCGGTTGGGCGAGCAGGAGAAACGAGGGAGAGCGAGGGAGGGGACAGAGGAAGAGCGGAGAGCGCGCGCAGGAGTGCGTAGGGCGATTAGGTCCGAGAGGTAAGGGGGAGCTTGGTCATGGAGCGATTTGAACGTGAAAACCAGGAGTTTGAACAGGATACGTTCAGGAAGGGGGAGCCAGTGAAGGGAGAGGAGGAGAGGCGTTACATGGTCGAAGCGACGGGCAGAGTGAATGATCTTGGCGGCAGAGTTTTGGATTGCAACAAGGGGGGACAGGTGGGAGTGAGCCTTGTAGGAGTGGAGCATGAGTTCATGGCTGCCATGGCAACCATGGACTTTTCCCAAGTGGTCAACTGCCCGATCCATGGGGGGGGCACATCCTCAATCTGGTTTTCTGTTCTGGCTTTGAAGTGGGTGGCCCGTTATTGTGGGATGTGAGGGTCACACCCTTGTCATGGATGGACCATTATCTCCTACAGGCCAGCCTCTTAGCGCACCCCCCCAGAGGGGGAATGGACCAGTTAGGTTGGTCTGCCCTTGGAGGCTGATGGAACGCAGCAGTTCCAGGAGACTCTGAGGGAAGTAAACCTAGACCCTGATGTCCACTCTGCCGATGTGCTAGTCCAGCATTGGAATACCTTGCTGGGGGAGGCCATTGAAAGGTGGCTCTGAGACGTCCACTGCCTCCATCTCGTCACCACAGGACCCCTTGGTTTACCGAGGGGCTGCGGTGTATGAAACAGGTAGGCAGCAGACTAGAGCGATGCTGGCGTCGGACTCACTCTGAATCTGACCAACTTCTCCATAGGACTCATTTGCAGTCCTAGGTTGAGGCTATGAGGACAGCAAAGAAAGAGTTCTTTGCTGCCGTCATAGCATCTGCAAAGTCACGTCCAGCGAAGCTGTTTCAGGTGGTGAGGTGGGTGGTCTGTCCAACCGACCTCCACCTGGACGGGGACTTGTCCCAGGCCCACTTTGAGGAGTTTGCCATCTACTTTGTGGACAAGATCACTCAGATCCAAAGTAATTTTGACACCGGGTTGGAAGCAGTAGGTGAGGAGCACGAGGTTATCAAGGCACAGTCTGATTGATCTTTCTGGGAGGAGATTCAGGAAGTGACACCGGCCGATGCGGTGGATGTCCTGGGGTCAGTCAGGGCCACAAGTTGCAAATTAGATCCATGCCTGTCCTGGTTGGTGAAAGCCTTCAGGGAGACATTGGGGACAGTGCTGGCAAGGGTGATCAATGCATCCCTCTGGCAGGGGAGGCTATCACCCACTCTCAAGGAGGCTGTGGTGTGGCCCCTGTTGAAGTAGCCATCTCTGGATGTGGACACACTTGCCAGCTACCACCCCATCTCTAATTTTCCCTTTTTAGGGAAGGTTATTGAACAGGCAGTGGCACTGCAGCTGCAGGCGCATCTGGATAGTCAGATTCCTTGACCCTTTTCAGTCTGGAGTCTGCCCTGGCTATGGTACTGAGATGGCGTTGGTGGTCTTGGTGGACAATCTCTGCCGGGAGATGAATGCAGGATGTTCAACATTTCTGATCCTGCTAGATCTCTCGGGCGCTTTTGATACCGTGGACCATGGGCTGCTGTTGAGATGGCTGCGAGACCTGGGGGGTCTGGATGGGACTGTCCTTGGGTGGTTCTGCTCATTCCTCTCAGGGAAAAGCCAGCAGGTGGTGTTGGGGGCTGAAACATCTAGCCCCCAGACCTTTACCTGCAGCATTCCGCTGTCTCCCCTATTATTTAATGTGTATATGCAGCCCCTGGGGGAGATCGTGAGAGGGCTCGGGGTGCGATGTCACCAATATGCTGATGATACTCAGTTGTACCTTTCATTTTCAACTGACCCAGGTTCTCCTGTCTCATTATTTCCCAATGTTTGGAGGCCATGGTGGATTGGATGTGGCAGAGCAGACTGAAGCACAATCCCGATAAGATGGAGGTGATGGTGGTGGGAAGGGCGAGGGAGATTCTGGCTCCTCTGGTAGGAGGGGTCTGCTCACCTGTAGCCCAGCAGGTTCAGAGTCTGGGGGTTGTGTTGGATTTGGACCTCCATCTGGACCGGCAGGTGGATACATTCCCAGGCCCGACCTGGCCACTCTCATTCATGCCTTTATCACCTAGAGGCTGGACTACTGCAATGCACTCTACGTGGGACTTCCCCTGTTTCTGGTCCGGAGGCTTCAGCTAATGCAGAATGTGGTGGCCCGTCTCCTTATGGGGACGGGACGGTGGGAGCACATAACACCTGTGCTCTGCACTCTGAACTGGCTGCCTATAGGGTACCGAGCCATATTCAAGGTGTTAGTTTTGATCTATAAAGCCCTATACAGTCTGGGCCCTTCATACCTCGGGGACCACCTCACTGTCTGCGCCTTAGACTGATCATTTCGGTCTACCGGGGTCCCCTTCCTCAAGTCCCCCGTGTTAAGCGGGGGGCCACAATGGAAAGGGAGTTCTCGGTGGCCAGGACGTGGCTTTGGAATTTCTCCCGGAGGAAGCCTGCCTGGCCCCGGGTCTGCTGGTGTTCTGCTGAGCCTGAAAGACCTGACTGTTCACCCAGGCCTTCGGAGGGGGGGGCTAGATGGGTGGGGGGTTATTTTGGATTTTCAAGATATGTTAAAAAGTGGTTATTGGGGGCTGTTTTAAAATGTTTTAAATTTTTGATAATTTTAAAAACGTTATTGTTGTTTTATTTGTTGTACGCCACCCCGAGATGCCGCTGGCATGAGGGGGCGACTAATATTTATAAATAAATAAAATAAATGAAAAATAAATAGTTACTATTCACTGGGCATTCTCAGACAAGACACTACCCATCCTCCTCCCACCCACTATACATATTACAGGGCACCCATAGGGCAAGACTGCAGTCCTGCAACATGTATAATGGGTGGGTTGTGGGTGTGGAGGTGCTGGTCTGAAAATTCCCATTGTCCAAATGCAAGAGTCATCATTATCCACTGAAAAACTTTGAATGACATAGGCAGGTCTCACATTACTTCAGTGGAAATGATTGAAAAAGAAGAAATATTATCTAACGGCGATTTGGAAGTACTTCCAAATTTGCAATTTGGAAGTAGTATTTAGAATATATTGGAGACTAGTCTACAAATAGGACCTTTGTTTGTTTTGTTTTTTCTCTTTCCCCTTTCAATGCATTGTTTGCTGACTGTATTGATTTGTGTTGTATACTAAAACAAATAAAAGTTGTTTTTTTTAAAAAAAAAAAATGTGAGAGATGCCAGACCAGGAAACCAAGAGAACCTCCAAGGCAAAACAAAGATACTGAATAGCTAAAATAAGTAATTAAGTAATGATCATTGATCAATTAGTGAATATCTTTAAGCAGGTTGCAAAACCAACACTTGGAGCATGATCCAGCAATGCGCTGAAACAGCACCAGTGGATGGCGCTGGGGCCCCAGAATGGCATCCAGCTCTATTCCCCAATGGAAGGGGGTGGGGGAGCAATGGGGCAGAGATGCAAATAGGGACATAGACACCAGTCGCTTGGAGTCCCCGAAGCCAATGCACCCCCACCTGGCCATCCCCGGAGACACCCAGGGCGAGAGAGCCAGGCTGGTTCCACATGAAACCTGGCTCGCACTGCAACACAAGGAGTGGTGGGGGAGGGACAGGGCCTCGCAGAGGCCTGTCCATAACTCTCTCATCCTGGTGTCTCGGGGGCTGGTCAGGTGGGGCTGCAACAGCTCCAGGGACTGCAGGTGGCCAGTGTCGTGTCCCTATGGCTGTATGGGCCTTACTACTGCTCCAAGAAGGAGTAAGCTTGCATTGGTGTCCTGATCCAATTTTCTGCAGGTGGGTTGTTGGGCAGTCCTCAAGTGGGGCACTCCCAGTCCTGGTGGGGCATGCCCAAGGTTTAGGGAACCCCTTCCACAGGCTGTGCCCCCATCCCTAATGCCAGGACAGGGGGCGTGGCCACCACTCCGTCAGAAGGGGTGTGGCCCTTTTCCACCGGTGCTTATCCTCCTCGCTCCCGGCCATTTGGTGGTCCTCGGCCCTGCTGCCAGCGCAAGATCCCTTCCTCTGGTGGTAGGGTTTAGCTGGATCATGCTCTATATCTAGAATAATAGAAGAAACAGAGGGGGAAATGGGATGCAGATCTACTATGCTAAACAGACAAAAAACAGCAATCCCAACGCCAAACTATAAAATACAATACATTTAATGGTCAGTCATTCAAGCATAAACAGAAAAGGACCAAAATGCAATGGTGTAAAGTCAACAGTCAAAAGTCTTAGTCACAATAATGGCCAGAGGAACAGTAGAAAGACCAGATAAAAAGTCCGTGCTCTGTTGCAGAAATGCTGCCAAGTTCTCTGAAGAGGCCCAAAGCTGGTTCTAATAATGCCTTCTAATTCAACCCTCTATCCCAACATTTCGCTGTCAGGAACAGCTTCCTCAGAGGAGGGGGCAGGAAAAGAAAAATTCACTGGCCAATGACCTAAACTCTAAGAATATACAAACAACAATATTTAACAACGAATACAATCGCCTCATACATTAAAGCAATTTAAAAAGGGAACAAAACTAATTCATATGAAATTCAACAAAACCAAATGAAATAGTAACTACTTGGAAAAAGGTATAATCATAATTTCCCATAGGTTCAAGAACAATTCAAAAAAAGGCTAGAACTGCCTTACTGCCCATTGCTACTACCTTTCAGGCTTACAACAAACAGAGGAAATCAAGTTTCACATGTGAAACAACCCCAATCAAACACAAGGCTTATATAGTCAGCATAGCAGTAATCACCCCTGTTGAGTCTCTGGCAGATTACATCAATTTGTCATGTCCAAACCAATACCAAAACAAAAAGACAGTAGTTACTCAAAAAACCAGGTATAATAACAATAACCCGAAGGGGCAGAACAATTCAAATAAGGCTAAAACTTAGTCAAAAATACAATAATCAAAGCTAACAAGTCTCTGTTAATATAAGTCTATTGATTCATTTAGTCCTGTAGGCTATACAAATCTTCAGTCGCACATTACTTTACATAGCCTTATATAACACTGTCCATTAATTCATTTAACCCTTTGGGCTGTACAGTATCCAAAGTTATAATCCAGAAATTTTCCCTTTGTGCTACGACCTTTGCATCATTGACAATCCTTAACTTCTCAATTCCCCCAAAAGAAAAGGAATTATCATTGATATGACATCTGTTATAATGGTCAACCATTGGAGCACTCAGAGTTCGATTTTTTAGTTTACTCCTATGGTCTATCATTCTAACCCTTAGGCTTCTTGTTGTTTTGCCAATATGTAGTTTACCACATGGGCACTGTAGTGCATATATTACATGAGTTGTGCTGCAGTTTATGAACTCCTTAATTAGAAAAACCTTGCCCTTCTGGTCCTGAAAATCATTAACCTTAAGGCTAAATGGGCAATTTACACAATGTCCACAAGGGAAATTCTCTAAAATGGTCCTGCTATCTAGAGTAGTTTGAATCATTTTTCCTGGGTAAATCCTGTAAAATAACATCTCTGGGAATGGACAATGTTTCAGTAAAGCCTTTCTGAATAACTCGGTGAGGATATTTTCTACTAGCAAATTTCTTATGTAAGACTGCTGCCTCCCCTAAAAACTCTGAATGAAAGGAGCAATTCATTCTCAATCTCCTGAAGATTGGAGATATTCTGTATTAAATGCATAGGGTGATGACTCTCATAATGAAGATGCATGTTTTTATCCTTGCGTTTTACATATGTAGTAGTGTATATAGTAACTGCTTTCACATTTATCCACAAATCCAAACAATTAATTCTAATATAATCAAATTGTATAGTGAATTTAATAGTGGCATGCTGCTCATTAAGCCAAACTAAAAATTCTTGTAATGTACTTTCCTTGCCCGTCCAAATAATAAAAATGTCATCAATATAATGCCTCAAAAAAATAAATAAATGAAAAAATGGATTATGTTCTGCATCATAGACAATTTTACTTTCCCGCTCATGCATGAACAAGATAGCTAGTTCAGCTGATAAATTGCTGCCCATGCTAACCTCCTTTGTTTGCAAATAGAAGACATTATTGAACTCAAAATAGTTATCCTTGAGTACCAATTCCCCTAAGGTCAAAAGAAAGTCAGTAGGTGGCCTTCTGTTATCCCTCAAATCCAAATATTTTTCCATAGTAGATAAAGCCTCATGATGCGGTATGTTCGTATATAGAGCCTTTATGTCTATACTAACTGAAAATAGGTTGTATCCCAGTGAGATCTATTTCCTTATTAATCCTAATAAAATGGGAAGTGTCATGTATATAAGAAGGCACTCTGTTGACGAAAGGTCTCAGCGCAAAGGCAATATATTTAGAAATGGGTTCGAACACAGAAGCATTCCCTGATACAATAGGCCCAAAAGTCAAAGGAACCATTCCTTTATGAATCTTTGGTAAGCCATAAGATGCAGGAATTTGAGGAGAGTCAGTAGTCAAAAATTTACAATCCTTCTCTGAAATATATCCCAATTTAAGACCTTCTTGGAGGATTTTAAAGATCTTATTCTGAATCAATTTAGTAGGGTCCATTTCGAGTATCTTATAGTCTAATTCCACTGCCAAAAAAACCCAAACACCATGTAATATAATCCTGCCTATCCAAAACTACTAAACCACCACCCTTGTCAGCTTTCTTAATGACTACTGATTAATCATTTTTAATTTTCTGAAGCGCCTGCCACTCTTTGTCGGCGCATCCGAAATTAAACAAGGACAACAATGTTGGGTTTTAAAGGCCACACTCTTTATTCAAATCGGAATTAGGCATGGTGAAGGTAATTGCAAACGGGCAATTAAGGTCCAGTGCAAACAACTATAAACGGGTACGTAATAACCCGAACCAAGGGGAGGCTTGGATGTACCCTCCATAACTCCCCTTTTAACTACCTAAGTCAACGTCTCCCCTCCGGCATTGGCTAACGGCCGCCTCCAGAGGGGACAAGGTTCTACCGAACCCGAGCCAAGGATTTAAGTTACCGCCAGCTTGGGGACCGCTCATATCCCTTCCCGCCTTTGCCAGTAACTCACCTTGGGAGGTTAACCCTGAGGCTGACCACACCAAGCCTATGCCCCAGGTGTTCCCCCCACATCTCTTAGGGAGATGCCTCTTTCACTACATATTCTTAAAACTTGCTACAGCACTGGACCCCTGCAAGAGTGCGACAAATATAAACATAACTACTTCCCTCCCTCAATCCTGACTACCTGGATTGATCAGCCAAAATACAAAGAAACACTATGAGAAAGGGGAAAAATGAGAAACACCGTTCTGCCCAATCCTGTTTTCTCTTAAAAATTCCTTCCTGGCCCCTCTAAGGCAACCGGTTAAACCCGTAGTATCTCTGGGAAGGAGGGACGGGGGTTTTCCACTCGCTGCGGCGCTCTGAATGACACCGAGTGAGCCAGCGGGCGGGAAGGCACGGCGCAAGAGGTGGGGCCTCAACGCTCAGTCTCATTGGCTGCCCCCTGTTGCTGGGCAGATTCCAACCGGGCCGCCAAGGTATCCTCGCCGCGGCCTGGCGTGCACACCTCAGAAATCCCCCCTCCAGTGGCGCTGCCTGCGCCCATGGGGGGGCAAGACTGCAGCCTCGCTACCCTTCCTTGCTCCCTTTCACTATGGGAGCCCGACAAAAACCCCTGTGGCCGCCTAAAAGCAGGCCAAGGGCCCTTGTTGGCACATCCGAAATGAAACAAGGACAACAATGTTGGGTTTTAAAGGTCACACTCTTTATTCAAATCAGAATTAGGCATGGTGGGGGTAATTGCCCATGGGCAATTCAGGTCCAGTGCAAACAACTATAAACGGGTACGTAATAACCCGAACCAAGGGGAGGCTCCATAACCCCCCTTTTAACTACCTAAGTCAACGTCTCCCCTCCGGCGTTGGCTAACGGCGTCTCCAGAGGGAACAAGGTTCTACCGAACCTGAGTCAAGGATTTAAGTTACCGCCAGCTTAGGGACCGCTCATATCCCTTCCCGCCTTTGCCAGTAACTCACCTTGGGAGGTAAACCCTGAGGCTGGCCGCGCCCAGCCTATGCCCCAGGTGTTCCCCCCACATCTCTTAGGGATATGCCTCTTTCACTACATATTCTTAAAACTTGCTACAGCACTGGACCCCTGCCACAAAGGGACCGCCACTGTCTCCAGTGGACGGCCCTGGCCCCGGCCCCCACCCTGCTCAATCTCTCTTAACCTAAAATCTCTATTAACTTGGCTTTCAACGTTGCCAAATAACAAGTCCCCACTTGTGATAGGTGAACCCCATCGCCCCGAAAGTTCTCCGAAGTTCTGTACGTGATCCCCACGTGGGACACTCAGTGCCCACCCCGAAGGGTGATCCACCTCTCAATCTCCCTATTCACCTTCTTCTGAGCTCTGTCCACTTTCCCTGGGTGAACAGCCTTGTCCCAGCGCAATCGCGCCACCCAGTCAGTCCATACTACTACCACCCCGGGGAAGATTTTGTCCAGCTCCATAATATCTAATTTAATTTTAACAATTAAACCTAAACCTTTACTCTCAGTTTAATTGTTTTCACCCATATGGATTACCACCACATCTGGTTTGGTCCCTCGCGTGTTGACCCTGCAGGTGGGGAGCAGCTGGTGCCACCGCATTCCGCTGTGTCCCATCCATTGAATTACTGCTCATGCTGACATCCCGAGCTGGCTTCCCCAAGAGGAATGTGCGGCTGCCTTCCCCGCCCATCATACCAGGCTGTGGCCGATAATCCAAATGGCACTCCTACTGTGATGCCGCCCAGGACCTAAATTCACAACATCAAACACATCATTGTGAGAAACCGGGTATGTACGACTTGTATGCCCGTGACTTCCACTGCCCCACCTCTCTCACTTGCTGTTCCGAACAGCCCGCTTGGGCCACGAAGGAAGCTGCACCGATCCTAAATGAATGGGACCTGTAATCTAATGGTGGTAATCCTAAATAACGCAAAGCCTTTCTAAGCACTCCCATAAATTGGTGACGACTAACCAAACTCCCATTCCTATGCTGAAACAACGGCCCTCCCACTGAAGGGAGAACCGCTATATATCCCTGATATGCAGCTACTGGGCAAAGTTCAGGCGCCCCAGCCTGATTCAGGCAAACCACTCGAACTCTGCCCTGCTGGTCAGTTTTGGACCGCCTCAGGCGAACCCACAGCGTACTTCCCCTTACCTGCACATCATCGAAGGACAAAGCCCTATCCATGGTGTCCCTTGCTGACTAGGGATGGGTGAACAGATCGCGGTTCCGGTTCGGCCGTTCGGTTCGGCTGCGTTCGGTTCGTCTGTTCGGTTTGGATTCGTTCAGTTCGGATTCGTTCGGTTCGTTCGGTTCGTTCGCTGAGTTCGAGTTCGGCTGTTCGGTTCGTTCGTCCGAATAGGGCGTTCGGTTAGGCTGTTCAGCTGTTCGGTTTGGCCGTTCGGTCGTTCGGGAAGTGTTGTTAAGGGGTTTTTTTTATATGGTTTTTTGGTTTTTTATTGGGTTTTCTTTTGTTCTTTATTTGTTTTTTTGGTTTTTATATGGGGTTTTCTTATTTTTTTTATCTAATATTATATATATATCTGTCTACACTAAATCTAACTGCTATTAACTATTCTAAATGCTATGAAGTAAATGGATTATCTAATAAGTACACAGACCTACTCCTACAAACACTAAAACTAAATCACTAACGCTATCTCTATCACTAAGGTAAC
>QEPC01007066.1:1541253-1551452 GCA_003113815.1 Sphenodon punctatus
AAGCCTCTCCACCCCTGGTGCCTGGAAGTCTGCTCCTCAGTGACTGACACCTCCCTGTAATGTTTGACCTTCCAGTGAACCTTTTTTTGCCACCCGAACTCATCTGAACGCGATCCGAACTGACCGAACTGTTCTGCCATTTCGCCGTTTGGTGTTCGGTTTGTTTGGTATGTTCATGTTCGGCTTCGGGTTCGAGTTCGGTCATCCGAACAGTTCGAGTTCGGGCCAAACTCCGAACTTCCAAACCGCGTTCACCCATCCTTATTGCTGACTCTGCCACCAATTCACTAACACGAAATGCCCCAAAGAATGGCAACTTGAATAAGGCCCCAAACAAAACTACCTCAAAACTGTTAAAACAGATGGCTGGGAGGGAAAAACACAACTTTACCAACAACGAGGGGGTAATAGGCTTCCTAGTGTCAGGCTCCCTTTGAGTCTCCCTAGCCCAACCTTGCAGCATTCTGCGGGCAAAGAAGCCCTGGTCCGATGGGGGGTGCCCCGCCAGGTGATTGACAAACCCCAACGCTGATAGCTTCCCTGCGATGGTCCCCACCGCAGAGCCAGCCCTCCTAAGGGCCATGGCAAACTGCAACATCTGCCCCTCAGGGATGGAGAACTGCAAAGCCCAACCTTGTCGACACCTAAACTGCTGGAATTCTTTGAATGCCCTCTGATAGGAAGCCCGCGTCCAAGCCACCAGGGATCCCTGAATAATCTTGTACAGTTCTAGTATCCAAGGCTCCACAGCACCTGTGGGGGGCGGGTTCCGGTGTTGCTCTGGCTCCCGAGATCAAGGAGAGAAATCACTCCATCTGGAAGCCAGAAAGGGCATCGGCTGCACTGTTATTCACCCCCGGTACATGCTTGGCCACAAACAAAATGCTGTGCCTCAAGCACTCCCGTACAAATGCCCTCACTAGCCTCATCACCCTTGGGGAATACGACAACATGGAGTTGATCACATGGACAACTTCCATGTTGTCACACCAGAAAATCAAGGCGCTATTCACCAACTCCTCTCCCCATAGCAACACTGCCACCACCAATGGGAAAAGTTCTAAAAAGGTCAGATCCCGCGACACACCATTCTCCTGCCACCCCAGGGGCCACGGGGCTGCACACCACCGTTGTCGGAAAAAGACCCCAAAACCGTACCTGCCGGCTGTATCTGAATGTACCTGCAGCTCGGCTTCCAGCAAGAGATCCTCTCTCCAAAAACTAGCCCTGTTATATTCCTCTAAAAAAATTTCCCGTATCTGCAAGTCCTCCCTCATATCCCTGGTCACCCTAATGTGATAATGCTGCTTCAATTCCCCTCTGAGCTTCCCGTAAAGCCTTGACAAGAAGGTTCTGCCAGGTTCAACCACCTGACACACAAAGCTAAGACTACCCACCAGCGACTGCAATTCTCTCACTGTGATCTTTGAAACTGCCAGGCCTGCTGCCAGCTTTTCCCTGAGCTATGCCAGCTTGGTCTGGGGGAGCCATGATACACCCTGAATGGTGTCCATCTCAATGCCCAAATATGTCAGGGTCGTTGCCGGTCCTGCCATTTTTTCCGGGGCCAAAGGAATGCCTAGGTCATCCGCCACTTTCCTAAATGTTTCCATCAGATCATGACACTCAAACGTCCCCGGTTGGCCGATGAACAGGAAATCGTCCAAGTATTTCCTGACCTCGGCCCCAGATGCTTTCCGCTTTACTACCCACTCTACCAGCGAGCTAAAACGCTCGAAGGCAGAACAGGAAATTGAGCAACCCATGGGCATTGCTCAGTCAAAATAAAACCGTCCATCAACATGGAAACCCAAAAGATGAAAACTGTTGGGGTGAACCGGGAGCAAGCGGAAAGCCAACTTGATATCGCACTTCCCGAGAAGCGCTCCCTCCCCGGCTCCCTTCACCGCTCGCTCAGCATCGTCCAAGGGGACGTAATACACAGACGTGAGATCACCAGGTATTGCATCGTTCACTGACTTCCCAGGTGGATAAGACAGGTGGTGAATCATTCTAAATTCACCAGCTGCCTTCTTTGGCACAAGGCCCAGGGGGGAAACTATAAAGTTCTCAAATGGAGGGAAACGAAAGGGGCCTACAACCCTGTCTTCCTTTACCTCCTTTCCCGCTTTTTGCCTTAAGATATGCTCCATACCTGCAATGGACTTTAAATTGCCGGGAATATTACCTGCCTTGACCTGCCCCACCAGTATCCTTGTCACCGGGGAGGGGGGAATTGGGGCCACACACACGTACACCCTTCACCCGCACGGCACCCTAAGAGGGGGCTCCCTGGATTACGCAGGACGTGAGGACTGACTATACCCATCAGGATAGAATTGTGGCCATCACCTCTAATCAAAGAGAACAGGCCTCTATCATCATAGGGCGCGTTGATCCAGAGTGGCCACCAGGTACCCACACACACCCTAGTGCTCACACTCAGGGTAAAGAAGGTGTAAGGTATCAGGTGGTGTGGGAGGTAGTGAGGGAAGGAACCACCTTGACTTGTAGGAATGGGGACAGGCTCCACGCACTCTATGTGATTCCAGGGGAAGGGATGGGAATGGGGCCCGGCGGGGGGGGGCTCGCACACACCCACTCACTCACCTCACGTTCCTTCACTCACTCACAATTCACTCTGGAGGGTTGCAGGTAGGAGGATCCACACACGCAGTCAAAATTTGGTACTATTGTCTCAGGCAAGGCTCAGAAGCAATGACGCAAACGCAAGGGGGCCGGTTTCTCTGCAATCACCAGCATCGCCCCAACTGTGGCCCTGGATTTTATATGACAGGCCCCGCCCCCGTACGTGCCCTCAGCCGCTCCGAGTGGTGTGGCAATGTCGGGGGCATGGTCCTAGGCAGTCCATGTGATTCTCCATGCACCGGAGCTGCGGGGGGCATGGTCACCGGTCCTGGGGCTTCCACTGTTCTCGCTGCCGGGGGCAGCAGCGCTGGTGTTCCCTGCCCATCCGTTCCTTCCCCCTCTGTGGGGCCGGTGATCTCCGGGACCGTCTGCACTGGCCCCTCCCCTTGTGATCCCCCCAGCATGTCGGCCACCTCACATCAGGCGGCAGATGCTGACAATCCTAAACCCATAATGAAATCCATTAACTATATACAGCACCTCCACTCTATCTGGGTGCCCCCTCAATGCCCTCTCCAACCTGTCCACTCTAACCGGAGTTGGATCCCTTTGGTACATTGCCCCCCTGGCTGCCTGCCTGCCCCCTTTTCCCTGGGGGGGGAAAGCCAAGCCATGGCTTACTCCCTCCTTGTCATCCCTTTGAACAAGCTGTGGTGGCATGATTTCCTCTGCAAACCCCGCATGCATGCTTACATCTACATGAGGCATGCCCGCACTTCCCATTGCGGGCAAACTCATAGCACACCAGTGCCATGGAAGCTTGGGCCTTCCAGCCCTCACTCCGAAAGGGGTCGTTGGATGGTGCCACCTCCCTTTTGTTAACACGTGCCCTGTGTCAGTCCTTGTTCTACTAGCCGTGCCCGTCATGCTATCAAGCCACAAGTCAATAGCATGTACGTCCCACCGAAGCCCAGGTGTATAAGCAGCCCTATGCCTGAAAGCTTTGTCGTATCTAAGCCAGGCTCCCAAAGGGCCTGTGTTGTAAGCATGGTGAATAATATCCACATATTTCATCATAGCATAAGCCCTATCCGGATAGGCCTGCACTATGACTCCCTGGTAAACCGCAAACACCAGGGTCCAATTGGCCCAGTTGTGGTCTACCTTTGGCCATTTAAACTTCTCCTTTTCCTTGTCTCTCTCTTTCTCTGATGGGTCAGGCAATAGATCCATAAACAGCAGAGAAAAAATGTCCAAGTACTCCCCCTTCCATATTTTTTCCCTCGCCATCTGTGACAGGTGGGCGGATACTTCACCGTACCCTCCCCCTAATGGGGGGGGTGGCCAAACCCACTGGACGTCCCCAGCCCACTCGGCCTGGGGCTGAGCCCACACTTGCAAGGCCTGACTCCCGTAAGGGCCTGTTTCTGGCCCAACACCACTACTGCCCACAGGGGGGAACCCCTGCTGTCCAGGGGTTGGAAACCACCTGCCATTCCACCAGAGTCAGGGAGTGGGGAGGGGCTCCAATATGCTCCTCCCTGTCTGACCGGTTCCTATCCCTACTGCTGGGGTTGACAGGGCTCTGATGACTCCTGACCCCCCCAGCCTGGGCTGGGACCCCCATCCCTGGGTCCCAAGGCCCGGGAACCGACCCCCCAGACCCTAGCCCAGTGTTGGGCATGACTTGAGGCACACTGACACCACTCCCAAGGCCACATACCTTTCTGAGAGGTGCCCGTAACCGCTGGCGGTGGCTGGTACATTTGCGCCATTGCGTGAAGTCCCCTCTCAAGCGATGCTATCCATTCCAATGCCTCCTGCACTCCTGCCACTGCTGGGTCATCTCCCAAACTTCCTGCCACCCGGTTCTCTAACCTGTCACCCGGTGAGAGAGAAAACCCCCCCTCTGAGCTGCCTGCTGGCAGCAAGGAAGGGTTTGCTCCAGCCGCAGGCTCCCCTAGGTCATCCACCTCATGGTCACCTCTCCTGGCTCTCTGGGGTGATGGATGCTTGCCCCGGTATCTAGCTGGAGGTCTGGCTGCTTTTCTCCCCCGCCGTCTAGGAGGAGTAATTTCTCCTACCTGCAGCAGGGGGGGGGGCAGTCGTCAATTGTAGCTGACTGCTCTGCCCTACTCCCTGCCCCCATTGGGGCACACTTCCCCCGGCCGAAAAGCCACCGGCGACTGAAAGCCGCCAAGGCTGTCCCTGGGCCATGGACTGCCCTGCTCCAAACACTGTAGGGAAGACACTATGTGGAGCCCCACCCCCAGACATCTGTAAAAGAGGGTGTTGAACACCTGTACCTCCGTACCCTCCATAATTCCATGGAGGCTGGGAACTAGGCCGCATGCCTCCCCCCCTCCAGGTGCCATCACATCAGGCCCTAAATATGGGAACCCACCCCTTCGCTGGATGCCCCCCACCAACTGGTGCTGTAAACCCCCTTGCCCCATGGTCACCAGGGCAAGGGCTCCCCCGTACATTGATGAGGGATCCCCCCCGAACCATGCAGGTGCCATCGGGTTCCCCGTGTTCGTACACCCCGTAGAAGCCACTCCATTATATCCCCCCGCAGCTTGGCCCTGGGGGGGAACAAGCCCCCCCTAATGCCCATGACTGGCCCACAGCTGGCCCTAGCGGGAAACCTCCCTGCGGTGAAATCCCCATTGCTGCCCCGAGGGGTTGTACTCCACTCTCACTCCCACATGTCCATCCTCCCAAGGCTGGTGGTCCTGCTCCCAGCCTCACTTCTGCCAGGGCATCGGATGTGCCCATCTGCCCAGCTGCCATGCCCCTCATGAGAGCCTTGCAGCCAGTCAGCCTATCCTGCACAGCCCCAAGCACCAGTGGTGCAGATCCACTTTCTGAAGCTACCCCGGCACTCCCCTGGCCCAATACATGTTCCACCTCATTGACTTGAGCCTCCTGCTGTTCCCCATCTGTCTGCCTCACCGTCTTCTTGGGCTTCTTGGCCTTCATGTGTCCCATCCTGCAGTCAAACACTCCGCTGCCCCTGCAGACCTTCACGCCTAGTGTAGGCCAAGTACAGTAGTGTAGGCCTCGTTTAGGCCTAGTGTATGCCCAATGGGAAGGGGCTCAATCTATTCCAGTACAGTAGTGTAGGCCTCGTGTAGGCCCAATGGGGGCTCAATCTATTCTCAGGCTATGCTAGTGCAGGCCTCATGTAGGCCTAGTGTAGACCCAAAGGGGGCTCAATCCACGACCCCCATGCCATGCCCTATGAGGCCCACCAAAGGTCCCCAGTATACCTGAGGCCTTGATGGGGGCCCCCAGTGGAGAGAACCCACAAAGCCCACCCTTCACTGTCTCAGACTCGGTTCAATAGGGGATGGCTTGTGCCCTTACCCCAAGAGGCCTACTCCAACTTTCGGTGGAGAGAACCCACAAGGCTCCACCCCACTGTGACTCGGGGGGGGCTTCTTTTACCTCAGGCCCCTTAATGGAGATCCCCACGATGCCCCAACCCTTCTTTAACCCGTACCTCACCAAAATATCCAATTCCTGTCACTTACAGAAAAGCAGGGCCAAGCTCTAAATAAGCATCACCAAGTGACCAGGGCCAAGCTCTAAATGAGCATCACCAAGTGACCAAACCCTTTTGGGGAAACCAGGACCTGAACCTGGCTCTTCTGAACTGAAGTGGAGCACTCAATCCACTAGACCAGCCAGACCCTTCGTACTTTACCCGATGAAGGACAAAACTGCAGGCACTTCACGGTGCGAAAGTCTCACCGCCCCTGTGCTCCACCCCCCGCCAGGCTAAACCTAACAGACCGCCTGCACAGAGAGGCTTTCCACTCACTGCAGCGCTTTGAATGGCACCGAGTGAGCCAGCAGGCGGGAAGGCATGGCGCAAGAGGTGGGGCCCCAACGCTCGCTCTCATTGACTGCCCCCTGTTGCTGGGCAGATTCCAACAGGGCCGCCGAGGTATCCTTGCCGCGGCCCGGCATGCACGCCTCAGCAATCCCCCCTCCAGCGGCGCTGCCTGCGCCCATGAGGGGGGCAAGATGGCAGCCTCGCTACCCTTCCTTGCTCCCTTTCACTATGGGACCCCGACAAAAACCCCTGGTGGCCGCCTAAAAAGCGGGCCAAGGGCCCTTCTTGGATAAGTTATGATGGAAATTACATGATGTTTTATGTTCTAAAGAACAAATTTTGTTCAGAACTTTCTGTTCAAATACGGGGTGTGTGTGTGTGTTGCCTTGTCAATATTAATCTTGGAGAAAAACGTAGATTTAGTATAGCATGGGTGCATGGTATCAGCCAAACAAAAAGAACTATCTTGAAAAAAATCTTTTAACCTAATTTTCCTGAATAATTCATTTAATTCTTGATGCATGTTAAAAACCTTATACCTGTTTGTGGGTACAGAAGTCAAACCCTTAGACAAAATAGAAAATTCAACCACAGATAATTCCCTTTGGGATAGGTTAAGGACATTCCTACTCAAGTTCCATTCCCTTTGTGAGTCAAATTCACTTTCTGTTTACTCTTCATGTCCGGAGCAGGCACTTGTCTCCTGTTCCTGAATTGATATCTTTCCCTTAAAAAAGGAATACGTCTTTCTGTATCTTGATTATCAGAGGATGGATAAGAGTCTGTGCTGCTGCTGACAGAAGAGCCTTCCTGGTATTTACCAAGCACTCTAGACATGGTCCATTTATATACGCGATCCCTTTCATAATCCTTTCTGTCCCTTTCAAATGTATCCAACTTGTCCTGCGTAATATCTTTTTCCAATGAAGCAATTTTATTTTCTATTTCTATAATAGTTTGTTCATACCTTTGGGCCTCCATACATTGCTGAAGCTTAATTTTCTCTTCCTCAATATCTTTTATTAATTTTAACCAAATCTCTTTTGGCTAGTTAAGACCATAAGAGCTAAAGAACATTTATTGCAGATCTGTATCCATTTGTTTCTAGACTCAACATCGTTCATAAACAATGTAGGTCTTTTATCCATTCTTAATCCATGTGGTATGCATTTAACTCTAATGTAATCTGCTAAGGTGACTGCATGTAATTTAGTCCTTAAATGCTTGGTAGAGAATTTTAAGAAATTATTAGATCTAGTGCCAGTACCTATTTCTCTAGCCAATAAAAAAAAATCATTTCCAATTATACTGGCTATTTATCTCTCATTGTAACTGTGTATCTCAATGTGAACAATTTCCCAAAAATACAACAGAAGAAGAAACAGAGGAGGAAATGGGATGCAGATCTAATATACTAAATAGACAAAAAACTGCAATCCCAGAAGCCAAACTATAAATACAATGGTCAGTCATTCAAGCATAAATAGAAAAGGACCAAAATACAATGGTGTAAAGTCAACAGTCAAAAGTCTTACACCGCTTTCAAACAAAGCGCTGAAAAGCGCCTCCTGATCCCGGCATTGAGAGAAAAGCTGTGCGGGGAGTGTTTACATGCTCCCCGCGCTGCCGGAAGTGAAGTGCTCCCCGTTGCTTGCAGCAGCGGCGGCTGGAGATGCGGTGCTTTGAAGAGGTGCATTCTGAAAGCCTGAAAAGTGAGGCTTTCAGAACACGCCTCTTCAAAGCACCGCATCTCCAGCCCCCGCTGCTGACAACGGGGAGCACGCCACTTCCGGCAGCGCGGGGAGCATGTAAACACTCCCCATGCAGCTTTTCTCTCAATGCCGGGATCAGGAGGCGCTTTTCAGCACCTCATTTAAAAGCGGTGTCAGTCACAATAATGGCCAGAGGAACAGTAGAAAGTCCAGATGAAAACTCCATGCTCTATTGCAGAAATGCTGCCTGCCAAGTTCTCTGAAGAGGCCCAAAGCTGGTTGTAATAATGAAATCACTTGTATACTGTATCTAAGACCCATCGTTTTCAGTTTAAAACAATTTTTATCAGAATAATTCCAGGTTTTACAAAAACTCTTATTCAGTTTTTACTGATTTTCACACAAATTTTGTATCAATCAACCATATAAAAATAGATTATTTGATTAGGAAACTACAATACATTGCATTAGATATATGTGTATGTTAATAATACATTAGTCTACTTGTACATACAAAGCTGCCTGTTGAAATAAGACTATGTCGTGGAAGTTATACACAGTCACACACAATACACAAACAAACACACACGCAGAGGTGTGTGTGCATCTGTATGTACTGGCCCAGGCACAATGATATTTTATTTCTTGATGAGAACTTATCAAAGATATCCCAATGTTCAGTACATTCTGGGTTGAACTGAGCACCCAGATTTCAACGAGATATCCAGTAATCTCAATATCTCATTACAGCCCTATTTGTCAAACTAATGTAACCCCACCCC
The DNA here is from genome assembly GCA_003113815.1 of Sphenodon punctatus. Classification (NCBI taxonomy): domain Eukaryota; kingdom Metazoa; phylum Chordata; class Lepidosauria; order Sphenodontia; family Sphenodontidae; genus Sphenodon; species Sphenodon punctatus. The sequence continues at coordinate 1,550,178 of QEPC01007066.1, forward strand.
TCATTTTCCCCTAAGAGGCACAGAAGTCAGAGCAGGCACCAAGTGGATTGGGGTTGTTCCTAGGGAGGGGAAAACAGAACCGAGTTCGGAAATTTGGTTCGGTTCAGTTTGGAAATTCGGTTCGGTTTGGAAGTTCAGTTCAGTCGACTGAACTATTCGAGTTTGGTCCGAACTCCGAACTTCTGAACAAAGTTCGGAAATTCAAACCCCATTGAACTAAATGGAGTATTATCTTTTAGTGATAGGTGAACAGAGCTGAGTTTGGAAATTTGGTTCGGTTCAAAAATTCCGTCGACTGAACTGGTTGAGTTCGGTCCGAACTTCCGAACCATGTTCGCCCATCCCTAGTTGTTTCTGCCTCCCTGGCAGAGGGGATTTAGGGGCCTTGTGCTCAGGTTACTTTGCTTCTCTTGTTTTGGACCTCCCTGTGAATGGGAGAATCCTAAGTAACCTAGTACTTTGGTGCCCACACCCTGTGGAAGTTGCTGATGAATGAAGGGGAAAATTCGGGACTCCTGCCGCACATTTTCACTACCCTAGAGATAGGGACTCCAAAGACCACTACTGACAGGCACGTCAAGAAATAATCATAAGGGGATTCCCCAGGTGTTTTATCTTTAAGATTAACATACAATTAGCACAATAACTCTAAGCAATATCTATTCATAAATCCCTTCAACTTTTCCCCTCCCCAAGTCTAGCAATGCCCAGCTGTCTTATGGTAGTCTGCACTGTGGTACACGTGTGCTCTCAAATAAGATCACAAGTTGGGCTATTGGGTTTCAAAAGCAAGTCCAAGGGCTTTCCCCTCACAGAGCAGGCCCTCAGGAGTCCACACACTCAAGGATTATGCTGTGGGCTGCTGGAGGTTCCTCTGCCTGTCAGGCCTGGGAGCTCACCCTCCTCAGGCCTTTCTTTAATTTCAGCCATCTTCCCAGATGCTGGGGGACTGTATTCTGGACTCTGGAGAATTGTCCCCTAGTTCTGGTAGTCCCACTCTCTGTCTCAGCTGCACTTCTGCTGCTGGGGGGGCTCCTTAAAAAAAACAAAAACACTTCTTAAAATGTCTCTGAGAAGACACTTTTTAAAAAAACTACTGCAAATCTATGCAGGACTTCTGGAATTTACACTGAAGTCCCTATATTAGTGCTGTTCTAAATATTAAAAATTATATATATTCTCAAGTATTTCTAAGTTTCCAAAGACCAGTTTCGAGTGTTCGGGCTGATCCTCAGAACCTTCGAGAATACTCGGGAATACTCGAGATTTGGAGGG
>QEPC01007066.1:1564941-1603901 GCA_003113815.1 Sphenodon punctatus
GTACACATCCAAAATTTACAACAGTCCAAAAAGAAACCTCCTTTTAATCTCTTTATAGTTGAACAGACCATCATTTTTTACACATTACCTTCGTGCATACTGAGTTTTAGCTCTTTTCAATTAAGCTAAATAGCAGAATTTATAACAAACACAATGTGGCTTTTTAAAAATCTTAGCTTTCTAGCACAAACATTAATTATATTATTCAAGCTTCCGGCAGTTTTACACCTGCTCTTGATTAAGTGCCAACACAAAAATTGCAAAATCAGTCATACTTCAGAAATAGAAAATTCTTTTTCATCTATATCATTCTGCCATCTGAAAAAAGAGCATCAATTTAAATTTTCTGCTAGCTCCATATCTTTAGGTATTTTTTCCCTCCTAATTATTTTCTATTTTCAGACAGACTTATTAAATCCTAATGAATCACTATTTGACCACATTCAGCATTTTAATATTGGATATGAGCAACTTCATCAATAATAATTACTCGAAGAATAATTAACTTTTCAATTATATAGTATTTATGCACGGTATCTACTTTGACATGCTGGTTGTATTTAGCAGAATGTCTTGAAGGCTAATTTGAAAACAATGGGCAATCATTACAGCATAATTAAGTCTGAGAAAAGGAACTGAAAACCACACAGGAAAGCTTTTGTGTCATATAACTGATTTTACTAAGATAGAGAAGAACACAAACTCCTCCAGAGCATATTGCTTTTCAGCCAGACAAACTTCATTTCTGTCACAGAGCTTTCAACTTTAATGCAAACTTCTGTCTAGAATGTATTTCAATATCTGCTCAGCCTAACTTAGGAAAAGTCACCTAAATACTTTACAAAATGGCAACTTGGCAAAAACTGAAGCTTCATAAACTGCAGAACACAAACAGTCTTATTCCATCGGTGGACTGTTTATCTATGTATTTATTTATTTGTTTGTTTATTTTCAGAAAGAAAAGCAAGAAAGACAAACTCTGTCATGGCCTAAATTTTCAGTTCGAGGCCGGAACATGAGTGTCACTTATCCACATTTGTTTGAAAACAAGAAATATATTTCTAGTTTATCCAGCAGACAATATACTGAGGCCAAAGATATATTTAAAAGATTTTTATTTTTAAAAAATTATCTGTTGTAAACCTTTAGTATCCAGTGACAAAGACAGCTTACTTCAAGTACAGAGTTGCATCAACACTTTTCTATGTTTATGTATATATTATTTTTAAAGTATAATCATTCTTGGCATTCATTTTAACAAAGTTATCGTGATGGGTTGGGGGAAAGATCTTTAAGGGGATTTGGGCATTGGCTGGGCCCCACCCCCTCCAGAGACTACCACTGTGGCAGTCAGGGTGTTTCTATAGGAGACAATTAGCTGGTGGGAGTCTGTGTTCGGTCCGTGAAGTCCCCACTCACATTTTTTAACATGTAGAACTAATAAACAGGCATAATAAACAGAAAGGAAATAAACTGATCACTGTGAAGCCACTGCAAGAGGAGAGTGCTGCTTCTGATGAAATAAGCTGCAATAACTGGGGGTGATTTCAGACGTTATGTCGTCCCGATTCATCCCAGTGAATCCCCAGTGGGGGTGAATGAAATAACCACCGCCCCGTGGTAAAAAAATGACCTGAATAGATGTGCCGGCTGATCCCGGAGGGGAATCGGGGAGGGGGAGGGGCCACACGATGCAACGTGTGGCCGCATGGCTCTGCCCCCCCCTCCCGCCGCCCGCCCTCTGGGGGACAGGCGGGCACCGCGGCCAATGCGGCCACAGCGCCCAGCCACTTTGAACATGGCCCAGAATCCCGCCGGGGATTCTGGACTGTGATCGCTGGCCAGATGTTACTTTTTATTGCTTCCCGCCGGCAATCTCTTTGACCACATTTTCGGAGCTCGCCCCATGGGGAGCCTGGGAAGTGTGGTTGAAATTGACCCCTTGTGGGAATCAGCCGTGGTGAACATCTGGCGGCCACCAAACAGACATTTAGGGCACTTTGGCCCTGCAGTGAAATTGACCGTGGTTCACTGTGGTTGACTGTGATCTCCTAACGTCTGAAAATACCCTGGGACACCATTTATTTCCCCCCTCAGTCTCTTGCTCTTGTAGAGGAGCTACAGTCGATCTAGCTATGCCTAGGGAACTCTCTGGTATACCGACTGACGGGGAAGCAAAAACGATCAAAGAAATAAAAATATGGGTCACATTGTATATACTTCACAGTACCCGCTGGGGAATAAATGTATTTATTTATTTATTTGCCCAAGGCAGCTCAGGGCGGCTTACGATACAAAATTAAAACAATATAAATATAAAAATAACCACAGTGAGGGATGTAAAAATAATCAAATCAACCCCCCCTCCAACTTAACTCCCTCCCTTCATCCTTCTCCCTCACTGAAAGCCTGGTGGAACATCCAAGTCTTACACTGACAATGGAAGGATGGGAGGTCCAGGGCCACCTGGGCCTCTGCTGGAAGGAAGTTCCAAAGCTGAGGAGCGGCCACTGAGAAACTTCTCTCCATAGTTGCCCTCCAGACAATTCGGGAGACATCAAGAAGGGTGTTCCCTGCGAAACTCAGGGGCCGGTCCAGAACACGGGGGGGGGGAGGGAAGAGGTGAGGATATTGGCCTGAGATTGTGTTTTTTCTTTAATGTGCCCTACTACCGTAGTTTTCTCACAGTTTTCCTAACATATTTTCTTAGAATCAGGATAAATTCACCCAAAGTTATAAACAACAATTTTTTAGGAGAATGTACAAAATGCACCTCTTGAGGGGTGAAGGATGTACAGTTTAAATTGATAATGCATTACTAGCTAACATGCAAACGCATCAGTCATGTAATCAAGTACTATAGCAGTACCTTCTGGAAAGACTTTGATGAGGTAACTGACTACCTACATTGGTTCTTACCTTTTGTGCAAGAGGGGCATAGACCCAATGTATTAAAATTGTCAATTTGAAGTTGGCCCGGTCCTCCCTTGGAATTCTTAAATTTTGGCGGAGGCAGGCAGGCCAACAATTTCTGCTGGCAGTAAAGTTGCTAGAACAGAAATTAATTCCACAAGCTATTTATGGAGCAGAAATGTGGGCCAGGCATGTAGATAAGAAACTTGAGGGTTTCCAAAATAGTATCTTCCGTACTGTTATGGGGGTACCCAAGTATTCTTTAATACCGCTGCTCAGAATTGAAGCAGGGGTAGTTTTGGTCCAAACTAAGGCATTACAAAACCTCCTCTGATATTGGTTTAGACTTTTGGAACACAAGGTGAATCATCTTGGCTGGACTCTGTTGACAATAAATGCTAACGAGTGAGGTAAAGTTCACGTGGCTTGTTTTTTTGCATTATCTTTTAACGCGGTTGGGTTATGGGTGCCTGGCTTATTTGCAGGCACCTTAACGGACACTCAAGGCTGCAGTGATGCAAAAACTTTTAGATATTGCTAAACAAACAGATATGGCTGCCATTAAAGCATTTACGGTGGCTCCTTTCTACCCATTACTTAAGCAAGGCTGGGGTAGGGAGGTATATTTAAGTGCCCTCCAGAGCTTTAAGCTAAGGAGGGCATATCAATTTTGCTGCCTGGAGCTAATTCCCTCTAAAATAATTGAGGGGCATTTTGCCTTGATACCACGGNATCTGAAAGAACTAAGGCAAGGTTGGGTCAGCAAACATCTGGGGCACAGAAGATATTGGAACTCTGTTTTTAAGTTACAGTTTATTTTGACCCATTCGGATTCTTGGAAGTTACTAATAGCTGCAACATATTTATATTTGATAATTAAGTTATGACCGGATTTGAAAACTTAATGTCAAGTAACAACTGCTTTTTACTTTTATATTTTTTATACATGTGTTATGATTTTATATAGTTACTGTTTTAACTATGGGTCATTGGATTTTGTATGTGAACTATTTATTTATTTATTTATTTAAATAATTTGATTGCTTTCAGGAAATGGCGAGAGCCAATCCTTAATCAACTTTTGACTTTGATTACCTACATTGCTGATGGTCATGTAATGCAATGCAATCATTTTGGGAGAAAAATTGGAAGAAAATAATAAAAGTTACAGGCATCAATGTTCCTTTCTCACTCAAGATAGCTCTATGCATCATATATCCCAAGATCCTGCTCATGAAACAATGTCAAATTACTTGTTTGACCGCTGATGTATTGCTGCTCAAAAACTATAGTGAAAAGTAGAGCTGAAACGAAGTCTTTGGAAAACTTCCTAATTTGTCAAATATTAAGGTATTTGGTTCAGAAAGACTGAATACTGAAGTTCCGAGGACCAAGGCCGTTATTCGGAAAACTTCTGAAACATTTGCACACGTGGAGGGCTTGTGGACAGTTGCTCTTCTTCTGGAAATGAAACGTACTAGTGCCATATTTGGTAGGAGGGGAGAATGTGAGGGAACAATTGAAGAATGGTAAGCCAGATGGCAAGTTTTGATTGGCTGGTCAAGTCAGATGATCAGTTTTGAACTGGCTGACAGGACACAGTAAAAGTGTCTGCACTGCAGCCATTTTGTCCATTCTCTTTCATGAATTTGGCTGTGCTGCATGCTACAGTGTGGCTGGATCTGTAAATAATAGGATGGGGGGGCAGGGGGGAGAGGGGTTCCTGGCCTGGCCTGTCATGGTTTGGCCCATCCTGTCCATAAGGCCAATTCTGAGGGATAAGGGTTATGTTACCCTTTCCCATGCCATGCAGTTTAAAAAAAAAACGAATAGGTAATTGGGTGCCACAGTGCTGCCTGCTGCTTGGTTGGCACTTAGCACCAGGAGAAGGGATCTCTCTGCCTGGCTCCACTTCCCAAGTTTGCTTGATCTGTTCAAGTTACCATTGCCACAATGCCATGCCTAGGAAGAGGGTACCTCTAGAGTGGGAGGGGTGTGAATGTCTGGTTTTTTAATCTTGTGACTGCTGATGTGGCCTGTGCTTGCTGTTTTTTTTTTATGGGATTTATTTCTTCATGCAGTTGCAGACTGTTTTGCAGGGTTGTGTGTGTTGTCTAGGCTGTGGCATGACACACAACTGAGCCTAACTGATTCATATTAAAGTCTAATTTCTACTGTTCTGCCAGCTGCTTGGCACCATGAAGTCAGAATCAGACTGGGATCTCTCTGCCTGGCTTCACTTCCCAAGTTTGATAGGTTACAGTTCAAGTTACCATTGCCACAATGCCATGTCAAGAGGGTGCCCCTGGGGGTGGGGCATGAATATCTGGTTTCTGTATTTTGTGATTTATTTTTCCATGCAGTTCCAGACTGTTTTGCGGGGGTGGGTGTATTCTTCTTGAGTAAATGTGCCTTGCTAGCCTGCATTTTTGTGCTCCTCTTGGTTGGCATAATGATAAAGTGGGTGCACTCACAGCTGATGGTGGGCCATGCTGTGGGTACAGTACTGTTGTTTTTTATTTCTGCATGCAGTTGCAATTTTTTGAGTTTGTCTTCTGAAGCGACTGTCCTACTTTTGCTAGCCTGCTTTTCTTGGTAGTGCTTTGGCTGTGAGTTGAAGAACTTTGCAATAGCTTCCTGTAGTTTTTGAAGTTTCCTAAGTTTTCCAGTGTTCTGTGCTTCGGTCTCTGAAGTGCAAAGCTTTGGCAAGAACACTGAATTACCTCCCAGTACTCGGACCGACTATTTGGAACTTCAAAAATCCAGCCCTAGTGAAAAGATGGAAAGGTGTCAACCCACCAACAGTTAAAGAATGGGTTGCCAGACTTTTGTACATCTTCACAATGGAGAAGACTCTTGCAAGTATAAAAGAAAAATCTCAAGACTTTGAGGCAGTTTGACTACCTTGTGTAAAAATAATGAATAGGGAAGATGGTCTTCTGCATGACAAATAATTTCTATTCCAATATGACATATGAATCTTCAGATAACAAGCTCATAAAAGCCATTAATATGGCACTGGTTGACAAAAATTTTTGCGGCTGTGTGCCCGTTTTAAACTTTAGCAAACAGTCAAATACCCCCAAATAATTTGCATACATTTACACAACCTCCTGTTGTGCAGCAGCTGAGTCATACCGCTGACTCCGAAGAAAAGTTTCACAGACCCCCAGGGGTCTGTGGACCCCAGTTTGGGAACCACTAAGGGACAAACCCTCTATGGACCATGAAATTCTTGAAGTGGGACAACAATCAACACCAGTGCAGTAATTCACAGTATAGAATATATATGGTATGATTACTGCTGTGTAACGCAACCTGTGCACTTGATCTCTTGTTACATGTAACATGTTAACATTAATAAAAGGAAAAAAAAGTATCAGGATAAATTTATTTTGGTTCTAGTATAAAGAACAATTTTGCATCACTGCTGGCATTCTTTATTATTATCTCTTGGGTTATACTCCTACACCGAGTGCACATCTCTTGCAATAACTCATAAGGTAGTGGCGCTCCAACTTTTCCCTTTTTGGATATTATCACCTGTACACTACATGGTAGGGCCGATCACATGCCCCATGGATGCTACATGCAGCCACACATAAACCACAGGGACCTCCATTGTGGGCATATTATACTACATGTAGTCTTTCCCCTTGCTCTTACTGTCAGCCCTCCTCTGCTGACTGCTGCTACCGACCACCTTGTAACCAAGCCAAGTACACGCACCTGAGACTTCGCATCCGCCTGAATGTTTGTTTGTCTTCTCCCATGTCTCTCCCGCTGTCCCCTCTCCTTGTCTCCCCCTCCTTGTCTTTTAGATTGTAAGCCACAGGTAGGGACCGCATCTGATTGTATGTTCTGTACAGCGCCAGGTTGCAACTGGCGCTTTATAAATGTTTAATAATAATAATAATAATAATAATAATAATAATAATAATAACATGGAAACCGTGTGCATGCTTGTGCACACACATGATCCATGGGGGATGGGATAGGCCTCAATATCCCCAAAGGAAATTCTATTATCATTCATCATACCCATATTCATTTTATCATGGGTAGATTTCAACCCCAGGTTGGGGTAGAAATATACTCAATGAGGCCTGATGTGAGATGACCTATTCCACATTTTAAGTACCAAAGGACTGGGGTAAAAATCTACCCCATGATACAAGCAACATTGGCCTCCATCCAATGTTCTTCACAAATCAAAAGAGAAGCGGTGCATGCGGGCAGAGCACACCAGAATGAGATATCTGCGTGCGGATCCCATACGGACACAGAGCGTAGAGAGCAAGAAGATCTGTGTGAGATCTGCAGATAATGAGCATGCTCAAGACTCGAGGGGCAGGGACCACACTGTGCAAGGGGATCAACTGGGGAAAGAAAGGGAGGTCCATGGGCCAGGTGGGGGGGCCACTCCATGGGGTACACAGAGTTCCCATGTATGATAAGTGGTTCCCCATGGAGATCCAGGCCAGCTGGCCTAGCAATTGTCTGCATGGTGAAGCCAGAAGCGGGTCATGAAGGTGGTAAAGGATCCCTGTAGCCATCGCGCCCAGGCAGGGAGCCAGTGACCAGACCAGCATAGATAGACACATGCTCCATGGGAGCTGTAGCTCCAGACTGGCCCACCATCCCAGCGCACCCACCAAGAATCCCCATGATTCATGGAACCTGGAGAGGGGAGAAAGGGAAAACACAACCCCACCTCCATCAAACAGAGCCCACACCAATAGCCAATAGAGAGTAGGACGACAGCATGGGCCACAGTCCATGGGCAGCCAACAAGGGCCAACACACCTTGCAAAAGAGGGAATAGTATACCACACAAACCCGACCCTGTCCCCACAAAACCTGCTGATACCCCTCCCCCTCATGGCTAAAGAGGCCAACGGCATCACATAGAGCCCCGAATAAGTGAATGCAGTACGCCCATTGCCAAACCAAGGCATAAGTGACATCCCATCCCCCAGGAATGGCACAGCAGAAGTGCCAAATACATACCAGAAGCAAGCACAGAATGGGCAGACCACCATTCAGTGATGCTAAAGGGTTTAACCATGCAGACCTCAGGTGGGCCCCCAATGGGCATGGCCAGAGAGCATAGGCAGGCAATGCAGTGCCAACTGGCCAGCCCATGGAGCTAGGACCCAACGCCTAGAGGACCAAAACAGCAAGCAGGAGGTCCCCTGGGAAGACAGATGCAATGGTGTAGGGAAAGAGAAACCCAATGGGGGCAGGCACACCACCACACTGTGGGGAGGGAGCTAAGTTCAGTCACAGAGGAAGGCAAGGGGGCACAGAAGCAGGACAATAAGTGTAAACAAACAAACAACAAGTAGGGGCATGGAGGAGTCCATGGACTGTACACTGGTGGCCAACTACTCAGGTGTGCACAAGCAGGTGCAAGAGCACCCATGGCATATCAACAGAGGTCAGGAGCACCATACACCATGGCCAAATCATTCTCAACCAAGCATGGATAAAGGCCCAACAGCTGCTAGGGTCCAGGGGGGGAGCAGTGAACCACACAGTGTCCATCAACACGTGTGAAGCTCAGTGGTCAATTATGCTACCCACCATACAGGGTGCCCAAATTGGTGGGTAGAGCATATGGAAAGGTAATGGATGGGTACCAGTCAGGGCTGCATGGGGGGCTCACAAGGGCTCCAGTCCAGCAAATGACCACAAGGAGGAGCACAATTGTCTGAACCCATGGCCATCAGGCACACAGTGGAACTTAACTTCCCCAAGTCAGATAACAATGCAGATGAGATGAGGAGTGCACAAATAAACAGGTTTTATTGCACAAAGGTACAATGGAATGCAACAAAACAGGAAAAAGAAAAACCAAAAGCAAATAAACTGACGTAATACAATAAAACAGAACCAACACCACACCACTGCAGTGTTCCATGCAATTTCACTCTCCACCCTCTGTAGGGGAGACAACGGACTCCACATGTTGCATCTGGGATGCCATCCATGCCACCTGTTGACATAAGGCCGTCAACTTCCTGCCCAGGGTCCACTGTCCATCCAGCACAGATTCAACTGCAATGAAGAGATTGTGATATCCGTGTACAGATCACATGTCCAACAGAATGAGCTAAACACAATACCAAGGCAACAAGGAATGGGAAAGATGTCACGTTTTGCGTGATCCCTTTTATTACAGATGGAAAGTGAGCTTTGTGGCCTAGCTGAACTAATCATACTAGATTGGGCTTCACTTTTTCCATGTTGTATAAAATGAGTTTACACTTCATTTTGATACCAGACCAGCAAAGCAAGTATTGTAAAATGACAATATATTTATAAATAAATGGAACATGAGACTTTAGAATATATTAAAAATATAAGCATAGTTTACTTAAATATAAATAGATAATATCAGTAGTTTACATAGAATAGCATAGATAGCCAATCAAAATTACATGATCTTAAAACATCTCTATTTTAACAAAAAAGCTTCTAAAAGCTTAACATTTGGGGTGATTTCAGACGTTATGTGAACACGGTGAACCACGGTGAATACCCACCTGCGGTCACCGTGTCCCATACGTCTGTTCACGGCGCGCCAGATGTTGGCCACAGTCAATCCCCACATGGGGTCCGTTTGAACCACACTTCCCGGGCTAGCCTTTGGAAGGTCCCGGGAAGCGTGGTCAAACAGACCCTGGGCCGTGACCAAGGAAAAGTCACGTCTGGCCGCGCGCCACGGCCCGGGATCCCCGGCGGGATCCCGGGCCGTGGCACGTTCGGCCGGACACGGCAGCCGCATTGGCCCCGCCGCCTGCCCGTCTCCTTGGAGGGTGGGCGGTGGGGTGCGTGGAGGGGGCGGGGCCGTGCGGCCGCACGTTGCGCCGCGCGGCCCCGGCCCCTCCCACTTTCCCCGCCAGGATCCCCCCGGCACGTCTGTTGTGCCATTACGGGGTGAGCCCGGCGGGGAACGAAGCCGGTGGTGCCGGTACAGGGCCAAAGGCCCACGTAACGTCTGAAAATACCCATTCTCAATTCATTGGCTCAAAGATATCAAGATTAATACCTTACATTCTTCCCAGTTCTTTCCTTTGTCTGCCAAGATGTTGGTGAGAAAGAAACTCCAACATGAGGTGTGGAATCTCAGTCTAAAAAAAGTCACGCTGTGTCTCTCTTCTTAAGCAGTTTGCCAAAAGGCTCACATTCCTAAGAACTGACGATGCTGACGTCAATTAGCAAGTAAATACACTGGATTCTAATTGGCTCTCTTAATTCTGAACAAGTAAAGTTTTTAAATTTCCTTCAAGGTTTAAATAGAAACCTTATATTTTTTATCAAAGATAATTGTCAGATTACAGAGAGAATAACCAGAGCTTAAAGGTTATTTCAACCATTAAGAAAAAAGATACGTTAGCTAGAAAAAACTAACTTAAAGACTCCTTCTCTGATTGAGATGGTCTATGAATGGTACCATCTGTCATTTAGACATGTAATAGATAAGATTCCAGACACCTAGGCTGAGAAGGCCTCTTCATCGCCTCCCACTTTTAGCTAGGTGTCTTTGTTTCCTTGGCAACAGTCAAAAGTTCATTTGGGAAGTTTAGAAAAAAACTCCTATTGGAATGTAGACTAAGGGGGCCCAATCTGAACCTAGCTAATCACAAAAGTTGATTTTAAAAATCAATGCTGCAAAACACAAATCCAATACTTTGAAACAAAAAGTTAACATAAAGAAACTCAAAATTAATACATTAGGAACACAGATGGCCAAAAATATATGCTTATAATAGGAAATACATGACAAAGACACCATGGGTGCATATGATACAAAACATGGATAGAGTAGTCAATTGGCCACATATGGAACCATCAACACAGGGCAGTACAACTGACAGGAAGGAGATATCCATAACCGTTCCTTGGATGCAAGCTGCATGTTCAGTAGATCAGAAGATGGCACACAAGAATACACATAGGAGGGGTTGGACAACAGGGACAACATGCTAACTCCTTGACCCATATCCAACCCACCTGGTCATGGATAATGGATCCAAACCAATAACTAGATCTGACACAGTAATACCAGGCATCGTCCCTGCTGCTCACTTCTCTGTTCCAGATGATGAAGTCTGGACAGCACCTCCATGTCCATGGGGTAGGTGGGGGGGAGCCACCCCTGGATGAACACCGGATTCCTGGCCATCAGATGAACCCTCCAAAGTCTCCTGAAATGCTACAGAGATAGGAAAGGTGACGGTCAACAGACAGGTCACACAACCAACTGCTCACACACATATGCACATTCAAGAGACCCAACTCATCCCAGACCATACGCACATGGCACATGACTATCCCTAAAAGCGGGCTTGCCAGCGGATTGCCACATCCTCCTGAGTGTCAGGAGCATCAGGCAGGGGAGTGCAACAGGCCCTGCTGGGGTCTCAGGACCAGCACAGTAGAAGGCATATTTTAAGTGCTTCCACTTATCCCTGCATTGGGAAGCTGAGCACATGTGACCAGCCTGATTCATGGCAGCTGAGATTTCCTCCCATGCACCCTGAATGGAGGCAGAGGAGCTGCCAAAGAGGATTGTGAGGGTACTGTGCCCTCCCACCTTGTGCAGGAGCCCCTGACCTCAGCTGCCCTCTAGAGCAGGGCACCCCCAGATGACCGCAGGGGCCAATTCAGGACTTGGGGAGTGAGGCGATCTTGCAGATAGGCAGGACCCAGGCTGTTTAGGCCTTTATAGGCCAAAACCAACACCTTGAATTGGGCCCCGAAAACTACCAGAAGCCAGTGCAGAGAACGGACCACTGGTGTAATGTGCTACTGGTGGCTCAGTCCCTGATGGACTGCCGCATTCTGCACCAACTGCAATTTCCAAGCTGTCACCATGGGTAGCCCCACGTACAGTGTTACAGTAGTCTAATCTAGAGGTGATGAAAGCATGGATGATAGTGGCCAGGTCCGAGTCTAAAACAAATGACCAAAGCCGTTGCACCAGATGTAATTGGCGGAAAGCTCTCCTCACCACAGCCTCCACCTGGAGATCCAGGTGGAGCTGCGCATTGAGGAGCACCCCCAGACTCCATACCTGGGAGGCCAATGGAGGGCATTAATAATGGGGGCCGCCAACTTAGTAGCCTTACCCACTAACATCACCTCCATCTTGTCAGGATTCAGCTGCAGTCGATTAGCCCTCATCCAGTCCCTCACCATCGCCAAGCACCGAATAAGCACTGAGATTGCCAGGCCTTCCCTAAAAAGGGAAGGTTAGAGACAGGCTGATAGCTGGCAGGGGAGTCAAAGTCAAGCGATAGTTTCTTGAGCAGAGGCCACACCACTGCCTCCTTGAGACAGCCAGGCACTCTGCCCTCCCGGAGGGAGGCATTGACCACCCTGGTCAGCAACAGCCCATTGTCTCACAGCAATACTTAACCATCCAAGACAGGCAAGGATCTAATTCACAAGAAGTGGTCCTGACCACCCCAAGAACATCCACCACATTGGTGGGTGTCACCGACTGACACGGATCCCACAAAACTGGACATGACGGGGCTTACGTAGCCTCTGGTTCCCCTAACGTAATAAGTGTGGTGTTGAAGTCATGGTGAATACGAGCAATTTTGTCCACGAAATAATCCACAAACATGTCACAGAGAGCAGTAGATGACTCCACTTCAAGGTTGAGGGAGGCCGGACTGACTAGCCCCCACACAACCCGGAAAAGCTCAGCTGGATGGGATTTTGTGGATGCTATGAGAGCAGCAAAAAACTCCCTCTTTTCTGCCCACATAGTCACAGCATAGACTCGTAAACTGGCTCTATGTCACAATCTGTTGGCTTCAGCATGCTAACGACGCTACTGTCGCTCCAACTGCCAGCCATCTCACTTCAGCAAATGCCAATCAATCATAGGTGTGACGTGTCATATGGGGAAAGAGGGGACCTCAACACAGCCACATCCAATCATGCAGGACACCTAGCACAACCACAATCAGATTGGCCCATGTACCCCTTCCCCCTGTGTCTGTGTGGCATGAGGTGGCACAGGACAAGTTAGGACACATGGGTTCATACACCCATTACAGGCCACCATATCATACAGGTAACATGGGAGTCCAGATACCAGAAACATAGTACTGTAACCAGGGACATCATTGCCCTGGCTGTAAAGGAAGGTGAACCAGGCCAAACCCACCCCCATCCACAGTGGTGTACCACATGAGGCAGGAATGACAAGAGATGGAAAATCCAGCCATGGTACAAAATAGTGGAAAGGAACATACACCCCATGGTACACCCCCACTGGCTGATGTCCAAAACACAGAACATGGAACGTGTTTCATTGTTCACCACTCTAATGTCCTGCACTCATTTCAAAGTACTCTGAGTGGCAGGTGTACCGATCCTGTATTACCCTGCATGGCATTCAATGTTAAACTGCAGACAAATGTGGATGGGTATGGGGAGCATCCTACAGCTATCAGGGATGGGAGAGCCGTTACCATGATACAAAACTGCCCGCTCTGTACATACCATCTAGTGTTCATTCCTCCCATTGCAGTGCAGTGCTGCTCCAATGTCACAGGATGCGTTACAGCACGCAACATCCCAGTCCAGCCAGGAAGAGACCCTGAGAGCATATGGCTGTCAAATAGGGATGGGAGAACACGGTTCGGATGTTCGGAGCGAACTCCGTCTGTTCAGACATCTGAACTGAATGTCCGAACTGAACTCTCGAATGACCAAACAGTTTGGTTGTCTTTGGACGAGTTCAGAGGCAGGAAAAACGTCTTTCCAGGGCCGAAAATTAGGTTTCGTTTTCGTTTTCGTTTCTGTTTCACTATTTTGGCCAAACCGAACTTGGTTGAACCGAACCATCGAACCCGAACTCGGGTTTTGAACCGAACGACTGAACATCAGAACCGCGTTCTGTTCGCCCATCCCTACTGCCAAATGCCACATGAGAAGTGGGGATGCAATGGTCCATAGCTCAAGTCACCAACATAGGGCAACAATCCCCATGTTGAGTTGTGGCCCTGGGAAGGGGGTGGTGGTTTCCCATTCAAACCTACAGGACATGCAAGAGCCCAAACCACCGCATATGCTGCACTCCCTGCCCCATCACTGCATATCACAGGGAAATGATGCCTTTTAACCAGCCCTAAACCTGTTATCTCTACCAAAATCCTCTGTTCAGCTACATATAGGGAAGGGTTGACTGAAATCATATCCAGTTGATGACATGCAAATATCATGGGGCACATAAGGCAGTAACAGAAGCCATACAACCAATGCAGCTTCATAAATGTTGCAGTTCACGACCCATTTACAGCAGCATTCAGCTATCATCAGGTTCATCACATTTCCGGGTGCCCTCTCCATGTGGGAATGTTTCTAAGGGCTCCACCACCACTCCCAAGTAGTGAAAGCTATGAGCCCTTGGCATGCCCCCACCCCAACCCTTTGGGCCATGTAAGGGCCCCGAGGCACTACACCATAGCAGACCATCAGCCATCAACACTGGTGCCTACGGAGAGGTGAAGATACCTCCATGCATCAGGAATGGGATGGGGAGATGGAGTCCTTCACAGTCACACATCCAAGCTCGAATTCACCCCAAAAGGTGATGGAGGGGTAGGGGGCATGTGGTAATGTGTGCATGGCATTGTGAACACCCCATGGATGATGCATGCAGTAGGCCGGGCTGTGATTCCTGTGCTATTGGATAGCTGCAAGAGAATGAATAATACCCATTGAGCCATTGTAAACATGGCCACACCTGGTAGGTGGGCTACCATTTGATTGTGGCTACACAGCACGTCATGGGGGAGAGTAATGGGACCCCTGGCCCTGGGCACATGTGGGGAATGGGCCAGTGCTCTATGACAACCAGATCCAACACAATGCATGCATCCAACAGCACAGTGGCCTTAGGATTGCAGCAACTAATCACTCATAGTGGGCGTGCACCCTGGTCACAGCGTGCACCACAGTGTGCGTGGATCTTCCTTGCCCTTCGAATGAGAGCCATCCCAACATCAAACTGCATTCGCTGGGGATGTAGCAACATGAGGATGGGAATGTTGACACACCCTGGTACCTCAGCTGCTGCAGCCCTGCCCTCCCGGACGCCTGCCTGCAGCTCACCAATTGCAACACCCATGCTGTCAAATCCTTGACTACAGTGGAGTTCTCAGATATTGTTCGCAAGGCCATGTAGGCCACCCTCCATCACATTCGAGAGGTTATTCAACCCTTCCTCATGGGTGCTGTGCTGGTCCCTCAACCCATTACTAATGCCAATGATGGCAGCCTGTGTTTCCCTGTGCTCCCTGTGGCATGTGGCTTGCTCAGCTGCCTCACCCGCCCACAAATCACCAACAAAATGGAGTACAGACTGTCCAGGAATGGGGACCACCACATGCACACCCTCCAATGGGGACCTCATTAACAGGTGGGGATTGGTGGTTTCTAACACCACCACCACCATGCCCACATCCTGATGGACTGGGGGGAAGGGGGTTGACCATCCTGAGGGGCTGCATGCTGATAATGGGTCCCGTCTTTCCTTGTTAGGGACGGGTCCCCCCCCCCCCATTGCCACAGCAGCTTCCACAGCCATGCACAACACATCCTGCTGCACCCACCACAACTTCTGGGCACATAGGGTGGGGTCATTAGAATCCTGGACAGTTCCCGAGTGCATGCTATGGCAAGGGCTGGATGGGGTGGCCAAATTTTTGGTGGTGACTTTCAACTGGTACACTGTTGGGTTCCTGTGGCATACTTCTGGGATCAGTGGTGTAATCCAGTCCTGGCCCTTGTCCTTTACCTATGGGGGAACAAAAATGTCATCTGGATGTGGGATTCATGGATTCACTAATGCCAAGGTGTGGAACATTGCTATTACATTCACAACAAGGCACGGGTAGTGTTTTGTTGTGTCTGGTGACATCCCAGAACATCAAGGAGTGCTTTTGATCAGTGCAATGTACCATAGGGCATTAGAATGCATGAATACAGCTACTACTGGGCTGCGGGCCACTCACCACCTCCATTGGAGTTAGATGATCTCCAGTTCCTTCTATGCTTGCTCCTCTTGCTGACTGTAATGGAGAACTTGACCCATGTAATGTATCACCATGGCCATGTGACATGGGGTTCCATCTGCCTAACATGAGGTATTTTATTTATTTATTTATTTAATATATTTATACCCCTCCCCTCCTGCAAACAGCTCGTGGCGGCTAACAAATCTCATATAAAACAATAATTAAAATATTTAAAACATTATAAAAATCTCAACAATTAAAACAGGGAAAGATAAGATTATAACCAAAAATAAGGAAGGGTAGGAGGATAAAAACCCATTTTCAGATGTGATGGGGCCAGTATTGGCCATGTCACAGAATCACCAATTGATCCCCCACCAGAATCAAAATGGCACGGCTAACAGACGTGCCGGATGATCCCGGTTGGGAATTGGGGGCAGGGCTGCGCAGCCACACAGTCCCACCCTCCTGTCACAGAGAAACATAGGGTCACACATGTTTAACAGGGGACTACATGTAGATTAAAAGTCTGGTAAATATGCAGTAAGTTCCACATGTATGTAATGTTACAATTGAGAACTGTAAAACTCAAATTAGGGTTGTGACATGTCACCAAGCTACAGGAAATGCAAAGAGATAGCAAAAATGTGTATTTGGGAACACTTGCCAGACTGAACCCTGTGGAGATGTAGATGGACCTTTATGTTTGCCTGGGTTGCCTATGTGTCACATTTCAGGTCTCCCCAAAGGCGGGAACAGAGACAAAGAAGGAGGAAGACTACTTAAAGAGGTGAGTGAGTCACCTTGAGAGTTCTCTCCAAGAGCCATCTTGAGCATCTACATACAAAAGCCTGTCAGCAGCAAGGCTGGAGAAACATGAACAGAGAGACATGCTTTTGCTCTCTACCAACTAAGAAACCAGTGCCCAGTCGTTTACACCAAAGGACTGAGAGAAACTTATGGACCTTTGTAAGGTAAGATGCTGATTTAGGAACTCAACCAGTATAGATCAGGAATGCGTTATATTTACCTTTGATTTCTAGTAACCACTCTGTATCAACTATCTTGCTTATGTAATTAATAAACTTACTTCTTATCTTTATGAAGAAGTGTCTAACATTGGAACACAAGTGAGCAACAAGAGCCCTCAAGCTCTTGCGAACCCAGAGAGTAAAGAGTCTGTAAACGGGAAGGATCGGGCCCTTGAGTGACAAAGGAGTTTCCCTGCAGCAGACTTGAATTAGCCAGAAAGAGAAACTAATTCAAGAGTACTCTGCGCAAGGGAAACTGAGTCACTCAAACCCAGTAAATTGGGGGTTTGGACCTCCAACCCTTGACAGTGGTGCCCCAACGAGTACGGTAAAGCTCAGCTTGTGGACCAATGTGTAGAAAGAAGAGGAGCATACCCAGGTGACTGGACTCCTCTGAGGGGAGTAAATCCCAAACCTGCAGAGTCTGAAAACCCCAGGAGTCGGGAACTCAGCTCTGAGAGTGGAATAAGCAGATCCTTTAGTAGAGTGCATTAAGTTTGTTGTTTTAGTTTTAATCTCGGGCCAGGGACAGTGACAAAATAGGGCTCCCAAAGCACTTCTGTGACACCCCACATGCTCCCTAGGCCGTCCGCCCCCTGGGAGACGAGCAGGTGCTGCGACCAATGCAGCCGCAGCGCCTGCCCACCCCCTGGGGCATTGACCACAACCCAGAATCAGCGGCGGAGAAGGCCGCTGATTCTGGGCCGTGGTCAGGGGACAGACATGCCGATCCCATTGATCATGGGCGGGAATCTCATTGACCACGCAAACGGCCATGGTCTGGGCAGGAGGACCGTTTGCGTGGCCAATGAGATTCCCGCCAGTGATTCATGAGGGTGAATATCTGGCAGGAATCACCTGTCAGGCCAAAAGACTTTACAGTCCCTTGCTCGCTATGTGGGCATTCACCGTGGTTGAGCGTGGGATCGTAACGTCTGAAAATACCCATGGTAAGGTTACACAGACAATCATGTCTGTGCATAAGGCTTGCTTGTCATGTCTGCAAACAGTCCAAACCACTGCCAACTATGGCATTTCAGTTCATGAACAGGGTTGTCAGATGCAAACATGACAGTTTGATCCCACGCTGTATCACAGCATGTGCAAGTGACCATTGCATGATGTGATTGGGCTGCTCATGCATCTTCTGTATGGGACAGAGTTGTGGACATCCATTACGGTTCCCTATGTGTTGCATTCAGAAGCATGGGGACTGTTCACCCATATGCCTTCATTGACCCCGCCCCCCTCCATACACACACCATGGCAGCACTCCCTCATTCACCAGGAACCTATTATTATGAACTCAGCTGCTGCCTATCCTGACAGTTGACTGCATCCTTGTTCTGACCTCTGTGTTCCTGCAACCCCTCCTGTGTCACATTATACTATAGGGAGAGGGGGTGGAAGGTCCTGTTGGTGCACAAATCTCTACTGGACAACAGGAAATGGTGGTGGGGTACCTTTTATCACAACCCCCATGGCATGTGCGCACATGGAACACTGTGCCAGGGATCGTGTGCACTGTGGTTACATTGTTGCCATGGGCAGGGGAGGAGTCCCCCATCCCAGGACCTCTCTGGGAGCATCACTGCACTCCGATAGACAATCAGGCATTGGGCTGGGACAGCCGACTGGTTCCACTCGGGGAGGGGACATGCAACATAATGGATATGTGGCACAGGTAAGCCCCCTCACCCTGTTTGCATTACCATCTATCTGCGGCCTTTCCTTGTGCTAGGTTTCCCAGGGACCATGGAAAGGGACCAGATTTATGGTCTGGTAGTCTGGGGACACCCCAATACATGCATTGGGTAGGGATGGGCGAATGCTGTTCAGAAGTTCGGACTGAACTCGGTCTGTTCGGTCGACCGAACCGAACTTTCAAACCAAACTCAAATTTCAAACTGAACCGAACCGAATTTCCAAACTCCGTTCTGTTCACCCATCCCTAGAGGCAACACACACCAAAAAACGTGGTTTTTAATGGCCGAAATTGGTTCGGAAGTTTCGAATTCAACCGAACTTGGTCTGTTTGGTCGACTGAACCGATCTTCCGAACCGAACTCAAATTTCAAACCGAACTGAACCGAACCGAATTTCTGAACTCGAATTTCAAACTGACCTGAACCAAACTGAATTTCCAAACTCCGTTCTATTCGCCCATCCCTAGCATTGGGGCCTATTCATGCCAGGGGCCTGCTGTTCCCAAAGCATGTTTCATGGGATGATGTCAGAGACAACCCGTATACATGCATTGCTGCCCTTGTCAGGCCCTCCTACTCACCAAGGCCGATCTCATGCCCGTGCTCTATGCCACACAGGCTGGTGTCCGGTATGATAGGCATGATTTGGCAGAGATGGTCTGGGAGGGCAGTGATTGCCTCTCCATGCATCATGCCCTCTTCCTTGAATACCACAAGGAGCTTTTTTGTTTCATTCCTCAGGTCACACCACTTATGCTCTAATTTTCTCTTATGGTGTTTTTTCTTCCCAACGGCATTCACAGCATACGTGGTGCATCCCCAAAAGAGTTCCCTGGCCTTTGTGGCATGCGTACCTGGATCCTGTCTGAGGGATTTTTTTAGGTCTTTTCAGTGTCCTTGCTAGGAAGACTGACACTTCCTCCGGGCTCCAGTTTGGTTGTCTGGGGGAACGCTTGGCCTTGTATGTGCTTTGTGCGCACTTAGCTGCCTTTTCCTGGCCCGTCTGCTACTGCTTAGGCCATCTGTCTCAGGGATGTGCTAGTCACTGCTGCTGTCATGTTCTGTTGTGCAGCCTTGTTCTTGGCTGCTGTTATCTGTTCCATCACTGGGGAAATCAGAGGGTCCACTGCCATCATATTCCTCAGCCGGTGCCTTCCTTTTTCTCTTGCTGCTTGCAGGGGTCTTGGCTGGTGCCTTTCCCTCCCCCACTCATGGTCTGCCCTTGCCATTTCCTTGGGACAGAGGGACTTTCCTCTCATCACAGCCTCCATGTCTGGACTCTGAGGACATGCTGATTGTGACTAGGCAACACACACTGGGGTAGTCATTTATGGGATGTTTCCCTGGGCGGGGTCGAGAAATGCATGGAGTGCATATACGTGCATTATTCATGCACATGTTCCTCTCCTGCCATCCCATGCTGCCCTGCATGGTGTGAATATTGAGCAGTGGGTGTTGCCAGAGATGTGCGTCACATCCTTTGATGATGGTCACAACAATCACGGGAGGGGCTGTTACAAGATCTGTGCGTACATGTGCATGTTTTCCTTTATTTAAATCACATTTGTTCATGGCTCCTGGAGAGTTTGCAGCCGCCTGCAGCTCACTCTGCACTTGGCTGCTGTTCCCTGTACCTCCCTCTGGTTGCTGTGCTGCTTTTACATGGTTCACCACTGTTGCCTGTCTGCTTGTGGGTATACCAGCCATAGTTTCCATCATGGAGCTGGCTATTATTTTGCTGTTTTACACCTTTCTCCTCCTTGAACGGCTTGGTCATCCACATTATCCATGTTATCTTTCACAGGTGCACAATCTGGGTCTCACTGATCTGCAATGCCTGTGTATCTATCATTTGGACCATGATACCATTCTGTTGTTCTTTGCAATGGTGGTGGAGGTGGGGAGCTGGAGGCACAAAGTGTCAGCCGCAGGAACATACCACTGTTGCAGTGGGTTTTCATCTCACCGCAGCTGCTGTCTTCTGACTTTTGACAACAGGTCATTGCCAACAACCTTGGTGTATCCCAGTCATCAGTGTCCCACAT
The DNA here is from genome assembly GCA_003113815.1 of Sphenodon punctatus. NCBI lineage: Eukaryota > Metazoa > Chordata > Lepidosauria > Sphenodontia > Sphenodontidae > Sphenodon > Sphenodon punctatus. The sequence goes on from QEPC01007066.1 coordinate 1,585,683, forward strand.
CCTGGTGGCCTTCCTGCAGACAATGGTGCAAGAGGCTGATGATCACATCAGCTTCCCACTCACTGTTGTGGAACAGCAGGCCACGGCTGCTACATTTCGGCCCATTGGTGGGATTCCTGATGTGACTGGGCTGGATGACTGCACTCATTTTCCTGTTCAGGCACCTGCCCAGGATCAGGCCCTATATTACAAATAACAACACTTCCATAACCTCAGTGTGCACTGCTGGTAACTGTTGATGCTAGCCGTATCATCATTATTGTCCTTGCACAGTTCCCTGAGAGCACACATGATACCTTCATATTCCAACGCTCCCAGCTCGCTAGTCAACTCAGGGGGTTGGCACCTGGCTGTGGCTGGCTACTCGGTGAGTTCTGTTTGGGGTAATCTCCCTGTATCACCATGGATCCATCCACAGATTTCTTTCTGATTTCATGTTTCATTTCCTTCACTCCTAGGCAACAGTGGGTACCCTCTTCGTACATACCTCCTGACACCCTAGGAACACCCATAGAGAGCAGCTTGGCATGCCTTCATTGATGACCACTGTTTCACCCAGGTCATTGTGGAATGGGTATTTGGCCAGATGAAGGCTTGTTTTCATTGCCTGCACAGTTCTGAGGGCTGCCTCCTCATGTCCCCAGGGCACTGTGCTGATGCCATTGTAGCCTGTACTGTTCTCCACAACCTGTCATGGAGGCACAACATTCCCATAATTCCTGATGTTGTGCTGGCTGTCTGACCATTCTGTGCCCCTGGCTGGCCAGGGCACATACTATTGCTGTGAGCAGGCCTGACCCCCGTGCCCTTCACCTACATGATCAGACAGCTGACACATACTTGCTGTCATGAGATGATGCCTGTTTGAGTGAATCCATATGGTCACCTTGTTCTGCTTTGACCTCCCTATCGTGCCTCACCACTTACTGTTGTGGCTCTCCCTGTTGGGCTTGCCGTCAGCTGACCTGCATTTGGTACACTGCAGTGGGATGACTGGGAGCTGCTATATGGGGTTCACAACACCATCCCACTGTGACTTAGAGCTGTGGTTGAGTTCCTGACTCCATGACCCTCTGTCCCTGCCTATTTATTTATTTATTTATTTAGCTATTATTTTGCCTCGCATCCTTCCGCTCACAGAGCAGCTCGGGGCGGCTTACAAAATATATAATAATAATAATAATAACAACAATAGCAGCAATAAAATAAACACACAATATACAATTAAAAATTCATTAAATTGCTAAACGTATGCAAAGGGAAGAACACCTCCCCCCCCACACACACGTCTCCCTCTCCAGAGGCCTGGCAAAACAGCCAGGTCTTACATGGTCTTCAGAAAAAGGGGAGGTCCGGGGCCAAGTGGACCTCCATCGGGAGGGAATTCCATAGCCTAGGAGCGGCCACCAAGAATGCCCTCCCCATCGTTGCCACCCAGGAAACCCAGGGGACTTCAAGTTGGGCATCCTCGGCCAACTGCAATATGATATGGGGCCTGAGGTGGTCCCACAGGTAAGCCAGGTTCAGGTCATTTAGGGTTTTTTAGGTTTACCAACAACTTGAATTGGGTCTGGAAGATAATAGGCAGTCAGTGCAGAGAATGGAGCACTGGTGTAATGTGCTCATGGTGACCTGTCCACGTTAAGGGACTGGCCGCCGCATTCTGCACCAGCTGCAACCTCCGGATGATCCCCAAGGGCAGCCCCATGTAGAGCGCATTACAGTCATCTAATTAAGAGGTAATAAAGGCATGGATGATGGTGGCCAGATCTGAGTCCGAAACATACGGCTTTAGCCATTGTACCAGATGTAACTGGCGAAATGCTCCCCTTGCCACAGCCTTCACCTGGAGATCCAGGCAGAGTTGTGGCTCAAGGAGCACCTCAAGGCTACGCACCTGTGTGGCCAAAGGGGGCAAACCCCATCAATGACAGAAGCCACCACCACCCCGGCCCTATCCAACAACATCACCTCCGTCTTGTTGGGATTCAACTTCAGACAATTCACATTCATCCAGTCCCCCACAGCTGCCAGGCACCAGCTAAGCACCGAGACTGCTGGGTCTGGGTCTGCAGAAAAAGAGAGGTAGAGTTGTGTGTCATCGGTGTACTGATGACAAGGCACGCTGAACCCTCTCACAGCCTCGCTCAAAGGCTGCATATACACGTTGAACACATTATGACCCTTGTTTCTCTTGGAGGTGTGTCACACCACTGACTGCTGCTCCAACCCCATCTCCTTTATACCTTCACATCATTCACCTGCACCCTGTCGTGGGGCTGCTGAAGCCCCGTTGTTTATTTTTACCTACACAAGGCACTGAAGCCCACCACAGTTGCTTGTGTTTGTCATTGCAACCGCATATTAATCCTCATCCATGTGTTCTTTACTTTCTGGCCATTGTTCCTTCCTTTTGCACCTTGGGGACTGCCCTACCCAGCTCCTACAGCCATGCTGTCAAACCAAGAGGTTTGTGATTGCGGTGCACTGGGTGTAGATGGTATACATCTTTCTGCTCAATGACACTGGCACTACTTGTCTTGATGCCTGTCTGCTGATTTTCTGTGTCTTTCTGCTGGCTCTCCTCCCCTCTGGCCTCACTATGTGGTATATCTGTTGGATTCTGCAACAGTCACAAGTAAAAGCCCATTGCAAGCCCTGTAAGCTTAATATGGGACTTGTCCAGTAAGGGGAAGGTCAGGGGGTGAAACAGTTTTTTTCTCCTTGTCTCCTCTCTCTGTCCTCCATCTTGTCCCATGCAGTCTATACAGTATGGAAGCATGTCTTCTGAGCTCTTAGTAAAGTTCTGTTTTGAAGAAACTTCTGCTGTGTGTTATTTAACAGAAAGCTAACTCTACAATAGGTTATGGGCCCAAGGCCATCTTCAAGGCAATTTTGAAGACTAGAAGCAGTCCAGGAGTGTAGACTGTGAAAGAAAAAAACCCTCCCAGAAAGAGAGGCCTACTGACTGTGAGTAAGAAGTCCTAAATCCCAGAAGGGGAAAGGGAGGGAAGCAAGTATGGCAAGCAGCTCAGAGCTCAGACTTTCAGTAGGAAAGCTGAACAATGTAAGCTACCAATTGTGGAAGTTTAAAGTGGAAATCCTGCTGTCTAAAGATGATCTATGGGAGGTGATTATTACCACAAAGAGACAATCAGAAAATCAGAAGGAATGGGATAAAAAGGACAGGTTACCAAAGGCTACAATAAGTTTATTGGTAGAAGATGACCAGCTAATCCATATAAGAAGTGAGACCACAGCAAGAGGCATGTGGATTGCATTGCAAAACTTGCATGAGAGAACTAGCCTGAATAGCAAACTGTTTCTACGGAGGAAACGGTACAAAATGAGGTTTGACAAAGAAAGTGAAATGCAGGAGCATATAAATGCCATGTTGGAAGTAGTGGCACAGCTGCACAGCATTGGAGAAGATATAAAGGACAGCCATGTGGTAGTCCTACTCCTCTGCAGCCTGCCGGAATCTTACAGTGCCCTCATCAATGCCCTGGAGACAAGGCCAGAGGCTGAACTGAAGCTGGGATTTGTTAAAGGTAGACTTGCGGATGAATTCCAGCGCAGAAAGGAGAACCTGCAGAATGAAAATCAGGGTAATGAGACTGCACTGAAAACCTCAGACAACGCTCCTAAGAGGGAAACCAGAGTATGCTTCAGTTGCAAAAAGGAGGGACATTTAAAGAAAGACTTCTATATATGGAAAGCAGAACAGCAGAAACTGTCTCCACAAACACCTAAGCAGAGGGCTAAAGTCACAGACAGCAACACAGTCACTCAACAATGGAGTGGGTGCTTCAGAGCAACGCAAGACAGAATGATATATGGGTGACATTTCTGCTGGCCAATTGGCATCACAAACACATCTTGTACCACAGTGACAAACATAAGAGAATCCCTGCCATAGGCTCATGCACTTCAGATGCTGTGCAGGCTTGTAAGCTTTGGATCCTTTATCGGAACCTTTTGATATTTGACAGAGATGCTCCTAAAGGACTGAGATACAAACCTACCAAATGTCATTTAAACTGGCTAGAATACAAAGACATTACAGCCAGAAATGCATTTAAGAGTAAATAGCTTATAACATCAGGACCCTTTATCCAATCCTTCTGAAGTTTGGCGGGAAGAGTATTTATTTATTTATTTATTTATTTATTTAACTATTTTTCTATCCTGCACCTTCCTACTCACATAGCAGCTTGGGGCAGCTTACAAAACATAAATCAACAATAATAACAAAATGAACACATAATACCCCTTGAGAAGGGGTATAAACTTGCCAAGTTTCATCCAAATCAGATGGGAAACAAACATGTTACAGCCAGGAATGTGTACACAGAACTATGTACAACAACAAATTTTAACTGCTTGTAAAATTTAATCCCTCCATTGGGGTTACAATCCTGCCAAGTTTAATCAAATCAGATCAAAACTAAAAAGGCTACATCCAAAAACATGTTTTCAGTTGAAACCAATGAAAGTAAAAATAAGACCAAAATGAAGACTAATGAAATAGAACAAACACAAATGACATTTTCATAATGAAAATGAAATTAATAATGAAAACAAAAGAGAGTTACTGTGCACATCCCTAACCAGCACTTTTACCTTTTGTCTCCATCTTTTACATTTGGGACCAACATAGCAACTACACCCTCACTACCTTTTCATTTCAAAGGGGATATGTGGCTTACCTACATTTGAATTCCTGAAATGTAAATTTATTATTATAACAAAAATCATTACAAAAAATAAAAATAAAGGGTTGGCAATATAAAATTTTGCAGATGATGACTTTGGCAAACACATTCTTGTTAATTAATTTAATAATAGTCAAGTGTCAGTTTTGTGATCTAGGTGTGGGATTGAACAGTTCATGAGATGGATTTTCAAGTATTCAGAACTAAAGTTTTTCTTTTCTCCAAGCACAATCTGACAACTGAGATACTTAAGAGCACTTTAACACTCACACACAGCCTTCCTGAGTCAGTAGCGACGCAATTTAACTTCAACAAGGAAAGATCAATGCACCCACACTCGGAGTATATGCAGGGAAATATTAGCAGTCATAAGGTTAATATGATCCTATGAACAAGTAAGACTCACTTTTCTGGCCATTCAATAAACAAAAATCAAGTTTCTACTCTGCATAATTAATTAATGTTTCCAAAACTGAACAAAACGGCACATTTACAGTGACCATACAACAACAGAAGTATATATGGTCAACATTAGGGATGAAATGATATTTCGCCAAAATGGGAAATTTTTTTGAAATCCCAAAACATTTCGTTTCTTGATTTACTGAATTTACATTTACCAGGGTCCCATTTACCGCATTGCCATCCATTTAAAATCCTGAGAGGTAACTGATGCAATAACACATTTCTTGTACTCCATTTCCCCCTTGTACTTCCTTGTCACTCATTGGCTGGTATGCAGATTGGTCAAAACAAAGGGAACAGAGAACAACAATTCTGACTGGAGGCACTGGAGTGGAGGTTTATTTATTTATTTAATTATTTATTAAATTTTTACCCCACCCCTCCTGAACACAGCTCGGGGCAGCTTCCAACAATAAAATACAATTTAAAACAATCCAAACACTTAAAATACCATATAAACATTAAAATGACATATAAACAGGGTCTGGGATATAAATTGCTTGGGATAGGGGAATAAAACTCAACTACCCACCCCCCTCCCCAAAGGCCCGGGCGAACAACCAGGTCTTGCATTTCCACTGAAATACTAATAGGCTTGGGGCCAGGTGGGTCGCCTCCGGCAGGGAGTTCCAGAGATGCACCCCGGCCACCAAGAATGCCCTTTCCATTGTGGCCCCCTGCTTAATGCGGGGGACCTCCAAGAAGACACCCCCGGCAGACTGAAGGAGCCACTCCGGGGCGTGGTGGGTGAGGCAGTCCCTGAAGTATGAGGGACTGAGACCGTGCAGGGCTTTGTAAATCAATACCAACACCTTGAATCTGGCTCGGTACGATATCGGCAACCAGTGCAGAGTCCGGAGCACCGGTGTTATGTGCTCCCGGCGAACCGTCCCCGAAAGAAGATGAGCCGCCGCATTCTGCACTAGCTGCAGGCTCCAAACCAAACAAAAGGGAAGCCCCACGTAGAGTGCATTGCAATAGTCCAGCCTTGAGGTGACGAAGGCATGGATGAGGGAGGCCAGGTTGAGCCGGAGACAAACGTACGCAGCCTCCGCACCAGATATAACTGGCAAAAGACAGCCTTTGCAACTGCCTCCACCTGCCACTCCAGGCGGAGGTCCGCGTCCAGCTCCACCCCCAGACTCCAGACCTGTTGAGCTATGGGAGGGCGAACCCCCCCCCAATAAGGGGGGCCGACACCTCCTTCGCTCTCCCCACCACCATCACCTCCGTCTTATCAGGGTTGAGCTTCAGTCTGCTCTGCCACATCCATTCCGCCATGGTCTCCAAACACTGGGATAGCACCGAGATAGCAGGGTCTGGGTCTGCTGCAAAAGAGAGGTACAGCTGAGTATCATCAGCATATTGGTGACAACGCACTCCGAACCCCCTCACGACCTCCCCCAGGGGCTGCATATAAACATTAAATAATAATGGAGACAGAATGGAACCCTGAGGAATGCCGCATGATAAAGCGTGGGGGCAAGGTTAAGGGGCATGGGGCTATTCACATAGTGATTGGCTCAACAATGCAGAAACAACAAGCCTGAAAGAAAAAAGGTACCCTCAGCAATGCGGTAAACAAATAGTACATGGTATGCAGTAAATTTTAAGCAGAAAGTCAGTAAACTGGGACAGTATCTCGCGGTATTGTGAGAATTGAGAAACCTCATTGGTATTGGAAAACTGTTGGGAAATCAATCCTAGGTCCCAATATGGTGAAATTTCCCACCTGCAGCAATATAGCTGCTCATTTCAGCTCTGGTCAACATATACTTCTTGGACTTATAATATGTAAATAAGTAATGAGAAACTTTTTACAAATATATGATCTGAGAATGGTATACTTTTTTATTATTATGCACTGGTTGTGTAATAATGGCAATGAAAGATGGTAGCAATTTACAAAACTGTAGAGTTTCTTTACTCGATGGCACAGGAAAGATGACTAGATAGGCACATCTAGAGAGTGATTGTCTTTCAAAGGACCCGGCTGAGTGGTGGGTCCGTGTGCACTTGGTGGAGCACACACGGACTTCCAGTGAGAGGGGGGGGGGAAGCAACAGATGTGTTGGCATGGGTGTGCCGTCAGTGTGCACCCACACCAATACATTGCCCCTTCATGCCCCTGCATGGAGCCACAGGGAAAACCTGAGGTTGCTCCATGTGGGAATATAGGCGGGTGGTGTGTGAGTTGCATGTCTCCACCCACACCACCTTCAGACAGTCACTCGGATCCATGGGGGGTGGGTGTAGGTGGGTGGGCGTGTCCAGTGTGGTTGCTGCATTGGCTCCAAATGTAAGGGATGGAGACAAAGTAGTTCAAGTGAGTGCCTTTTTACTTTAGTTTCTCATGATCATTGTATGTGGCAGGAACAAACTCTCTTATGTCAATAGAAAGACCACAATAGATTTCAATGGGATTTGGATAAAGATCTTAGATTGCTGAGTGTGTATGTTGTGTATTAGATGCTACCATAAGAAGTATTTTCTTCACTCTTAGATAACACTCATAACTAGAGCTGAAATGGGTACGTATTTGATACCCGCAGCTAACACCCACATTTTTGAGTCAGGTGTTGGGTATTCAACAGGCTACCTGATCACTGATTGGCTGTCTTGATACCTGTAAAATAGGTAATTTCCATTACCAATTTTCTGGTTACTGGCTGCAATTCCAACCCCCCTCCACGTGGAATCCACACGGATTCTATGTGGCACAATGTCTCTGCTATGAACTTGTGCACAGTTTGTGCACACATGGGTTTCATGCAGTTTCTGCGGGTCATGGGATCGGTCCCACTGAGAGAAAACTCAGGAAGGAAAATAAAAAAATCAGGGCCATAAGTAAATATTTCAGGACGTCAGGTACCTATTAGTACCTCATATTTTCGAGTTGATTCAGGTACTGGAAATACGTTGGGTATACCCATCTTTATAGGTATTCATTCAGTTCTACTCATAACTGTATTTCAGGAATCACAAATGTCAAGTTAGACTTCCTTCTTGTACTTTGTGAAACATGTTTCTCTGTAAAAATCTTACTTTCTGCTGCTTTTTTTTTTTGTTTACAAAAGGAAGTATTGTTCTTTGTCTAAAAATATAGTCCAACTCCAGGAATCCTTCTAAGGTTGTCCCTCAAACAGGAACGTATCAAATGTATCCCAGGGAAAAGAAAAAGGTAAGAACAAAAAACAACAAAGAAATAAAGATCAGTTATCCAAACAAATAGAGACCAGTTCTCTAGTAATATTTCCCTCCTGAAAGAATCCACATAAAGAATCAGTATGCTCGAGCCTTCACATAAAAAAAGAAATTATGCTAAGAGCACAACAAAATTATGAATAGCGTGACTCTGCCAGAAAATGTCTGGCACATAAAACCAGAGATTCAGATCTGCCACATCAACCACTGTTTTCAGAATCGTGACAAAGTAAATAAAATGAAGCTCAGGACATTTCTGCCTTATTTAAACAATTTTTCATGGCTACCACACAGTTAAGAACATCTCTTCGCATTAGGATTTACAGAATTTTTTCTAAACAGTGTTATCAGTCATAACTAGATGCAGAAACCTTTGCTTACCACAAATTCTAGCTCGAAAATCAGACATTTGAATATTTTGATCATTCATAATTAGTATAAAATTTTGAGAAACTTTTTTCCCCCTCCATTGGTAAATGCATTTATTACTATATTATTAAGTCTTCCATAAAGGAAATGAAAATCATTCTAATAACCTTAAACTTCTAAGGGGAAACCAAGGAGAAAAAGTACAAATCTGGAGATATTAGATTAGAGGTTAATTTATTTAAACTTGCACTCCACCCTTTCCCTAAGACTCAGTGCAGGTTACAATATAAATTAAAACTAGTCCATAAAAGATGGATTAGGGAGGTTATTTATTTGCTTATTTGTTCATTTAAATGTATATTCCCCCTTCGGCTAAGACTCAGGATGGACTACAGCATAAAAACTGCAAATACAAATATAATGACATTAAAATTAAAATTAGAGCAGAAACTCGGTCTTCGGAAAACTTCAGAATTCGCCAAAGATTAAGGTACTTGGTTCCAAAAGTCTGAAGTCCAAAGTTCTGAGGACTAAGGCCATTCTTCGGGAAACTTCGGAAACCACTGTGCATGTGGGGGGCTGCTGAACAGTTACGTTTTTTCTGGAAAATAAACCTAGTGCCATATTTGGTAGGAGGGGGGTATGGGAGGGGACAGTTGAGTGATGATAAACCAGATGGCAAGTTTTGATTGGCTGGCAAAGCAAAATAAAAGTGGCTGCAGCCATTTCCCATTATGTTTGGTGAATTTGACTGTGTGCTCAGCGCTTCTGGATCTGTAAGTAATTGGCAGGGTGGTGGTGGAGCTGGCCTGGCATGATATGGTTTGACCTGGTCTGTCTATAGAGTCAATGCTGGGGGATGGGGATTACCTTTAGGTTTACTGTGCCATTATTATTATTATTATTTTTAAATTGGGTGTGACATTGCTTCTAGTTCTGCCTGCTGCTTGGTTGGCACTTTGCACCATGAGGCTAGACTGGCATCTCTCTGCTGGCTCCACTTCCCCTTACCAGGTCCAAGTTACCAGTGTTATGGTACCAATACAATGCCAAGAGGGTGACCCTGGGGTGTGTATGTAAATGTCCGGTTTCTTAATTTTGTGACTGCTGGACTTGCTGGCTTTTGGTGGGGAAATCTCCATGCAGTTACACAGTGTTTTGCGGGGTTGTCTGTGTTGTCCAGGCTGTGACTTAGCACAACAGAGTCTAATTGTAAAGTTTAACTTCTACTGTTCTGACAGCTGCTTGGGACCATGACACCAAACTGGGATCTCTCTGCCTGGCTCCACTTCCCTTTGCCTGGTCTGTTCAAGTTACCAGTGCCACAGCACCAATGTCATGGCAAGAGTGTGTGTGTGTGTGTGTGTGTGTGTGAGAGAGAGAGAGAGAGAGAGAGAGAGAGACACTTCTGGGCTTATTGGCTTTTGGTGGGATTTATTTCGCCATGCAGTTGCACACTGTTTTGCGGGGTTGTTGTATTCTTCTTCAGCGAATGTCCCATTCTTGCTAGCCTGCATTTTTGTGCACTGCTTGGTTAGCATAATGATTAAAGTGGGTGCACTCACTGCTGATGGTGGGCCATGCTGTGGGTACACTACTCTTGGGTTTGTTTGTTTTTTATTCCTGCATGTAGTTGTACTTTGTCGGGTTGTCTTCTGAAGCAATTATCACAATCTTGCTAGCCTGCTTTTCTGGGTAGTGCTTTGACTGTGGGTTCAAGACCTTTGACAAGATGTGACAAGCAGGTGCACTGGGGGAATAGTTTCTCTCTAGTTAATATGGTGTGGGGGCTATGCTATGGCTATGACCAAGTGAATAAAATTATTTACTACTACTATGGTGTGGGGGTGGGGAGAGGAAGGGGTGAATGTGCCATTGTGCACCCTGATTGACTAGGCAATTAAACAGCTGCAGCTGCTTCACATGGCAACACATGCTGAGGTGTCAACCTGGAGCCAAATAGTTCTGACGTTTCTACAGTTTTCTGTGGTCTGGAATTCAGAGTCGGGCCAATTACTCAAAACTTCAGAATTCGACTTGAGCACCCAGAAGTACTATTCAGTACAGCCCTAATTAAAATATACAAAAAATCCCCTACAAAACCCCACTCTCTGAACACTATGCTTGCCTGCAAACCTCAATGGAACTACTTCAGAATAAGAGGTTTGTAGATCATGGCCTATTATTATTATTATTATTATTATTATTATTATTATTATTATTATTATTATTGTATTAGTACACCAGCAGTGTACCTGGCATTGTACAATCAATAGATATAGATAGGTCCCTACCTCAGGGGGCTAACAATCTATGAGAGACAAGGGAGAGGTGAACATCAGGAGAGAGAAGGATACATTCATGAGGTTGAGAAGTTCCAGGTGCACAGACTTAACTTAACTTAGTTAAAGGGAACTAACTTAGTAAGTTAGTTACTAGGAAGAGATTCTGAGTGATGGGGGAAGGGGATGCAATTTCACTTATGATGAGCTATGGTAAGTCTGGTGGAAAAGGTAGGTTTTCAGGTGGGATTTGAAATTTGGGAAGAAGGTAGCACAATGAATGTATCCAGGGAGAGTTCCAAGAGTGGTAGCAAGAGAGAAAAATCAAAGATGTTTAGAGGAGAAAGAGAGCAGCAAGCAGTTGAGGGTGGGGCAGAGGAGGAGTGAAACTCCCGGGCAGGAGTGTGGTGGGATGCAAAAGTGGAGAGATATGGGGGTGCAAGGCCATGAAGAGCCTTGAAGGTGAAAAATAGGAGCTTATGCTGACTTCATCAACATAGAGGGGGCCAGTGTGGGTCAGAGACAAGGGTATGAACATGGTCAAAGCAACAGGCAAGGTGCATGACTTTGGCAGCAGAGCATTGAATGGATATGAGAGGAGGTAAGATCAGAGTAGGGGAGACCAGTAAGGAGGAAGTTACAGTAGTTAAGGCAAGAGATGACTAGAGCATGGAGTAAGATTTTTGTGGTGGCAATAGTAAGGCAGGGCTGGATTTTAGCAATGTTATACAGAGCAAAGTGACAGGATTCAGCAAAAGCCTAGATCTGAGGCATAAAGAAGAGGGAAGAGTCAATGATGAATCTCAGCCTATGCGACAGGATGGATGGTGACACCCTTAGGGATGGGCGAATAGAATGAAGTTCGGATGTTCGATTCAATCAAAACCCAAGTTCAGGTTCGGTTGTTTGGTTCGGTGGAGTTCAGTTCGGCCGAACTTGGCCGAACATTCGAAAATAGCACTATCGATACCAATACCAAATTTGATTTTTTCCCCGATATCAGTATCATTTGGCCCTGCAACAACCCCTGGTCTCCACCCCTGGTGCCAGGAAGTCTTCTCCTCAGCTGCCTCCCCCTTCCAGTCACGTTTTTCCCACCCCCCAAACTCATCCAAACTCATCCCAACATGACCGAACTGTTTGGCCATTTTCGAGTTAGGTTCAGACGTTCGGTTCAGACGTCTGAACAGACCGAGTTTGGTCCAAACTCCAACATCCGAACCATGTCCGCACATCCCTACCCTCAATGGAAATTGAGAGGAAAGTAGGAGGGGAATGTTTTGGGAAGAAGATGAGGATTTTGGTCTTGGTCATATTAAACTTGACAAACAGTAAAAAACATATATTTATAAGTATATGTTGACTTCTGAGGACTGGTCCCAAGTACTTGGGCTTGTCTTAGGAACCTCAGCTCATCGTCGACAGATTCAGGAATTCTGAGGACAGGGTCTGAGGAGGGGACCAGAGGCAGTCTGAGGGGGATGAAATAGGCCAGGGAAGAGGGGGTGAGGGCCTAACAGGAACTTAGGGGTAGAGTACTCTCCCTTCAGAGGGGTTCTGGTGATGCATGGCTTCCTATGGGCCAGGTAAGTTTAATTTTTTAAAAAAGAAAGAAAGCTGGACATACTCATAAGGGTATGAATGGCCCTTCTGAACATGCTCAGACCTTTCCAAGATGGCACTGGCAGCCAAGAGGGGTTATAACTGGCAACATAAAGCAAGGATCAGGCCAACACTGCCACCATGGCCTTCAGAGTATGGCAAGTGGGTGAAAGAGAGGCCACCAAAGGAGAGGGGAGAAGGACTGGCAGCGTTGCAGGAAGGAATCCAGGTTTCTGTAAGGGCAAGGAGTTGCAGTTTGTGGGAGAGGAAAAGGATGAGGATGAACGATGCTTTCTGGATGGAAAAGAGGCAGTTCCAGGGAACATAAGAGAAAGGCAGCCAAGATGGGGGCAGCCAAGATGGGGATTATTTTATTTATTTTATTGTATTTTTAACCCACACCCTCCTGCCAACAGCAGCTTGGGGCAGCTTTCAACAACTTACAAATAATAAAATACACACAAAGGTGGAGTTAAAAGCCCCCCCCCTTCATCTGTCTCCCTCACTGCCTGGTGGAACAGCCAGGTCTTACAGTGTCTTACAGTGTCTTTGGAAAGAGGGAAAATCTGGGGCCAGGTGGACCTCCATTGGGAGGGAGTTCCACAGCCTAGGTGCGGCCACCGAGAACTTCCTCCCCATAGTAGCTAGCCACTGGAAAAACTTGGGGGACCTCGAGACGGGTGCCCCGGCTGACCACAGGGCCCGATCCAGGACTTGGGGAGTGAGGCGGTCCTGCAGGTAGGCAGGGCCCAGACGGTATAGGACTTTATACGTCAAAACCAGCACCTTGAATCAGGTCGGAAAGACTATAGACAGCCAGTGAAGAAAATGGAGCACTTGTATAATGTGCTCTCAATAACCCCTCACCATAAGGAGACAGACCACCGCATTCTGCACCAGATGCAGTCTTCAAGCCATCACCAAAGGTAGCCCCACGTAGAGTGTGTTGAAATAGTCTAGTCTTGACGTGATGAAAGCATGTATGATGGTGGCCAGGTCAGAGTCCGGAGCATATGGCCGAAGCCCTCAGAGTAGATGTAATTGGTGGGAAGTGCTCCTCGCTACAGTCACCACCTGGCCATCCTGGAACTGCTAGTTGAGGAGCACCTCCATGTTATGGACCTGAGGGACCAATGGAGGGTTAACTCCATCAATTATGGGTGCTGTCAATCCCTCATCCCCTCCCACCAGCATCACCTCTGTCTTGTCAGGATTCAGCTTCAGACGGCTTGCTCTCATCCAGTCCCACAAAGCTGCCAAAACACGCATAAGCGTCAAGACTGCAGGATCTGGGTCAGCTGAAAATGAGAGGTAAAGCTGAGTGTCTTCAGCATACTAAATGACACCGTATGCTGAACCCTCTCATGACCTCGCCCAAAGGCTGCATATATATGTTGAACAGGAGATGGAACAGAATAGAACCTTGTGGGACTTAACATGTGAGGTCCCGGGGAAATGACAAGCAATCCCCCAGCACCACAGTTCTCCCAGCCAGCAAAGAAGAGAACCATTCAAGAACAATTCCACCCACCCTGGCTTGGTCCTGCAAGTGAGTCACCAACACTGCGTGGTCAACAATATCAAATGCAGCCAACAAATCTAACAGGATCAAATGGGTCCATCTGCCCTGATCCAACTCACGGCAAAGCTCATCATCGACAAAGGCCACAAGCGCAGTTTCAGTACCAAAACCTGGACGAAATCTGGACTGCGAGGGGTCCATGAAACTGACATGTTCCAGATGCCCCTGAAGCTACTGAGCAATCACCCATTCAATAATCTTCCCTAAAAAGGGAAGGTTAGAGACTGGTTGATAGCTGGCAAGGAAGTCAATGTCAAGCAGTGTTTTTTTTACGCAGAGGCCGCACCACTTCCACCTTGAGGCAGCTCAGCACTGGGGCTTCCCTAATAAAGACATTGACCACCACCACCAGCAACGGCCNTAGCAGGGTCTGGGTCTGCTGCAAAAGAGAGGTACAGCTGAGTATCATCAGCATATTGGTGACAACGCACTCCGAACCCCCTCACGACCTCCCCCAGGGGCTGCATATAAACATTAAATAATAATGGAGACAGAATGGAACCCTGAGGAATGCCGCATGATAAAGCGTGGGGGCAAGGTTAAGGGGCATGGGGCTATTCACATAGTGATTGGCTCAACAATGCAGAAACAACAAGCCTGAAAGAAAAAAGGTACCCTCAGCAATGCGGTAAACAAATAGTACATGGTATGCAGTAAATTTTAAGCAGAAAGTCAGTAAACTGGGACAGTATCTCGCGGTATTGTGAGAATTGAGAAACCTCATTGGTATTGGAAAACTGTTGGGAAATCAATCCTAGGTCCCAATATGGTGAAATTTCCCACCTGCAGCAATATAGCTGCTCATTTCAGCTCTGGTCAACATATACTTCTTGGACTTATAATATGTAAATAAGTAATGAGAAACTTTTTACAAATATATGATCTGAGAATGGTATACTTTTTTATTATTATGCACTGGTTGTGTAATAATGGCAATGAAAGATGGTAGCAATTTACAAAACTGTAGAGTTTCTTTACTCGATGGCACAGGAAAGATGACTAGATAGGCACATCTAGAGAGTGATTGTCTTTCAAAGGACCCGGCTGAGTGGTGGGTCCGTGTGCACTTGGTGGAGCACACACGGACTTCCAGTGAGAGGGGGGGGGGGGAAGCAACAGATGTGTTGGCATGGGTGTGCCGTCAGTGTGCACCCACACCAATACATTGCCCCTTCATGCCCCTGCATGGAGCCACAGGGAAAACCTGAGGTTGCTCCATGTGGGAATATAGGCGGGTGGTGTGTGAGTTGCATGTCTCCACCCACACCACCTTCAGACAGTCACTCGGATCCATGGGGGGTGGGTGTAGGTGGGTGGGCGTGTCCAGTGTGGTTGCTGCATTGGCTCCAAATGTAAGGGATGGAGACAAAGTAGTTCAAGTGAGTGCCTTTTTACTTTAGTTTCTCATGATCATTTTATGTGGCAGGAACAAACTCTCTTATGTCAATAGAAAGACCACAATAGATTTCAATGGGATTTGGATAAAGATCTTAGATTGCTGAGTGTGTATGTTGTGTATTAGATGCTACCATAAGAAGTATTTTCTTCACTCTTAGATAACACTCATAACTAGAGCTGAAATGGGTACGTATTTGATACCCGCAGCTAACACCCACATTTTTGAGTCAGGTGTTGGGTATTCAACAGGCTACCTGATCACTGATTGGCTGTCTTGATACCTGTAAAATAGGTAATTTCCATTACCAATTTTCTGGTTACTGGCTGCAATTCCAACCCCCCTCCACGTGGAATCCACACGGATTCTATGTGGCACAATGTCTCTGCTATGAACTTGTGCACAGTTTGTGCACACATGGGTTTCATGCAGTTTCTGCGGGTCATGGGATCGGTCCCACTGAGAGAAAACTCAGGAAGGAAAATAAAAAAATCAGGGCCATAAGTAAATATTTCAGGACGTCAGGTACCTATTAGTACCTCATATTTTCGAGTTGATTCAGGTACTGGAAATACGTTGGGTATACCCATCTTTATAGGTATTCATTCAGTTCTACTCATAACTGTATTTCAGGAATCACAAATGTCAAGTTAGACTTCCTTCTTGTACTTTGTGAAACATGTTTCTCTGTAAAAATCTTACTTTCTGCTGCTTTTTTTTTTTGTTTACAAAAGGAAGTATTGTTCTTTGTCTAAAAATATAGTCCAACTCCAGGAATCCTTCTAAGGTTGTCCCTCAAACAGGAACGTATCAAATGTATCCCAGGGAAAAGAAAAAGGTAAGAACAAAAAACAACAAAGAAATAAAGATCAGTTATCCAAACAAATAGAGACCAGTTCTCTAGTAATATTTCCCTCCTGAAAGAATCCACATAAAGAATCAGTATGCTCGAGCCTTCACATAAAAAAAGAAATTATGCTAAGAGCACAACAAAATTATGAATAGCGTGACTCTGCCAGAAAATGTCTGGCACATAAAACCAGAGATTCAGATCTGCCACATCAACCACTGTTTTCAGAATCGTGACAAAGTAAATAAAATGAAGCTCAGGACATTTCTGCCTTATTTAAACAATTTTTCATGGCTACCACACAGTTAAGAACATCTCTTCGCATTAGGATTTACAGAATTTTTTCTAAACAGTGTTATCAGTCATAACTAGATGCAGAAACCTTTGCTTACCACAAATTCTAGCTCGAAAATCAGACATTTGAATATTTTGATCATTCATAATTAGTATAAAATTTTGAGAAACTTTTTTCCCCCTCCATTGGTAAATGCATTTATTACTATATTATTAAGTCTTCCATAAAGGAAATGAAAATCATTCTAATAACCTTAAACTTTTAAGGGGAAACCAAGGAGAAAAAGTACAAATCTGGAGATATTAGATTAGAGGTTAATTTATTTAAACTTGCACTCCACCCTTTCCCTAAGACTCAGTGCAGGTTACAATATAAATTAAAACTAGTCCATAAAAGATGGATTAGGGAGGTTATTTATTTGCTTATTTGTTCATTTAAATGTATATTCCCCCTTCGGCTAAGACTCAGGATGGACTACAGCATAAAAACTGCAAATACAAATATAATGACATTAAAATTAAAATTAGAGCAGAAACTCGGTCTTCGGAAAACTTCAGAATTCGCCAAAGATTAAGGTACTTGGTTCCAAAAGTCTGAAGTCCAAAGTTCTGAGGACTAAGGCCATTCTTCGGGAAACTTCGGAAACCACTGTGCATGTGGGGGGCTGCTGAACAGTTACGTTTTTTCTGGAAAATAAACCTAGTGCCATATTTGGTAGGAGGGGGGTATGGGAGGGGACAGTTGAGTGATGATAAACCAGATGGCAAGTTTTGATTGGCTGGCAAAGCAAAATAAAAGTGGCTGCAGCCATTTCCCATTATGTTTGGTGAATTTGACTGTGTGCTCAGCGCTTCTGGATCTGTAAGTAATTGGCAGGGTGGTGGTGGAGCTGGCCTGGCATGATATGGTTTGACCTGGTCTGTCTATAGAGTCAATGCTGGGGGATGGGGATTACCTTTAGGTTTACTGTGCCATTATTATTATTATTATTTTTAAATTGGGTGTGACATTGCTTCTAGTTCTGCCTGCTGCTTGGTTGGCACTTTGCACCATGAGGCTAGACTGGCATCTCTCTGCTGGCTCCACTTCCCCTTACCAGGTCCAAGTTACCAGTGTTATGGTACCAATACAATGCCAAGAGGGTGACCCTGGGGTGTGTATGTAAATGTCCGGTTTCTTAATTTTGTGACTGCTGGACTTGCTGGCTTTTGGTGGGGAAATCTCCATGCAGTTACACAGTGTTTTGCGGGGTTGTCTGTGTTGTCCAGGCTGTGACTTAGCACAACAGAGTCTAATTGTAAAGTTTAACTTCTACTGTTCTGACAGCTGCTTGGGACCATGACACCAAACTGGGATCTCTCTGCCTGGCTCCACTTCCCTTTGCCTGGTCTGTTCAAGTTACCAGTGCCACAGCACCAATGTCATGGCAAGAGTGTGTGTGTGTGTGTGTGTGTGTGTG